>CM067367.1:72923222-72933222 GCA_034401795.1 Chaetoderma sp. LZ-2023a
TTACTAGTTAGCTGCCGTGACAACCGGAACGAAATTCCGTAATGAAGCCCGAAAAATTCGTCACGAAGGTGTACACATTATATAGTCTTTGATGAATTTACAATTTAAAACACATTTTGTTGAATAATTTCAATTTAATTTGACTGAGTGCTGCCACAGCTGCCAAGCAATTTAGTTCTACTTACAAAGTATTCAACAGCATGCCTATATGGGCATTCCTAGGATCTATAGAATCTGGGAATTCAGATTTCAACGTTTCATATCCATTCAAACATGCGTCTAAAGTTACCTGAACCTAGATAGAAATATGTGGGGTATAGGCCCTTAGGTAGAAAGGGATCCTCTATCTTTCGATTAAGGTCTCGTGCGCCTTTGACACATGTGTATTGGGGCAACGGGCGTGCCGATACTAAATTAGATATTAGTTCTACAGTGCTTGTCAATCTGGTAAATTCGATGCTGGCGCGTTGAAACACCATCGGGGTTTCTTGTAGCCCGGTGTCACGGCGCTGTGTCAAGTTAATAGATCAAAGCATTTAAATGGGATGTGCAATCGCAAGAATACGGACCATAAAAACAAATGATTCGTAACAACTAGATAACCGAACGAACACTATACTGCTGAATTCTAGAGAAATAATTACTAATATTGGTTGTTGGATGACCGGTGGTATTTATAGACAATCTCTATTGATGTCAGCTACTGCTGTTATGCAATGAGGCCGCTTAAAATATGCATTGAGATTATCGTAACCATTTAACCTTTGAAATAGTACTGACTCAATTTCAGGAGAAATATGCAAGAAAGCCGATAGGCAGAAACAGCTCCCGGTCAAGTTAGTTTCAAAATAATCAACCGAATACTCTTTACGTCACAACGAATTTATTATTTCAGGCCTATACGTTTTAAAGATTTATCCGGATTACGCGAGTTACACTTGTTATGCTTCGGGTGGTAAATGCGCTTGTTTCTGCGCGTGTACGTGGTTTATCTGTTTCTATCACCCGCAGACATTAGCGCATTATCGAGGATGAATGGCGCGTGACCACGATCTGCACCTAAATAAATACAGTTCAGTGTGTAAAACTTATGCACATGACTTTGTAGAGTTTTGATGAATTTGCCTGCAGTATTTATTGGGTGTCTCAAATCTAAATCACATTGTCAGCCTTTGTTGTGAAACGTTGTTCTGAGGCATGTTTTGAAGCAAAGGATAACCTTATGCATGTCCAAGAAATATAAAACATTGTACCCAACGTTTCTGATATCAAACATGTTTGGTATTTCTGTCAAACGAACTGGTTGTATGTGGTGTCTGTCAACTAATTAGAAAATATCTTTAGTTGTCTGTGGTGCTTTGCCGTAACCTTGTAACACTTGAATTTGTTCCAGAAAATTTCAATTTTCTCAGAGGAAATGCCAATTTGCAGGCCAAGATAAGACTATTTTTGAAAACATACCACTGGAATGATTGGCTCTGTTATCGAGCCAGTCATTTCAGTGGTAAGAATTTCAAAAATAGTCTTCTCTTGGCCTGCAAATAGACATTTCTCAAGACCACTGTAGGCGCCGTTTTGGTTGATTTGAGTGTTAAAGGCTTAAGACGGCGAGACATTTTCATCCTTGCCCCATCAATTGATAATTTGATATTATTGCGTGTAATAGCAAAAAGTACATGGTAAATATATAAGGAGTAACTGCGTGTGGTAGACGCGCTTTTCGATTGGCGTTTGCCAAACGCCTGATTTCGGGTTGTCGGGGCTTAATTGACATATATGGAGTGCCAATATGGACGTGTGCTAGTGGGCGTTCTTGTACAAAATGCTCACCAACACACACTCTTTTTGGCACTCCATATATGGGCAATTAATCCCCACCCACTCCAAACCATGCAACTTGCAAAAGCCAATCAAAAAACTTGTCTATCCTACACCGACGGTCAGTATCAGTGCGCATCAAGACGTGACAAAGACAGTGTCAATTATTGATTCTTTTGGATTTAAAAAACTGGACACGGGTCTTATACCATTTTTTCTAAGATATTATAAAATACACTCTAAAAGAAGTTTTTCGGGTTTTTTTTCTTTTTCTTCTTGCAAATCCTGCAAATGTCTTAATATATGCAAAAGAGCATGCCGTGCTACACATGCACAGTATCACTGTGGACAGTAGTATATTTGTAAGAGCCATTATTACTATAGTTCTAACAATACTATACATATAATGAAACCATATATCCCACTAGGACACAGAGATGTTCACTCCAGCTCGTCCTGTCACAGAAATGAGCAGCAGAGTCAGAGTCCACTATTTATGCCACCCTCACATGTCAAACAAAACATCCTATTATCGATTACCCTGTGGTGATGGATGCACAATCTGATTGGCTGAGTGATGGACACACAATTATCAATTACCTCGGTGGTGGTAGACATGTATAAATTATAACCATACCTCTCAATAAAATATTGATTACCGTTGTAGTTATGGACACGTAATTAGACTGGCTGAGCCATGGACACACACTTATAGATTACACCTGTAGTAATAGACACATATCAATCATAACCATGCCTGTCAAACAAATAGTTATTACCCCTATAGTGATGTATGCACAATCGGATTGGCTGAGTGATAGACGCACAATTATCGATTAGGACTTTAGTGATGGACTCGCATAAAGTAATGATTACCCCTGTAGTGATAGATGCACAATATGATTGGCCGAGAGATGCACATAAATAACCCCTGTAGTGATGGATGCACAATCTGATTGGCTGGCTGATATATGTGCAATAATTTATCGATTACAGTTGTAGTTATAGACGCACATAAATTAAAACCAGCCCATACTTGGATATTTCTTACTGGCGAAAGTAGTTCAACTTTGAGTGGCAATCAATTATTGTAACACTGGATTGTGTACCTGAAGCAATATGCACGAATTATAAAGAACTACACATTGAGCTATTGCTTTTTGGGGCGATTGCAATTTTCTTCATTAGTGGCCGCAAGTGTGAATTTATTGATATTTTGGCCTAAAGCCACTTTAATAATTATTCACAGCATTACAGCTTTAGCCATTGCGCCAGTCAATAATACCAGCTACAGCATAAGCTGAATGAATTGTTTGCTTGGCATAATAAATACATCAGGTCTGAATTAGTGCATAGTTTTACCATTATGCAAGACAATTATTGTGCCCCAGAGGGACCATTACTGCTCTTAAAACAGATTGACAGTCAAAAATCTAATATTGTTGCAAGGGATAGTTGTGCTTTAGGCACAAGTCCTCTCAATCAGATATTGAACCAGCCAAAAGTGTTAGAAACATGCGGATGTTCATTAATTTGATAATATGATTACATATCGCTTTTGTACCCAAGCTTGTATTATATTAAAACAACTATTACTACGAGTACAGAGACGCTTTTATTTTTTTCCCACTATTTGGCAGAATGTCCGGAAAAAGG
Organism: Chaetoderma sp. LZ-2023a; assembly: GCA_034401795.1. NCBI lineage: Eukaryota > Metazoa > Mollusca > Caudofoveata > Chaetodermatida > Chaetodermatidae > Chaetoderma > Chaetoderma sp. LZ-2023a. The sequence goes on from CM067367.1 coordinate 72,926,697, forward strand.
GTCTTGTGTTTATATGTGTATCAGCTTTCAGGCAAAAGGCTTGCTGGCTTCCAATCAATAATGATTATTGGCTATAGTGATCTGATTGTCTGAGCGATAGATACCCCTGTAGCGAAAGATGCACATTGTTGAAATTATAGACGTGTATTTATCTATTACCATTCTAGTGGTAGATGCATAAGTAAGTGGTGAAATTATAGATGTAAAATATCGATTACTCCTGTGGTAATAACCACACATTGGTGAAATTGTAGGCACAGATGTATCAGTTATCCCTGTAAAAATGGAGACATATATATTATTGCCATCTGTTGTCAATATTGATCATTGTCCAAATGGCCACTTTTGGTCATTTGCAGTGTCAATTATTATAACAGACAAATGTAACATACATAAATTGACAGATTGAACCAATACACAATCAGTTACCGAATATTGGCACAAAGCGACAATGCCACATTTTTTTCCTCTCACTTATTGATTATTCGCACTGCCAAGTGACAGCATTTACCTACTTGTCAAATAGTCAATATTCAATATTTTAAGACCAATTATCATCTGAAACATACCTAAAACACTGCGCCGGTGAGTCCAGTAGAGAGATTTTAGATTTTCATAGTTTATATCATGACCTTTTACTGATTTGCACAGTACCCTCAACGCTTGACCTATTCATTCCATTTTCAACTACCAAATCGATGGGAAGTATATTTTAAATGGTGAGAGAAGGTAGACAGGCTTAGTCAATCAGAAGCATACTACTAGAGCAGCGTAAAAACTCTTTACAAATAAATTAGCTGTTCGCTGCAGCTTAAATCACCAAAGTGACTGGGTGTGTATTCTATATGTTGTGAGAATTTAGAGAGGTATAGTCAATTAAAAGCTTTCCACTACATCGCCATAAAAACCCAATTACAAACAAATACATAGCTCACTCCAGGTTAAACTGTAAAAGTGATCGAGCATGCATGTTATCTGCAGATTAATTAGATTGACCAGTGTCGAATACATATATGAATTGTGCATACTCAGTGAGAAAAAGAATTGACTTGTAACTTTAATGATTGGTAGATTTAGCTTATGCTCAAAAGGCCAAGACGTAAATGCTCTGAATGTGCTCAAGAGTGAAGATGATGAAACAATGGAGATGGAGACTGAAGATAATGAATTAAGTGAGTCTGAGCATGAAGCCAAAGACGAAGATGGAGATGAAGACGATGAGGAAGCCAAAGACAATCAAGAGCTGTTAACAATATTCAAAAATGTTTACCATGGCTTGTACAATGCACAATTAGGTTTAGAGGAGATGGAGGGTGACGACGATGAAGATGAAATAGCCAGCAATGGTGTAGTAGATGACGATTCCATTTCCATATATGCTGATGCTTTGACTGTAAAGTCTACTGGCTACAGTGTTGAAGATTAAAGAACTTTGACCACATTAAAATAATTCGTCAGGAGATTAATGATTTTATTACACATATAATGAAACAGTCTTCTCAGCTTTTTGCAAAAGAGAGTTGCTTGTGCATACATACAGACATATCAATCTAGACGGGGCCATTGATGATGACGACGATGCTATTGATGTTGAAACAGGTATTACTGATAATGATAGTGATGCTGAACATTGTCGATTTTACTGATGAGCAAGGTATCAAGCTTTGACTATTTGTTTATACTTTTAACATAAACTATTTGTTTGTCTTATACAATATTCTATTCAAAATAAAATGGGTATATAGATGCAAAATATCTTGTTTGTTTTATGTCAAATTTTAAGCACAAATTTAACTTGTATTCTAAAATCTAGTTTGTGCCAATGCATGAGCTGATGTGCATATGACCACACATGCCTACCTATACCAGTACTTCCAAAGGGGTTTTATGTACATAATATAGTGACTACAGTGTTCCTGTAGTGTGTCTGGAGTGTGTGCCACAATGCACCCGCAGTGTGCACACTATACTATGTTTATATATCACCATTGGAAATGATGTTATCGCTTTGAGATTGTGGCCATACATTCGTACATGCACCCGCAGTGTGCCTGCACTGCACCAACCATGATGCACCCACACTGTGCCAACACTGTAGACACTGTGCCAACGCTATGGGCATAGGGAAGGCGTATGTCAGGTGCACGCATAGACATATAGCCAGAAACACAAAGCCCTAGCATCACTTGCAATAGAGTTCTGGCCATACATCCATATGTGCACCCGCATTGCTTTCACATTGCACCCACACAGCGGGTGAACATGTGTATGGATGCATGACCACAACACCAAGCCATAATATCATTTCCAATGGTCTTTTAAATACATAGTATAATGGGCGCACTGCAGCCGCACTGCAGCCATATACTATGTATGCACAATTCTATTGAAAATGATGTTAGGAGTTTGAGGTTTTGGCCAAATGTCCATGCTTGAACTCGCTGTGCATCCACACTGCACCTACAGTGCATGTGCAGTGTGGCACACCATGGCTGTGGACTTACATGTGCCTGCACTGCTACCACACTGCATCCACACTGTGCCCATACTGTGCCTATACTGAATCCACACTGTACTGTAACCGCACTGATCGCACACTGTGGCTGCACACGTGGAAGTATGGCCACAACTCTGTAGGTTGAGCTTCACCAGTGTGTGAGGTGTGCCTGTGCGATCATGTGCATGTCATAGATGCCAGAGGCCCAGTTGGCCATGTCGATGCGCGTTGCTCTGGAAGTTGAGTGAGAAAGTTATGGTAGGTAAGAATGGAATGAGCTGATATAGATTTGACAGTTATATTCCTGCCTACAATGGTATATACCACTATAGGTGTGTTTCGAATTTACACGTTTTTATTTATTATCACACTACTATTTACCACAATTCTCTCAAAATTAGCTATTTTATAGCACTGCGATAAAATAATAAAGTTCATACCTTAAGCATTGAACATTGCAATCTTACAACTGGATACACTAGTATTTTAGAAAAATTCTTTTTAAAATGTTAATTTTAAGCTAACACAAACTCGCAAAATCTGCACTATGTCCATAAAATACGAAATTACCGGTGTTGATATCACTGTGCAAATCAGTAAGAGGATATAATATGGACTGAAAATTGAGACACATCAAACTGGACTCACTAGTTCTGTGGTTTATGTACGTTTCTGAAAAAGAGTTCTTCTTACAATATTAAATATTAACGATTTGACAAGTGGATAAATATATAAAAGAATTTTCAGGAAAATGGCTGACAATGGTTAAGTCCTTTCCCCTACTGTCCTTGGCATTGCACATTCGTGCACACGAGCCAGGTTTGGCGCTAGCGAGAGTACCCTCATAGGATGAGTGGCACTGTATGGGATATGCAGCTAGCACACTAAAGTGTCACATCAAATGGATGTCAAGAGCAGCAATTGCCCGGACTTGACAGGTGTTGTCCCTTGAGGGAGCTACGTCACACTATCTATGGCTGGGGCGAGGCAGCAGCATCAGCAGTTGCAGCATTTGTAGTGAGTCAATCATAATCTATTTCTGCATGTTCCATACTTCGTCAATGCGTTATGCAATCGTGTACAATTTCACTAAGGCCTTTAAATAGCAACAACGAAGTTTACTGTTATATGATTTACTACGTGTTGGGTACGAATATAGTATCAGCCTGTTGCTGTTAGCAGCCATTGAAAGGTAATTATAATCTGAAACATAGCATAATTTCACATAATTATATACAGAGATTTATACACGTTCGTGGGGGGAGGAGGGACCTGATATATAAAGATACTACCAATTAATCAACATGAACATAGTCCTGCAAATATTCAATAATTGATTGTGCATTGCTTCCATCTGTCCATTTGCACAGTATGCCACTCTTGATTGTTACAATAATTGCCAGGGAATATGATCAAAGGTGGCTGCTTAGCGAATAAATGATCAATGTTGGCAAGAGGTGGTTATAATTTATGTTAAGGTTATCAATAAATCTGCATCTATAATTTTATCACTGTATGGATATATCTACAGGGGTAATTGATAATTTTGTGTCTATATTTTCACTACTCACATGTGCGTCTATCGCTAGAGGGGTAATAGATAAATCTGCATCTATGATTTCACCAAGGTGTACTTATCGCTAGAGGGGTAATCAATAATTTTATGCATGTCCGTTGCTCACCCAATCAGATAACCACAGCCAGTAACCAATATTGACAGACAGCTAGCAAGTCTTTTGACTGACAGCTGACACACATATAAATACAAGACGGGTTTTCTCATCATTCTAACAAATAGTGAAGTAAAGTAAAAGTGCCTCTGTACTAAAAATAATGACTGTTTTAAAGTATAATAAATGTTTTTGTGTGAAAAAGTGATATGTAATCATATCATATTAACAAATTAACCAACATTAACATGTTTCTAACACTTTTGGCTGCTACACTATCTGATTAAGAGGACTGATGCCTAAAGTGCAACCATTGCTTGCACCAATATTCAATACTTGACTGCCCGTGCTTTTGGATGTTTTGAGGGCAGTGCTACTCTCTCTCTCTCTCTCTCTCTCTCTCTCTCTCTCTCTCTCTCTCTCTCTCTCTCTCTCTCTCTGAGGTGGTATAATTGTCTGCCATATTGAGTAGAAAGGCAATGCAGCAAATAATCATTAGACTGGCATTAGTTCAAAATATCCTCTTATTCAGACTTGCTGTAGTTCCTTGATTTAATCTGTCAATTAATTCGGCTAATATTGTAGCTGGTATTATTGGCTGGAGTAATGGCTAAAGGCACAGTGGTGTGGATAATTATTAAGGTGTCATTAGCGCAAAAGATCTATTAATTCACACTTCTGGCCGCTAATGAAGAAAATCAAAATTGTGTCAGGGAGCAACATCCTATTACTAATATATTGTAGTTCTTTATAATGTATGTCTATTGCATCAGGCACACAATCCAGTGTTACAGTAATTGGTTGCCACTCAAAGGTGAACTACGTGCGCCAATAAGCAATATCAAAGTAAGAGCTGGTTTTAATTTATGTGTGTCTATTGCTATACCCCTACTTGATAAATTATGCACGTCTCTCGCTCAGCCAATCAGATTGTGCAGCTATCACTGCAGGGGGAATAAAAATGTATGTGCATCTATCACTACATACCTAACTGATAATTGTGTGTCCATCACTCAGCCAACTAGATTACACACCCATCGCTGCAGGGGTAATCAATATTTTGATTGACAGGTACGGTTATAATATATACAAGTCTATCACTACATTGGCTGATTGACAATTGTGCATCCATCGTTCAGCCAATCGGATTGTGTGCCCATCATGGCAGGTGTAAGCGATAATGTTGTTGACTGACAGCTGAAGCAGATTTAAATAGTGAACTCTGGCTCTGGTGCTCTCTTCTGTGACAGAGTGCGCTATAGTAAACATCTCTGTGTACTTGTAGTGGTGGGGGCTTTCATTTTACATATAGTATTGTTAGAACGAGTACTAGTAGTAATGAATCTTATAATTACTCTACTGTTGATAGTGGCACTTTGCAAGTGTAGCAAGATAAGTGCATTATGCGTATATCAAGGCATTTACAGGATTCACAAGAAGACGTAGAGGAAACAGCTAAAGCAGATATTTTTAGATTGCGTTTTATAATATCTTAGAGAACATAGTATACGACCACAGTGGCCATTACAAATATTGATAATTAGACCTGTCCTTCTCACGTCTTGATCATCAATGCTACTAACTGCTGGTGTACGATAGACCCAAATTTCTATTGGCTTTTATAAGTCATGCGATTTCGAGTGGGTATGGCTCATTTGACTATATATGGAATGCAAAGAAGGGAGTGTACTGGTGGGGGTGTTTGTACAAGAACACCCACCAGCACACACCCCTTTTTGGTACTCCATATATGATTAATTAAGCCACTCCCACGCGAAATCACGTAACTTGCGAACGCAAATCAAAAAGCGTGTCTCTCCCACTCAATTACTGCTACTTATATACCATGCCACAATGTCCAATAATTTAAGCTTTTACATCCATGCTATTGCGAGAATTGTCTAGTGGTCATTGTGACGTTGCCAATCGGACATAGCAAATTAAAATGCACATTGATCGCACGACATTGGGCACCGTGTCTGGCTAGCTATTGGGAGTGATTCTGTAACTGTACCAGAGATGTTGCAATTTGACAACTAACAATCAATTTGCCTATCACAAGCAAGATGACATAAGAGGCAGATTAGCGTAATTGATTCCACAATGCATCGGTGGTAAGCGTCGTGTTCACAAACACTCGTTCTATAATTGTTAGAGACCGTGGAATAATTATCTTTAGCGTGTCTGTTCATGAAGAATGGTAGCGTGTCCCCTACTAAAACAATTATAATGGTGACCAATATGGACTCTGTAGCGAGCAGTCTTAAGAAAATAATGTTTCCTTGACAAATCTTTACAAAACTCTAGTGAATGTTTTAAAATATTATCTACTTGAAATAGATAGTCTCTGTTGTAAAAT
>CM067367.1:72938222-73003222 GCA_034401795.1 Chaetoderma sp. LZ-2023a
AAAGTAAATATGCAGATACGCCATTGCATTTTATAAAACTAATTTGAATTGCAGCTGTTGCTGCCTCTGGGTGAGGGCCCAGCCAAATTAATTTCGAAATATTCAACAGCATGTTTAATAGATTGTATACTCATCCACCACAGATACACAATTCCAATGGTTAGGTCTACTGTCGGACAGTTGACTGCTTTCTGTCGAACCTGTTTCATTCAACCAATATTTGATTATGACGCCAGATATAAGAGTGACAGTTTGAATCCACCCATTCAGGTAAATACAGTACAGCTCAGAAATAAGATAAAAAGATAAAAAATCAAAAACATAAACATGTTAGATAGTAATAACAGTCTGCTGAATATCTCAACGTACTTCGATTGGAAGCAAATGTCTTCCGATTCAATTATATATATATATATATATATATATATATATATATATATATATATATATATATATATATATATATATATATATATATATATATATATATATATATTTAAAATATTCAACAGTACGTTTTATTTTGCATTGGAAGCATTTTAAATTGGTACACTGGGATCAAGAAATGGCCTGAGGAAGCTAGACATTCTGGCTGAGGACAAGACGCAGTGGTCAAAAGCGAAGAAGGACGATTGTAGCTGTAGCTTGTTTCTACTACTCGAGGCGGCCGCAGAATAGAGTAATCATACATACTGTTTAAACCAAACCCTCTCTTATTTCTTACGAGGTCGTGGATTTTCTACATTTGAGCTTTTTAAATTCAAACTCTCGACGACTTAATTATTATAGGGTGACGCATTACAACGGATCTATTTTCTCGCTAGTTATCGTGAGAGATATCTATCTAGCGAGATCAGATGTCGCTGCCTCCGTCAGCCGTCAAATTTGTCTCGACATATAATATCCCATGTCTAATGCACATACCATTTAGACATTAGATATGTAATGGGGTGGGGGTGGTACTGTTATATAGTCATATACGATATAGTACTTGCCTGGTGGGTGTTATTCTCATTAGTAAAGATGGCTGTCCCACCGTTGTCACTAAATCGATTCCGCTTCAAAGCTAGCTAATAGTAGCAATACTTATAGGCCTAATAAATCCGAATTTTCTTCAACATTGAACTGTACGTTTTATAATCATAGTAGTTCGCGGGCCACAGGGTTCAAAGGGTTAAGAAGTTATCTTATCTGGGACGGCTGATAGAAACGGCGACACTGGTCACCTGCTACAGGCACACGCCTATGGCGACACAGATTGAAGTATTGCTCAAAGATATTGTTACGAGCGAATCCAGGAATACTGGAAGGTATAGGGAGTTAGGTCAACGTCACGTACTATCACAGCCACACCAAGCAGGGGTTCTTTGATATAAGTGCATCCAGAAATCTGTGAAAACTATATGTTCTTTAGTTCCATTAAAATGCTTTATCGATAGTAAGACCTTTATTCGAAAAGGATAGTAAGTACAGACGTTTATTCGAAAAGGATAGTAAGTACAGACCTTTATTCGAAAAGGCTTTGAAACCCCTGAGACCCTTTGTATCCTCCCCGAGTCCGCTCAGTGTTATCGACAACCTTCGTATAACCTGCTATTCGGAAAATGCATGCGATAGCGAACTGGTTACAAAGTCACCACTGGCAACACTGTTTAGCGAGCAAGTACTGGTACAAACTATTACTATGAACTGGGCAGTATGACAAATATAATGGAAACCCTAGAACTCCCACCGTTGTCAGACAGAAGGACACAAACCGCCTTATTTTGTTCCACAAAGGTCTACCGCAACAAGCAAAGATAACATTAAACAGTCTACCGACTCCAATTCGGAAGAGCAAAAACATGCACAACAGCCACTTCAACTAAATTTACGCAAGAACTGACGTCTTTAAATTCAGCTGCTTTATTCCCAGTACGATAAGGGATTGGAACAAACTATCACAGGATCTGCTAAGCAGTTTGGAGGGCTCTGCAAATCCTACAAATAAATTTAGCGAATAAATCAGAGGCAAAAAACATGTCTAAACCAGCTACTTAACGAATGCGCGCCAAAAATAATGGCCTTTGGATGTTTCGCCATAACTAATCAAGACCAAGACAATACCGGGTCGCATTGTCCTGGCCCGCATTGGTCTACTATTGATCCAGTACCAGGGCATAAATCATATTATCATTGTACATGTGAATACATACACGTTCTGTGGTCATGTATTTCATATGGGACAACCTCTTCAAAACACAGTCTACGTTAGTATAAGTGTTAATGGATATTTCCAAGTTTAACTATCCCTCACCCACCCTTAGCTAAGCTCCACCCACACTGCGCCGTGTTACGATCGATGGATCCCTGAACTGCCCGACTATCAATTTCTAGAAAATTATACAGGTAAGCTGTTGAATATTATGAAACTAATTTGACTGGGCGCTGTCTTTATTAAATACTAAATACACACAATTCGTACAACAACGTTTAGTCAGTCATCAATTAAACGTTCGTGACGGACTTATCTACATCATTGAATATGAAAGTACATATTTTGAATGCATTGCTTGGAAGCACCGAGAGCAACATCTGCCTCCATTCAAGTTATTTTGAAAACAATCAACAGCTTAAATCTATGGTTGCTATGGAATTGAAATACGGTCCAGGAATTTCCGAGTTGAAATGACAAATTGTATCCAAACATATTGATCTACACGAGAAAATTTAGCAGGCCTTGGTTTGAGTAATTTATCCCCTTGAGTTCGTCTCATACCTACCCGATCGCGTTGGAGGCTGTAAAAATATAAGCTGTTTATGAAAGGCACGATTATGCATATAAGTTACACATATTGCTGGATCGCTGAGATAAGATAAAACTGATAATTCGTGTTGAGTTATGAGTTTTTAAATGTCTGGATGCCACGACGTATCTCCGGATAGTGCCCGACTCATTAGAGAAACCCCTTTGCTACCAGAAAAAGGAGTTTGCCAATGCCAACGTTGACCCGTTTGATCAATGACACAGTAGCAACGTTTACGTGGTTATTCATGCACTCATTTTCCAGTGGTGCAGGTCCAATAACCATCTATCAGCTGGAACCATTGGATCTTCTAGTAAATTAAATTGTATGTCACTGCATCGTTGGCTAATGCGCGTGGCAATATGCAGTAGTAGACTATATTGAATCTAGATGGCTGACATATGGTCGCACCCCGTTGGCCAGCGGGTTGATTTGAGCAGTCGCGTGATAACCAGTACTGAAACGAACTTACGGTTTATGACATCACCACGTTACATGCACACCATTTTATAAATCGATATCAGAAGATAGATCCGGGAATCAACCGGAATATAAAGCTTGATAATTGGTTGAAAAAGTCGGTGAATATACGAGCTAATGGAGAGATCCGATATTTCACTCAAGTAAATAACGTCATAAATAAATACGCCACTCATTATGGCTGATGTGACATCAGCTATAATGAGTGATGTATTTGATTATGACGTTAGATACTTGAGTGAAATATCGGATCTCTCCATTAGCTCATATATGCAACGACTTTTTCAGCCAAACTGACGTAGATCCGGAGAGAGAAACGTAGGAATAGTCCGTCACGAAAGTGTCTCAATTAATTTACAATTTAAGTTTGATTAATTTACAATTAATAATCATTCAGTTTAATATTTTAAAATTATGACAGCGAACCTATGCTGCCATTGGCATAGGGAGCAAAAGCACTCAGCTAAATTAGTTAAAAATATTCAACAGCTTACCTGTTTAGGTGAGTTGTAATCACTAGTTAGATTCTGGGAAGAGATGATTCCAGTTTATTCATCAATCATATGAGGTCATAATCAACTACCTGACGTGTAGGCTGACGTCATAACCAATTACGTCATGAATGGCGTAGCTAAGTTCGTCACACGCGCTTAATTGATGACGGACTAAGCGTTGCTGTACGAATTGTATGTCTTTACTACTTAATAAACAACCTGTTGAATATGTTGGAACTAATTTTACTGGACACTTTATGGCAACAACTGCACCTGGTCAAAATAGTTTCAAAATATTTAACAAATTACCAGCCGCATAGTTCTCTGGAAATTGATAGTCATGGAGTTCAGGGGTCGACCTCGACCCGGGCGAACGGTGGGCGGAGCTTAGCTAAAGATGGGGAGGCGGGGGGGGGGGGGGCATAGCCCAAACAGGATTCCTCCATTCTGGCTTAAAAGTTTGAAATCGATTCTAACACGCGTACAAAGTGAGAGGGGCGTATAGGCCTACATAGGAATGGGCGTGGCAGAGCTAGACACGGATCCCTTTATCAAGTGTTGATTGTTACTCACGGGAAGCTCAGCTCGCATTATCTAATATGAGGGAACTCTTTTATAGCTAATTAATATGCCATGCACGAGCGGATGTTGGTGACAAATTAATAAATAAGACCACCATGAAGCACCATACACCCCCGCCCTAACCACCTTGATTCTGAATATCCTACCCATGGCGGTAGCAGTATCGTACTATACACCAAGCTAAGTGCAGTTTATCTCGCGCGATTCTGGCATTAGCACGTGTCGTGTTAAAACACGTGTGCAAGCACTTTGTACCGGAAGAATGTATCATGGTTATTATGTACAGGATTAATAAGCTTCGGAAGCGGAAACAGATTAAATGTATCCTTCGTTTAAAAAAAACCCCTGGCAACAAGAGCCTCGAGGACAACAGCAGGAGGAGCAACAGTGTCCGTAGCAGCAGTGCGACGAGGGCAGCTGCGACATTAGAAGAAGCGATTCTAACATTAACCCTAACACTAACCATACCGCTAAATATAATCTTAATTTAAGCCCTATCTGGAGCCCTATCCATAGACCTAGCTATATCCATAGGCTCCTAGAATGAGTATTAAAGCCCTTTTTTCAAAATTTTAAGGCGCGAAACCCTATTTTATGTCATATTTATGGCAAAGAGAATAGCCTATACAATCATGCTGAGAAGTTGAATAATTTGATCATCGCGTCGTGAAAAGGCAACATCGGCCTCCAGTTAAATGATTTTCAAAATATTCAACATAATATTTATACGCCTATAAGAAGTAATCTTATCTGGGACGGCTGTCAGAAACGGCGAAACTGATCACCTACAGAAACTTGTTTGAGTAAAAGGGTGTGGCCCGGCTCTCGTGTCCCCTACATCACATTTAACACGCGCCTCGATAACTTGCACTCGTATCCCCGCACCCCACTCCACCCCTGCATACCATCCCCAATCACCCACCACCTTTAGCATACACTTACGATGATCGTAAGGTTGGCATTTAATGATTTTTATCGGTAAGGTTAATTTTTGTTGTCTCGGACAACAACAACAACAACAACAACAGCAGCAACAGCAACAGCAACAGCAACAGCAACAGCAACAGCAACAGCAACAACAGCAACAACAGCAACAGCTTCCAGTTAAATTAATTTCAAATCATCAACTTAATATATATAGCGTTGTAAAGAATTGAGTTCAAAAGCTAACAAGATATACGATGTAACATTTAATTTATATTTTCCAATATAACTAATTCATAAATCTAAACCGTCACACGATTACCTACCACACACGCGCGTACACACATGCCTAGACTGCTGCGCAATTGAATAAATTATTCAGAAATCACAGAATTGGCGGATCACGAAGGTTTGGCCACCGGCATAGCTGCATCTATCCGTCAGCGCCGTCCGTCAGACCTATCTGCGATCTTATCCCGAACTGGCGCTCATATTTGGGTGGGTTAAATGACACCAGGTCGCAGGGCTTGACACGAGCAGCGATACGTCTTACGTGACACTATCATGACAGCAGTATTTAGCGCGGGCTGATGGTGGGTAGATGGGCGTGTTACATATGTAATTATATTTAATAAATGGATTATATTCTTCGCTCCTTTCGTGGGGTTTGTCCACTTGTAACGGTGGCGGAATGAATTCAAGTTTGAGGGGGTGGGGCGGGGGTGGTGGTTGGGGTGAGTGGTCGAAGTTGATGGAAAGGTTGGTTCGTTCAGAGGGTCTCCCGACGAAAAGAATTCTCAAATTTAGACACTGTGAGAAGTCATTTAAAGCTGGTTTCATAATACATTCACCAGTCATTCATAGGTCAAAATATTTCAAAGTCGTGTTTGAATGCAGAATTTTACTTTTTTTATTATAGATTGTCAGAAGTGCTTATCACCGATTTATTGGGGTTGGGTTGGTGGGGGAGGTGGTGGGTTTGTGACATAGCATATGTTGTCACTCCTTCCTAAAAGATGATCTTGGTAGGATGGGGTTGTGTGTTTTGCGGTGGGGTGGGGTGGGCTGGGTGGGGTGGGGTGGGGTGGTGGTGGTGGGGAGAGGTGGTGGTGGTGAGGAGAGGGGTGGCGATCTTGTCCAAAGGTTCCGCCGCCCATATCCAATAGTTTCTCAAACACATACTCTACAGCACAAACTGACTTTAAATGTTTCTAAAAATAAATAAAAATATACTGTTGAATTTTTTACCACAACTGGCTTGGAAGCCATTGCTGTCTAATTCCAATTCTGTTCCCAATATTTGACAGAATATTTCTTACATCGTGTTCAAAATTCTTTTGTCTTAGAAACGTGATGAGTTTTTATGGGCTGTATTGTACTTTGCGTCAGCGTGATCACGTGTCGAAAGAAACCATATTGCTTTGTCCTCATTTTGTCTTTATTCATTGAAATGCACATATATATATAAAGGACTCCCGACCTAGCATCTAAGAAAAAACAAATTCCCCCCAAATCTCGTAAATAATAAGTATGCAATTGGGCGCCTACAGGTATGTTTTCTTGCAATTCAATCTTGGCTCTACCCAAATTAAAAATGTTTTGACGCAATCCCGTTTCAAAATATGAATGAAAACATAAAAATGTGGGAAATTTACCTGTTTTTTCTCTGGCAGCTACCAGTTTTCGTACGTACAAAAATTACATACCAAATTTCGCATGGCTTTTTTTAAAAACAAAATTCTAGAAAAACAAACAAAAATGAACATCTAACACAACGATGTTGTGCAGCCTATTTAAGCATTTTCAACAGCTAGAAAAGAAAAGCATCGTTTAAAAAACAAATTCCGCCAAATCTCTGAAGTCGATTAAAGTTTGTTTTTCACGCCGCAATGATAAAATAAATATGGCGCGCACGTGTCGCGCGCGCTATCCCAGCGAAAAGCCGAGCGGGCGGTCCGATCAGCAGCCGGTAACATTATGAGGGTTAAATGGCCCCAATATCCGAACGAAATTGACGGATAAAACAGCACTTGATCTGTGCTTGTTTTTGAATGGGAACCACAAGTTCTCTGAGTTTGGCAGAATCTGGGTGGTCTGGTGAACGTTTATATTACTGAATGTCCAGTTCCTATTACATTTAGTTCCACATAGGAAATTAGGTGGTAATGATTTTGTAAACATTTTTGCTGGAAAGCTGTCAATGACAGCAACAGCTTTCCAGCAACATTGTCTTAAAAATAATACTAACATTCCTAATACTACCATTTAAAAACTCATCTTTTGACTTCGAAAATATTAGGGTTAACTTTGTCCAGTCAGGTGTGCGAGATTGGATACGCGAGTCGGTGATGATTTGCACAGATTTGAAGAAAAACTACCCAATTCACGACTTTCGAATGTAAGATTTAAAACATATTTCTTCGGAATGCACGTGTGCGCATGCTTGGCACGGGTGTGAAATTGGCTTAGTATGGGTGATTTCCTTTCTAATCATCCGTGTATTTATCTTATGTTTATAGTATGCCCAGGTAAATTAAGCGATATTGAATTGCTTAGCAAAACGTAATAACAATACGATAGATTATACCATATACCGATAACATATATTACAAATTTCGTACAGGTATTGCTTTCAATCAGTCCCCGTTGATATATAAAGGATATACACTCCTAGTCATATCATTAAGTTGGTATCAAATCTGAACATTATTTGCATAGAGATTGTTACCATCTTGTAAGGGGCAGAAGGTATTGCGATCAGACATTGCTGTCTGTCTGTGTGTCTGTCTGTCTATATGTTTGCCTGTATGTGTGTGTCCGGAGCTGTATCTAAAAACTACTGATCTGACTTGGCTCAAATCTTAGCACAATGGAGGTACTTGCTGTGCACGAGGATTTCCAAACGTTTGCTGTGATCCAGATGAAAGCAACCAGGATTCGGATCGGATCATATTATGGATCTATAGATATTACTGGCTCGATTTTACCACATGATACGGGGTGACCATGAACTAGAATTCGACAACTTTAGGTGTGATAGGAAAAGATCCGGAAAATTACAAATAATTTTAAAATCTGAAAAATCCGAAAATTCTTTACAAAGTCCAACACATGGCAGGGCGAGGGTCTGCAATCTCTGATTGCTCGTGTTGAATTTTTCTTTGGATCTGTTACACCGCTGCATCGCATCATTCATGAGGTTGTCAAGTTATGAATCCATTTCGCTACAATTGCCCCGTTGGGAAAAAGAATATTTCGCATTTTACATGGCGGTTGTCCGTCTGCAAGGAGCCATGGGCGCAGATGCATCTTATCCGAGTTGACTAAAATTGCTTTCACAACAGACGGTGCAATCATAAATTCCCCAACTTGATCTTAAATCCGAACAAAAAAATCCGACAAATTTCTTTGAAAGAATCTCCACATTAAAGGTGCATATTCACACCAGAATTCTTGAAAATAAAATGAAATTGTATACTTTAGAGGCTTAAATTTTGGGCCTAGATGTAATGAAATGAAATAAATCTTAACATATGATGATTTCGTTAAGTATTAAATTAATATAATTTTTTAAGTTGTGGAATTCAAATAGAGAGACGAGGTATTCAACTTCGCAATTAAAAACATTGATTCGAAACAGTTATTCAAAATTCAGTGGAAGCCGAAATAGATGGTTGGGAAATATAAAATCCAATAATCTATTAAATGGATCATTACTCATAGTGAAGTGACATATGCCCGCTGATGCCGAACTTAGCGCTGACCTTTAGTCAATTTGTTATGAATCAGTAGGACGGTATCATTGCGTAGTGCTCATGCCGTTAAATACGATTCTCAACATGCCTTGCATCGTCACCACTAGCTTATAATTGAGGAATCCAGTTTCTCAGTCAATCGTATGACGGCATAATTAACAACGTCACGGGTGACGCTTAATAGTCCGTCAAGTTGAACGAGTTGTGTGTCATTACTAGTTAATAAACAAGACGTCGAATGTTTCGAAACTAATTGGACTGCGCGTCCGGTCACCTTAGTTTCAAAATATTCAACAGCTTATCTGTATGTTTTTTTGGAAATTGAGATTCAGAGAGTGCAGGGTTCGATCAATCCCAACCCGAACAAAGTGTGGGTGGGGCTTAGCTAGAGATGGGCGGGGCATAGCTAAAACTGCACTCCTCAATTATGTACTAATGTACATAGATATTCTGTCAACAGAAACATAGTGGCAAGAACTGGATTGATGTAAACATATTTTTATAGCTCTAAGAGAATTGAGATTGAGTCACAAGTTGTTTACAACTTAGTTACGACTCGCTCCCTACATAGATATTATACAGTAATCATGGTGGCAGTGTAGTGTAGGTTCAGAAACATAAGTACATATATACAATTGGAAATGCAACAGAGAGATCCACTGCCAGTAGAGGGCAATGCCAGCGCTCCGACGTAAAATGCCCTAAATGGTATCCCATACTGGCACAGCGCTGTAGCCGCATAGAAACTCACACCGGCGCACCCCCATCTGTGAGCACGCCAGCAGCACTGGGATAATGCTATCACCTGGGGGATACGATGTGCCGGAGTGGTCCCCCCGCCGCCGAAGAACTGCGCCGGCCCGGGACCCCCACTAGATCCACCAGGTGCGGTGCGGCGTGATGGCGCGGGAAAATGAAGCGAGGAATAATCCATACACGCACGCACTTGTATAAAGGTTGCCGCTTGTGGGCTTATTTAATATAGCCGTTAATTGAACTGTTCTCCCCAGTGCATATACGTGCATAAACCACCACCCCACCTCGCCACTCCGCGTCACCAAGTCGAACCACATCCTATGGGTCTCTGCCTTTACAGGCTCAGTTTTGTTATTTAGCACTTGGTGCCAGCCAGCGGCAGCTCTCCAGGGGCCCAGTGTAACGCTGTGGCCCAAAACAGGTGCAAGATAATGTCCGATGCCAGCCAATGCCCTAGATATTCGCCAACGCCGGACGTCCAGCCACGCCCACTGAACGCCACAATGGCGTACCATGCCCCAGGTTCGATGATCTTGCGACCACCAGACCTAGAGGACCATCACCAGCGAGCCCCAAGTACCAGTGTCCATCGTAGACTGGCTTAATATCCGATTTCGTTTGCGTTGGGTGTTATTGGGTTCTCGTGTTCACATCAACGTCCACGTAAATTTAATTTATGTTGAACCGTTTTGTGTTCCGAATATAGTCCTGGACATTTCTAAAGATGGTGTTGTTTTGGGTGTTGTTCAAATCTGGATCTCTATTTAATAATGTATTCTCTGAGATGTTCGACATGTGATTATTATTTAGGTCGTATATCAGTTTTTGTCTTGGTTCGTTGTAGCGGTTACAGCTGAATAAGTAATGACTATTGTCTTCTATTGCATTACAGTGTGGACAGTTTTGACTTTCGAGTAGGTTAAACCTGAATAAATGTGCATTTAATTGGCTACATTTATTTCTTAATTGTGTGTGTAGAATATTCTGGCGTCGTTCTCCGTGTGAATATGATGTTGGTATAATGGTTGCTGTATTTGGATTTATGCTTTTCTAAAACTGCGATTGTGTTGCTGAATTCTGTGTGTTTGTGTCTAACCTGGTTCCATAAGTGTATTGTGCTGGGGAAGAAAGGGCGTTTGAAAACCTCAAGGAGTGTTTGTTCTTCTTGATAATTGTTTCTGTTAAGCAAGTAGTAATTTGTTAATTCTTCCACGTGGCGGGGAACAAGCTGCTTAATGTAATTTGGACAATGATCTTCGTTTATAATTTTATATAGGAGTACAAATTTTTCGTCGATGTGCTAGCGTCTCCAGCCCTATTTCGCCGTATAATAATGGGAGTGGAGTAAATCTGGGAGGCCAGTTATTACGCGAAAAGCTTCATTTTGGAGATTTTCCAGTAGATCAGTCGTATTCTGTACATCCGTCACATATTTCTGAGCAATATTCCAAAGGTGGTCGTAAGTAACATGTGTAAATGTGCGTGAGAGTCTTGCGTGAGAGACGGTATTTGATTTCCCTTTGATAATAGTCCTTTTATGTGAGTTGTCCATTTAAAATCATTCGAAAAAGTTATACCTAAATATTTGTTGGTTGTGACGGTGTTGATTCTGGTATTTTTTATGAGGAGATTTATTCTGTTTTGATTTGGTTGGTTGTGCATAATCATACTAACTGTTCTTTTGGGACTGAAACTGATAAGCCATGATTAGTAAGTCTCTATTCAATGATGTTTCGACTTCTAAGGAGGTATTTTTCCTTGTGACGTCAGTGAGGTGTCGTCAGCGAATAGCCGTAGCAAATTGTCTATGTTTTCTGCAATATGATTTATATATATTTAAAAAAGAAGTGGCCCAAGTACAGAACCTTGTGGCACTCCTGCATCTATAGTTTCCTGGGTATAGTATGTTTGATTTACTCTAACCTTTTGTTTCCTATTAGTTAGATATTCTGATAGCCATTTGTGTAGATTACCATCTATATCATATTAATAATCCTCTGTACCAGACTGTGTCGAATGCCTTGGCAACATCAAAGAAACTACACAAACATATTTCCTTTCATTTAGAGCCTTAATCGACAGGAACTGTATCTGCATGTACGGCGACGCCCGTCTCAATACAGGCATCCACTTCTAGCTAAGCTCCACCCACATTTTGCACACGTGGGAATCAATTTGAAACTGAAACCTCAATTCCTAGAATATATATTTCAAGGTAACTGTAATACAGGAACGGTCTTGAATATTCAGAAACTATATTGACTTGGAGCTGGTGCTACCTACGGCAACGACATCGCCAAGCCAATTTAGCGTCGGAATGTTTATTAAACTGGAAATTCATCAAAAACATAGAATTCGCACACTTTGTGACGGACTTTTCGATTTCCACGACGGACTCGCGTCCTTTTGATTGTGGCGTATATTAACATGTGATGCAATGGATGACTCCATTTTATCGATCAAACATATGACGTAATAATCAACATCGCCACGTGCGGGCTGAATTCATAATCAATTATATCATGAATGACGCGATTTATTCCGTCAAATTGTACGAATTGTATTTCTTTACTATGTAATAAAAATTAGTTTCAAAATATTCAACGGCTTACGATACCTGTATATGAAATATGCGCTTGGCAAATGACAAAAATAAAATCCAGTACTCTATTAAATCGGGCATTATTCATAGCGAATTGACATAAATCCGCTGCTGCCTAACTTAACGCTGACTTTCTGTCAATTTGTCATGAATCTGTTGGACGTTAACATCGCATAGCGCTCATTCCAATGATATATATTTCACGGTAAATGAAAGGAACCGTCTTGAATATTTAGAAACTACCCGAACTTCGAGCTGGTGCTGACGTAGCAGCTCCAAATCAATCTAGCTTCGGAATATTCAACAGAATGTTTATTAAAATGTAAATATTTTAAAGACATACAATTCGCACACTTCGAGCCGGGCCTTTCGAATTGACGTGACGGAGCCACGCCCTTTTTATTGTGACGTCTATTAACATGCGATGTAATTGATTATAACACCAGATACTAGAGTCGCCGATCATATCTCTCCATTCACCACGCACATAATAAGACTATTTGGTCAGAATTCTAAAGACGTGTCTTATAGGAGGATGAATAAAGAGAGAAAAATAACATTTTAACCTATTTTTAGAATTACTAAGCTTACCATCGTTTGTGTTGAGGTGATGGGGGTGGGCGGGCTGCGGGTGTATGATGTGTGGTGGGTTGTAGGTGGGTGGGATGGGTGGTGTCGCTTGGCATGTAAGTTCTAGTTTAACGTCATTGTAACTATATATGTACCTTACATATTCATTCATTGAATATGTAATTGTTTCAAAGCAAATAGTAATATTCACAAATCGAGTGAAACCTCATAAGGTTTCTATCCAATATTGCCCCGCCCTCGATGTCTACCTGCATAGCTGGTTACAGTTTTAACTCTCTCCCACGTACACCATCGCGTGCCTCGGTCAGGGGCCACAGGACCGCCTCTTCTAACAAGCTACAAGTTCCCAGCAAAGCTGACCCCAATGCCTCATTTAGCAACTAAACATCGCGAGACAGCGCTTAACACAATATTTTTTCAGATGGCATGCAAAAAGACTATGTTTCGCCTCGACACCTGCCTTATTGGATTTCGAGTACTTAATTGAGTCCGTGTTGAGGAGGCGGGTCCACAGTATGGACATCGTGGCTATGGAATTCCTGTGGGTGTTAGGCGGCAATGCGAGAGATGCCAATTATAATATACACCATTGCCTGTCAGGGAGGCCAACAGATAATCACAAATATTTGGACACACATGAGGGGTAGTGCTGGCCCGTCATCTATATCTATGTATCTGTCTCTGGATCGATTGAGCGTCAAACCTGGAACAAACTGTCATGCAAAATAGAACTTACTAACACAATAATAATGTAATAAGTTCGTACCTCGCAACAAACCAATATACCTGGTGACAATATATATTAGGTATATTGGTATGTTGTAAGTACGAACTTATTACATTATAAAACGCATGATTGAATGGAAGGTATGC
The DNA here is from genome assembly GCA_034401795.1 of Chaetoderma sp. LZ-2023a. Taxonomy (NCBI): domain Eukaryota; kingdom Metazoa; phylum Mollusca; class Caudofoveata; order Chaetodermatida; family Chaetodermatidae; genus Chaetoderma; species Chaetoderma sp. LZ-2023a. The sequence continues at coordinate 72,952,066 of CM067367.1, forward strand.
CAAAAAAACGCTATACCTGGCATCGTATACGTCATCAAGACGTGGCCACCATTTACAGACATGTAAGTAGCATCCGTGACAACTACACCAGGTGACCATCATCTCAGCCAATTACAATATTTCGTTTCACGACATTAATAACAAATTAGGGCATATATTTTTTATAAAAAAGTCAGATGTCAAAGTGACACAATCTAATTTGATTGCTCTGTTTATATTATTCAGTTCATAGACACGTCTATATCGCTGAAAGATTCTTCGTCTTCATCTGGCTTCCATCTCGCATGCATTGAATGCACTATGATTGGGTAAGAGGATAACCAAGTGTTGTAACCGTCTACTATGTCATCCATCTTTAGTCAGGCGGTATCGTAATGCAACTCATTTGCGGGCGATATGGTAAACGCCTTTTTGCGCCATTCCTTATTCGGCGGCCACTATCTTAAGACGGAAAGAACACTAGCTCGCACAACGGCTGCCCTCTTCTGCAAATCCTCTATGTTTCCATACAGCTTTTCAGTCAAGAGCGTCTCCTCTGGCCATGTAGTCCGTCTATGAGTTTCCTGAAGTGGGCACGGTTGGAAATTTGTTTACTGTTCATTTGAGCAGTGTTACACTTGCACCTTTGCAGTCTGGTGGGCTTTCATCCTGTTATAATCTGCTAAACATGACGATTTGATCGGTTCTATTCATGGGGACGTGTTGTAATCGGAGTACTGTGTACCATTTCCTCGGTGGGAATCATCACAGGAAACCTGATGGTCAGGATGGTCAAACTGTTCTCTACCCTTTGCTAATCTGTCAGCTCTTCCATTTTCATGGACTCCACAAGGGGAAGGAATCTATCGAAGTGTCACATCCAGACACGCCCTGATATTGTAGCGGGGACGTTGTTCAGTTCCTTCGTTTTGGGTTGTTTTGGAGAGCACACAGCACAGAGAGAGAGAGAGAGAGAGAGAGAGAGAGAGAGAGAGAGAGAGAGGGGGGGGAGAGAGAGAGGGAGAGAGAGAGAGGGGGAGAGAGAGGGAGAGAGGGAGGGAGGGAGAGAGGGAGGGAGAGAGCGAGAGAGAGAGGGAGGGAGGGAGAGAGAGAGAGAGGAGAGCGAGAGAGAGAGAGAAGAGCGAAAGAGAGAGAGAGAGAGAGAGAGAGAGAGAGAGAATCAATTTCTAGCTACGCTACGCACATTTTACGCAAAAGTTTACCGGAGATGAAATCGATATAAAATTGCGCAGCTTGAATTGCCAAAATCTAAATTGCAATGTAATTATTCATGTAAGTTGATTAATATTTTGCAACTAATTCGACCGAGACTGATGCTGCCAGAGTCTGGGACTGTTGCTGCCAGAGTCGACTTAGTTTCAAGATATTCTACCGAATGTTTACTAAATTGCACATTAATCAAAAACATACAATTCATACATTTTGCGACAGACCTTTCGTTTTATCGTGGTAGAGCTATATCTTATTTTAACTGTGACGTCAGCTAATAGGTGTGATGTATTTGATTATGACGTCAGATATTTTATTAGTGGGATTATAAATATTATGAAAGAGATTTGTTTGTGGTATTATTCAGCAAAATATATTCAAACACGTATCGCTGTAGATGACTTTCGTTGATGCACATTTTCGGGTTAGATGTTCGAGAAATATATTGAGATAGCATGGCTGTTGTGAACGTAGGTTTACTCTATGCTTAGAAAAAACATTTTTGAATTCTTATTTAGGATTCCATGGTAAATCTGTCAAATTATAATAAGGAAAAATTAGTTACCTCTCCGGAATGTAGAAATTGTTTGAGTGTAGCTTTCGTGACCATCTCGGTCACATCTTCAACACTAACTGACGGTCGCTGGCAACGTCACTCTGGTCAGTTCTTGTGGAGTCACGTGACAGCATGGACTGGGATCGGGACCAACTTTTTCGGAAATATGTCAAATTATAGTTTATGAAAGAATTTCTTTGATGTGAAAATCAGTATTGTAACATCGCGGCGTCATTGTTAACCGGTGGTAATCTCAAGGGATGTATAAGTTAACGAGCAATAATTAAATATACGCAAGTGCTTGGATTGACTGGATGAAGAGAAAACCTTCTTGTTCTTATGTATATAATCGGCAATCGCAGGGTGGCCGCGCGGTGCCTAGGGAAACTCGACTCATGTTCAAAATAGTGACGAATCTCCGCTAGATGTATATGTGTCTCATGAAATTAACAATAACTAATTTAATTATTTTATATAAATTTATTTTATTGTACAGTATATACATATATTTGTGTCTGCATGGTTATTGATACACAGAGAAACGAACCTGGTCCAAGCGACAACCTTCAGTGGCTAGTACACGCATTTGGTCTTTTACCTGGCCGCGTGCAGAATTTCTGCACACTACATTTACCATAGCATTTAACTCTAGGTATGCTGAATATTTTTAGAACAATTTGACAGAAAGTTGTTGGTGGCTAAGCCACCAACAACTTTCAGTCAAATTGTTTTCAAAATATTCAGTAGATCCAGGGTATTGTCTATTGAAATTATTGTCTGGTGGCTTGCAGCAATTAGACAGTTAAATGCGCATGGTCACGCCAGAATTCCTGGCAATAAAATCGTTAAAATTGTTTCATTTTAGATGCTTAAATTGTGTGATTAAATTCAATGACACGAAATAAAAATCTTAGAATATGATGATTTCATTCCGTATAAATAAATATAATTGTGTATGTTGTGAATTTGAATTAGGGACTCGTGCAACTAATTTCCCCAACTTAAAGCAATTATTTCGTTTGACGACATGTAGGCACACAATTTAAGCCTCTAAAAGTATACAATTTTAACAATTTTATTTTCAAACATTCTAGTGTGAATGTGCATCTTGAATAGGTCAACAGCGAAGGAAGTGATAGGAACCATATTATCGAATTCGATATCGGCGCAACAGTTGGTCAACGACGTAAACAACCAAATCAAATTCGATGTCGGCGCATGCATGGGTCAAAGACGTAGTGGACTAGTATCGAATTCGATATCGGCAGGTCAGTTAGTTAACGGCGTATGGGACCAATATGATGTGCTAGGTTTGAGCTGATATCAGAATTTTGCTTAATTTCATATTGTTTCATATTGGCGTAAAATATCAAGCTGGGTATTGGCCCCCCTGTGATGTTGACCAACGGACGCACAGATATAAAATTAGATATTGGTTTCTTGCCCCATTGAACAACGAACACAACAATTTCGAATTTCGATTGTTGACCAGCGCTGTTTTAATATTGCTGCATTGAACAAATACAATCTAATATATATCTTCTTGGCACATAAGATGATGGCTCATTAAGAAGGTGGTCTTTCGACCACATGCCTTAACGAACTACCATCTATTGGTACCACATGCAGGCAGTCGCAGGCGGTGGGGATCACAATGACTTAGAAATGTGAATCCTCACATAAAACGGTCAGTAAAATACAGGAATAATTACATTTGATACAGATTTATTAAACCATTATACATTAAAGAGTTTTAACCACCCACCCCCATCTTATGGCAACAGCGCCTCAAATCGCTCCAAATACTACCCATATTTAAAAGAAGTCTGTTTTTGCAGATTTAATACTGAAATTTACAAAACTATTTTTCTGTTTTCCAGCAAATGGACAGTTTCCAAGGCGACTGTAGAGGTCGCTTCTGGCCGAGCTGACCATGAATGCGTTAATGGTCAAGAAAAGCTAAGTGTCCTTCTTAACTATTTTTTGAAAATTTACCACTGGAATTCCAGTGGTAAATTCTCAAAATAGAGTCTCTTGACCTGTATATAGACATTGCTCAATACCACCTTAGAGGCTGCTTTGGCCGAATTGACCATTAGAGGATTAACTTGACACACGATTTATTAGACCATAAAGTTGCATAGTGAGTAACGTATTCACTTTTATAGTTTTTCTCTATCATAAGATTATCACATAGTTACGTCATCGGGACATCGGTACAGTAAGGAGTATCCAGGCTCCATTTTGTAGTATCTAAGGTTTACGGTTGTAGAACGTAGACCAGTATTTTTTCTATCGACATTTTCATTCAGTAGCTCGCACGTGTCTCTGAATTTTGAATTATTTTATTGAATGCAAAATCACGGAAACACGCACTCGAAGCTTTATCGGAGGAACCCAGTTAGCTATGCACCGCCCATCTCTAGCTAAGCTCCACCCACACATTCCTCGTGTTGGGAGCGATCGATACCTGCACTCCCTGAATCTCAATTTCCAGAAAACCATACAGGTAAGCTGTTGAATATGTTGAAACTAATTTGACTGGGTGTAGGCAGCAAAAACTCTTAGTCAAATTAGTTTCAAAATAATTAACATAATCTTGATTAAATAGTAGACATACAATTCGTACAAGTTGACAGACTACTAAGCGTTTGGATGAATTCATGACATAATTGACTATGGCGCCAGCCTACACGTGACGTTGTTGATTATGACGTCATATAACTGATCGATAAACTGGTATCCTCCATTGGTGTAAACGGAGAAGCTTCCGAAATTGTCTTGATATATATATATATATATATATATATATATATATATATATATATATATATATATATATATATATATATATATATATATATATATATATAAATATATATATATATATATATATATATATATATATATATATATATATATATATATATATATATATATATATATATATATATATACCAATAGATGGATCCATTTCTAGCTATGCCCCACACGTCTATAGCTAAGCGCCGTCCATGCTTTAAAGGAGTTATTGGTCTATCGAGTCCTTGGTTCTAAGGCTCATTCACGCCATATCTAGGCTAGTCTTATTTCAGTCTATTATTGGTAACTTCCCCAGCTTCTACCCTGGTACTAATTTATACTCCTGGATGGAGAGAGGCAAGAAGCGAAGGAGATTGTCCATGCTTCCAATGACTGCAAGATAGTGCACAGCACATGCGTGAACACTCGCAGCTTACCAACGCTTTAAACGTGTTGGGATCGATTTATATACTGACTTCGCAGAATGCCATTTTCAAGGTAACTGTACAGGTAAACTATTGAATATTTTTAAACTAATTTGACTGGGTGGTGATGCTTCCTCTGGCGGAAACAGCCCCCAGTCAAATTAGTCAAATATTCAACAGAATGTTTAATAAATCAAAATGCATCAGATGTATAATTTGTACACATGACGGACTATTCCGGCATCACATCAATTATGATTGTTACGTCAACCTACATGTGATGTAATTGACTATTACGTCATATACTTGTGTGACAGATCGGATTCATCCATTTTGTAGTATTTATTGACTATTAAATTGCCCATGTTGTTCTCTTGTTGCATATCACCGACGAATTAACTACTGGAATTAACCAATCAGATTACTCCCTTTCCATTGTAACGAAATGAAGCGATCTGATTGGTCCTTCGAATAATGACACGAGTCATGGCAAATCTATTGTAGCAAATTAGATCAAACGGATTGAAGATTCGACTAACAACGGGCCACGCTAGCCCATTGGTACAATCTTGTAAGGGCTTATGTCTCTTCACATCCTTCTTATACACCAAGCCTGTCCAGAAAACTGTATATCAGAACCTGCTGCCAACACTCTGCAGAAAGCTTTTTCCCGAAGTTTTGTTTAAATAGTTCATCGACCTCCGTTTCTGACGCCTTTATTCATGCGCCAGAAAGGAATATAAGTTCTGCAACGCCTGATCGACTGTCTAATACAAACTTGTGACCTGATTGGATAAATAGTGAGAGGCGGTTGAACTTTTCTGAAGCACAATTTCCAAAAGAAAAATCATTGTTCTATCGTTTGTTTCCGCAACTTTGATTCGGAAACTTTTAGTATACAGCAAACGGCTTCAGAAACACAAGTTCGCAACATTACTTGCTGTGTGGGGTATAGTAAAAGAGAGACACGTCCGATGGTACGTTCTGAAAGTTAGTACTATACATAGTCATTTCCGTATTCTGTATCATATTAAATTTGCATCCAAAGTATTATTAAATCTAGCAATATAATACATCGTTTGTGATCTAAGAAATACTATATATATATATATAATATGCTGTAGCTTAACTGTAGCTTAACTGCAGTTTCGCTGCAGCTTAACTGTATGGTTTTTGGAAATTTAGCCGTTAGAGACTGGCACTTCTGGTGATATTAGATTGTTAATATGATAGGTTGTATTTCGGATAAAAAGAAGCAGATGGGGGTGGAGGGTGTTGTAGGTCTCGGGGATACCCCGAATAACCCACACCACCCAACCCTATCCAACCCACCACTAACACCACCTACCCCAACACCAACGGCCAATCTCTGTATGACTTTCCTTTCTATCGCCCATATCATGTTCTTAGCTCATCAACGCATTGTTTATGATGTAAAGATTATTCTATTGAATATTCTGAAACTAATTTGATTGGGGTCTGCTACTCATATGACAGCAACAGGTTCCAGTCGGATTAGTTAAAAAAATATTCAGCAACTTTCATGTGTATTTGTCTTGAAATTGAGACACTGCCATTTCAGGATTTAACGGTTCAATTAAATATTTATATAGCAATCGACTTATATATGTTGCAGGCTCAGTCATCCCGTTCTGGCATATTGTGGCGAATAATTCGTGTGCCACATTGGTGTTCCAGACATCGCGTCAGTGACGTATACTCCATTGTACGCTTTGACGTCATAGGGTAAAGGTTGCTGCTGATGGTGCTGGGGATGAGCGTCCTGGATTCCACCACGCATAGCTGTAATAATAATAATAATAATAATAATAATAATGATAATAATAATAATAATAATAATAATAATAATAATAATAAGTTCAATCAGATTAATTGCATTTTTATACCCCTTCTCGAAATCGACGATAGTACGAAATCCAAGATGCCCGCCAGATAATGGCGGCCATCTTAAAAATTGGATTCAGGCGAAACTCTTTGCCGTTTATCGGATCAATTTGAACCTTCATAGGATGAATGGAATTGGTCTGAGGAAGAAACTTATCGAACTCGACGATGATCCGATATCCAAGATGGTCACCAACCACGGGAGCCATCTTGAACATTATTTGCGGGACTATAACTCCGTGACCGTTTAGCTGATTGCTTTGAAACTTGATAGGATGACTGGTCTAGCTTGAAGGAAGAAATCGCGCATTTGTTTGTCATAATGGCGGGGTAGTATGCGCCGTTTGCTAAGCTCTTGTCATATTGTAGTCTTTTCGGGTATTCCTGACCTTTCGGATTTTCCGGATTTTTAGATCATGCCCATTGTTTTATCCTAATATACGGCCACACCATTTCTCGAGATGAAATTTTACCCAAATCGAATCAATATTTTCCGAGATATTCATTGATCCAGAATTTGATCCGAACCGTATCTAGGTGTTTATTCGGATCACGGCCACAGGCGGGAAATTCTCGTTCGCGGTAAGATCCTTTGTTTCGTTGGGATTTAATCCAAATCAGGCTGATATTTTTTTTAGATACAGCTCTGGATACACAAATATGCAAACACGGAAATCTTCACACAAATCTTCACACGGACAGAGAGCTCCGAATGCAATACCAGCTTCCGCTTACAGACCTAGGATGATGACGCCACCGACGACGACGACGACGACGACGACGACGACGACGACGACGACGACGACGACGACGACGACGATTATGATGATGATAATGCCTTTAACGATGATACATTAAAATATTAATACTCAAATTTCCTTAAAAATGTGAATTGTCTCATAGAAAATACCCATTTGCAGAGCAAGAAATGATTATTTGAAAATGGATCACTGGAATTCCTGGATTGCTTAACGAGCCATTCATTCCACTTGTAAAATTTCAAAACTTAATCGTCTCTTTGCCAGCAAATAAACGTTTCTCAAGACCACTGTTAAATCAGTTTTTGCCCAGAGTAAATGTTAAAGCGTTGATAACTTCCAACCGCTAAATGAAATCTTAGCATAGGTCCTACTGACTGGAGAAAGTATTTGCAAAACACAAGTTAGCTATTTAGCCGTGAATCTCGTATTTCTGGTTCCACTTTGTCAAAGTGGCAGACACTGAAAGGTTCTTATCTGCTTTCAACAAGAGAACACTTCCTGGCTGTACCATTACGGATGCGGGTATGCCAGCTATTTTATGTACATATTGTTGGTGTTACTGTCATAATGCGTGCTGAATATCGAGGTCGATTAGTCGGAGCGTGGCAGTATTGTGTTCACTTTTAACTAGGGCTGGGCACGTGTACACGTTCAGGTGACGTGTACACGGTTACAAAACTCGCAAACGTGCACAGGCGAAAAAAATTATGAAATATACATATTTGTAAGATAGCCCTCAAGAGAAAATGATAAATTTTTTGAAAAATTAATTTATCTGTATTTACCGCCACGCTCTCTATCCGCCAATGGGGTCAGATTTCCGAATTAACCCTTTTAACACTCAAGTCTGTCAAAACACAGCTCCTACAGTGGTCTTGAGAAATGTCAATTTGCAGACCAAGAGGAGACAGGTTTTGTTTTTAAATGTTACCACTGCCAGTCATTGCCATTCTAAATTTTCAAAAACAATCATCTCTTGGTCTGCTCATGGGGATTTTTATGAGAAAATTTACATTTTCTTGAACAACTTATGAGAGTCAACGGGATTAACTAATTATCCACGCGTAGCGACGAGGTCAGCGAGCAGGTATTCCTTTGAATAACCATCACCTTTGTGAGAACACATAGGTGTAAATTACGGTTGAGCGTTCAAGCGTGATCTTACCAACACAGATTATCACTACGAATGACGTGGCTGTGTGATACTTACGTAAGCTCACAGTGGATTGATCGCCGCTAGCTTTTGGTCAACTCATTAATGGTCAAGCCAGCCAAAACACTCTCTATGGTTGTCTTGAGGAATATGTCATTATTGAAAGTCTAATTGCATGTCGAGAGAAGACTATTTTTTGTGAATTTATCGCTGCAATGACTGACTCACCGAGCGAGCATCTCATTCTAGTGGCAAATTTTCAGAATTATCTTGTCCTTGCCAGTAAATGCCTGACGGACATTCAGTACCGTAATGACAAATTAAAACTTTTCTTAGCAAATCTTGACTATCAAAGGGTGAATCACTGTTGGTTGATATTGATCTGTCCCAGACAGGGGTCAAATCAGAATTTTGTAGAATAGTCGATAAACTTGTGTCAAATTAATCATAATATGGTGTTTTGAGAATCGTTATTTTATTTTCCAACCCCACCACATTCCACCCCTCTACACTTAATAATTTTAACTTTTAACCATTTAACCAACGAATTTGTTCAAGAAAATTTCAATTTTTCTCTAAAAAAAATCTCCATTCGCAGACAAAGAGAAGACTATTTTTTGACAATTTACCACTGGAATGACAGGCTTGGTTACCGAGCCAGTCATTCCAGTGGTAAATTTAAAAAAAATAATCTTTTCTTTGTCTGCAAATGGACATTTCTCAAGACAACTGCAGAAGCCGTTTTGGTGGATATGAGTGATAAAAGGTTCAAGAGTCTATAGTGAACACCCAATATGCATGGACAAAGCTGTTTTAAATAACAATGATCATACTGAGTAAGTTTGATATATGCATCAAGAACAAACTTGCTCAATGAAACCCATTTGCAGGAAACTGAAAACAGAACTGTTTAGAGCGAACAGTTCCATTGAAAGGTTGCAACAAAATAATGATTAGCAAAACAAGTGCAAAGATTCGAATACACATGGTACGGAGCCCCGTAAGGGACATGCACAAACAAAATATTTAATTTTCGTAATTCGTGCTCATGACTTAATAATTCGTGCGTACAACTTAGCAACTCGTGCGCACGACTTAGTAACTCGTGCGCACGACTTAGTAACGCGTGAGCACGAGTTAGATCAATGAGAATTTTTTTTTGCACATAATCCATTTGTTATTAAGAAAATGTGCACACGAGTTACGACTTAATAACTCGTGCGCTCGACTTAGTAACTTGTACGCACGAGTTATTAAGTCATGCGCACTAGTTATGAAAAAGAAATATTTTGTTTTTGCATGTTCCTTACGGGGTTCCGTGCTATGGGTGGTACTGGCCATACACGTAAATCCGTGTTTAGTTTTGTGCTGATTATTTTGAGAGCAATTTGAAAGAAAATCGTTGCTGTCTGATTTAAATTGTTCTCAAATCATATAGCGGGATCCCACGAAAGAATAAAATGGGGTTACTGAGTAATAAAACCAAGGAAAATACTCGCAAAATAAGGATCATGATCATCATCATCATCATCATCACCAGCAGCAGCAGCAGCAGCAGCAGCAGCCGCAGCAGCAGCAGCAACAACAGTGGCAGCATCAGCAGCGGCCGCACCCATCACATCCACCGACTAGACGACGACTTACTGGCTGACTGCCTGTTTGCCTGCCAGCCTGCCTGTCTGCCTCCTGGCATGCCAGCCTGTCTGCCTGTCTGCCCGCCCCCCCTCGCCCACCCGCCCGCTCATTCATCCGTCCATCCTCCGTCCACCCCTTGCTTTTCTCCCTGCCTGCCTGTCTGTCCGCCTAGACGACGTCTTACTGCCTGCCTGCCTGCCTGCCTGCCTGCCTGCCTGCCTGCCTGCCTGCCTGCCTGCCTGCCTGCCTGCCTGCCTGCCTGCCTGCCTGCCTGCCTGCCTGCCTGCCTGCCTGCCTGCCTGCCTGCCTGCCTGCCTGCCTGCCTGCCTGCCTGCCTGCCTGCCTGCCTGCCTGCCTGCCTGCCTGCCTGCCTGCCTGCCTGCCTGCCTGCCTGCCTGCCTGCCTGCCTGCCTGCCTGCCTGCCTGCCTGCCTGCCTGCCTGTCTGTCTGCCTGCATGCCTGCCCGCAACATATCTCCGGAATGCAATTATGTAGAATCACCAAATTTGGCATATATACAATTATATTGGGCCTTGCTATATAGAGTTAAAGTTTCAGTTCATGTGATTAAGTATACATAGGTCACGGGGTCATCAGGGATAATAGCGAAATGCTCATGGCTTATGCTAACTCGGGAATGGAAGAAGGCAGATTAACTAAATTTGGCACATTCATTCATGTTCCGACTGGCTATAAATAGTTTGAGTTTCAGGTCAATAGGTCAAATATTTAAGTCACCTGATCACTAGATTTACACCGAAATACAAAAAGGTAGAATTAGAAAATGTGGTACATTCATTCACATTGTGGCTGGATAAAAGTGGTCTGAATTTCAGCTCAAATTGACAGACATTTAGATGACGAGGTCATTAAGTACGTACTGAAATACTAATTTTTAATGACTCGGGAATGTAAGAAGGTAGAAACACCAAACCAGGTCAAGATATCAAGTGCGGTATATCCAAATTGGTTATAAGTCTGGCATGCAAGAAGGTAGAATTACCAACTTGAGCGCATCCATTCATATTATTGAGTACTAAGAGTGATATTAATTTCTTGTCAAATGATCAAATATCTAGGTCACAGGGTTATTAACTACACACAGGAATGCGCAAATTTTGCTATATCTAGTGAATGTAAATCAATAGAAAAAGCACAATGGACCTTTCCCTTTTTAGGTATGCCCCGCCCATCTCTAGCTAAGCGCCACCAACAGCTCGCTCGTATTGCGATCGATCTCTGAAATTCATGAAATCTATTTCTAGAAAACTATACAGGTAAGCTGTTGAATATTTTGAAAACTAATTTGGCTGGGTGGTGTTTCTGCCACATTTCCTGGGCTAAAAGTAGTATGAGGTTAATGTTATAAAGGTTAAATATCTAGGTCACAGTGTCACTAAGAAATGTGTATTTTTGGCCATAATTGTGGAATTAGTTAGTTAGATCGTTATTGCGAGAAGGTAGACTCACTATATTTGTCGCATTCATTCATAGTAATGGTGAGGTAGATGCAGCTTTTGTCAAAGTAGGGCCTATGAAATATTTAGGCCACTGGCGTCACTGTGTGCATTGACAAAACAAAACGCATAGGTGTGAGCCAGCACCTTCTCATAGTGTAGTCCAGTTATTATTATTATTATTATTATTATTATTATTATTATTATTATTATTATTAAATAATAATAATAATAATAATAATAATAATTATTATTATTATTATTATTATTATTATTATTATAAATAATAATAATAATAATAATAATAATAATAATAATAATAATAATAATATTTATTATTATTATTATTATTATTATTATTATTATTATTATTATTTCACAGATATTGCAAGGTTTTTTTATGAGCCTAACCGAACCAGTTCCAAAAATAATTTTACAATCTGAACTATATGTAACGTCTAACTCCATTAGCACAACACACGTACATTTTTTTGCTACTTTGTTTTGTCTGGTGGCTTTCTTTGGCAGAAGGAATGTATGATGTAGACCCAGACGTGGTAATCAGTCACCTTCACTGGGGCAGGACTAAGCCAACATAAGCTATGGCTTATCAATGCAAGAATAGATACTGGAATGGCTTTGAGAAATGCCCATTTTCTGATTTTAAAACATGAGAAGACCCAGTCCTTTCAGTAGTAAATGTTCTTCTCGTAGCTTGTAAATGCATATTGGTTACAAGAAAACCGACAGGGACTGTTTTCTTTGTATTTCAATCTTTGAAGAATCAACTCGTAATTAGAATGATTAGATTACATACATAGATTGAAGAATAAAGCATTCAATGCTGTAATTTGACTGATTCTGACTAAACTTGCTACCCACCAGATTTCCTGTTAGCAGATTGGCATTTACACGATTTAAAATTACAATCTGCTAACAGTAAATCAAATGAGTAGGCATATTATGATTAGTCTAAATCTTTCACACACATGTATATATTCTATTACATAACGTTCATGAAACCGTTACGTATCAATGTATTGCTTACAAGTTATGAATCTACCTAATATTACCGCAAGCTCAGTAACGTATGTATGTTCTATCCTATGAACTGCTACAACAGTTTCTGATAATGAGTTGGGGTAGCCAAGACCGCATTTGATTTAATTACAAAAGACTGATATCGGTGCTATGGTCGGTGTTTTAGTGACCACCGGGCAGATTAGGATTAACTGTGACGGGGGTGGGTTGCGGTTGGGGTGGTGGAGGGGGTGGGGTTGGTGGGATTGGGTGGGGTGGGTGGTGGTGGGGTGGAGTGGGGTGTGTGTGTGTGGTTGGTTGTGATAAACGTCAACTCTCGAGATGATAAATTCTTTATCATGTTAAGAATATTACTGTTGCTAATTTCGAAACGATTTTTATATTGGGCTCTTCTAGTTATTGTAGAAGCATCGGTACTTTTAAAATATTCAACAGATTTGCTGGTTGGCCATGCATTTGAGATACTGACGGTTCAAGGTTAAGTAGTTTATTGAGCTAATATTATGATCATTCAATGACATTGATCTCTTTGATCGCCAAACTTCATAGTGTTTCAAGATGACGTTCGCCAGTGAAATTTTAAAACCGATCCAGACCAATCGTTCGTGGATGTGGAAACCGATGAAAGAATTAGAATAAAACCGAAGCACAATTAGAAATAAGAGGAAAATAATTATATAACTATAAATAAGAATATCCAGAATTTATATGGTTACAAAACAGTTACTCAACATTATGGCGACAAATCGTTTAAGCAAAATATACGCCCTATTTTTTTTTTACCGATTTCATACTCCAGGTTTGGAGGTTACAGCTTAGACAAAGACGCCACGTTACTTAGGTACCACCACTAGTTCGTCAACACTCATTGGCTTTGAATATGACTTCGTCAAGTTTCTGCTTAATTTGGTGACTGGATTATGGTGTTCGTAATCCGTGTAGTTGATTGTTGTACGGACGGGATGGGTGGTGGCCTGTGCAATGAACCTTTCATTTTTAGCTATGACACACCCATCTCTAGCTAAGCGCAACCCACACCTCGCTCGTGTTGGGTTCGATCGATCTCTGAACTCCCTGACTATCAATTTCCACAAAACTATACAGGTAAGCTGTTCAATATTTTGAAACTAAAAATCAAATTAGTTTAAAATTATTCAACAGCATGTTTGTTAAATAGTAGCCACACACTTCTTACAACGTGCCGAACTATTAAGAGTTAAAGACGGGCCTAATAGAACCATTTATGACGCAATGATTTTGACGTCATCATAAACCCGGCTTATCTGATTGTGACGTCATATGACGTCAAATCATCGATGAATAGTCTGGAAGGGTAAATTGCATAGGTGACTTGTTTAGGTGGTAACCATTGCCCTCATCAATGGGCAAATCAGTCATTCCACCATGTTACGTTAATCGAAGTGCATTACCTCAGATCTGATGGAAGGTTATTCAAATCTATCTTGTGCTAAGTAATCGTGGGCATGTACAAGACTCATTAGCATTTTACAGACAATGTATAAAGCTTCCCGAAATTGTGCATAAATCAATCCATGACGATGCCTCTTTACTGGTTGCAATATCAGTAAAGAACAGCGACCCATACATCAATTCAAGCTTTAGATGTTCCATGTTCTGATACAAATCTATCTTGTCCTAAGTGAGACTGGACATAAGTACTAGCATCATTAGGACTAATCATCGCAAATCAGAGCCTATTACTCAGAGAGAGATACTGACCAACCAGTCCCTACTGAACAGTCATAAGACTAATTCACGAATGCATATTCCAGAATCACATAGCTCATTTCCAGTTAATCGCCCAGCACGCCCATACGTTGGCGGCCATTATAAAATTAATTCTTGCCACGTGGGTCCGTTATGTTTGTTTAGCCATGTGGCGGCGCTTACTGAAGGTACGCAGCTGAGGCAGGCAAATGCGAGGTCCATCAATGCAGAGTAGAAACTTGTTGGAACGTACAAAATAAAATGTATACATGCACGCAAAACAGAACTATATATGTTTGTAAATCAGGTAACAAAGAACGTAAGACGAAATGCAGAGACCCAAATATGTTCAGCTCAAATGTTACTATGAGAGTATATGTTATTCAGGGACGAACATGCTGTAAGTAATGCTGGTTAATTGAGGTATGAGGCGCTAATGAAAGACTAGGATGAGAGTTCTTGCCTGACCTCCAGCAGCAGCAGCAGCAACAGTAGTAGTAGTAGTAGTAGTAGTAGTAGTAGTAGTAGTAGTTGTAGTGGTAGTAGTAGTAGTAGTAGTAGTAGTAGTAGTAGTAGTGGTAGTAGTAGTAGTAGTAACAGTAGTTGTTGTAGTAGTAGTAGTAGTAGTAGTGGTAGTAGTAGTAGTAGTAGTAGTAGTAGTAGTAGTAGTAGTAGTAGTAGTAGTAGTAATAGTTGTAGTGGTAGTAGTAGTAGTAGTAGTAGTAGTAGTAGTAGTAGTAGTGGTAGTAGTAGTAGTAGCAGCAGCAACAGTAGTAGTAGTAGTAGTAGTAGTAGTAGTAGTAGTAGTAGTTGTAGTGGTAGTGGTAGTAGTAGTAGTAGTAGTAGTAGTAGTAGTAGTAGTAGTAGTAGTAGTAGTAGTGGTAGTAGTAGTAGTAACAGTAGTTGTTGTTGTAGTAGTAGTAGTAGTAGTAGTAGTAGTAGTAGTAGTAGTAGTAGTAGTAGTAGTAGTGGTAACAGCGGCGATGGCGACGGCGGCGGCGGTGGTGGCAGCAGCAGCAACAGCAGCAGCAGCAGCAGCAGCACCAGCAGAAGTAGTAGTATCTTATCGACACCGTACACATTCTGACGAATTTGTCGTCAACAATGGGCCTATGGCGCCTGACCACACGTCCCCCACCAGACACCACAATAACCCACTGTGCTTAAGTAGTCCTAAATCATTGAAGATGACTCTAACATGTATCCATGCTCATTCCTGGTTCTTATCGAAAGGAATCAAACGAAGGTTAATGAAAACAGATGTTTGACCCAAAATCGCCCAGAATAACTTCCAGGAACTTATGATATTTCAGACCTCAAACTTTATCTTTGCAGAAAAAATGTTTTGATGTGGTGCCGTAATTTGGGTGGTCTGTTGAGCGATTGGCTGTGACGGATTTATTGCGTGTGTTATTCGGTGCAAACTCGGTGATATGGACATCATGGTTCAAAGCTCTGAAAGAACTAAACACATTTCCAAAAATAAAACGTACTGAGGCAGCATAGGCCAGCAATGGCTTCCAATCCAATTATGTTGAAAATATTCAACAGAACATTTCTTTCTAACCAACAATTTTCTGCTTTTGTTTTGGCGCATTTTACCTTAGTTGTGAGCTGTACTGTATGCCAGAAGAGATATGGAACGTGAATATTAATATATTAACGTCTCAGTTACGTAATGCAGGCTTAGTTTGAGAAATATAAAATACGATGCTGATAATTATAAAGTTGTTGAAAAACAATACATTAACTTTAAGCAATCGTTCATTGACCCACCCTTCGCCCGAGCGGCCCTTAACTTTGAAGTCCTTTTGATGCAACGCTGCGGCAGAAAATTATAAAATGATGCCGCAAACTCGTTGTATTACATGCCTATCCTTTTTCAAGAAACGACTGCGAATAGATGTTATTTCAGCGGGACAAATATATACGTACACATATACATCAAGAAATGAAACTAGCCAGATGTAATATGTCACCCAAAATGTCTGCAAAATACCAAAACTCTACACCGTTGTACATCACAGAATGACAGTGAGGAGATTTCCTGGATCGTAATGTAATGCTCACCACTGGTTATCAGACTCGATAACAAATGGAATAATTATGAAGTAACCCTCTCCCCATCCATCCCATCTACAGCAAGACCAGCATCAGTACGCACTGACTGTACGCATACACACGCCCCTATACAGCATGACCGGTAAGAGTACGTACACGCTGGAGCCATCTGTCCACAGCTGCCGTTGAAAGACATACGAATCGAATTTTCTCGGAGTTTACCATGCCGGAATAGTCTCTCATTTTAACTTTTTCTGTTAACCCTCACCACTGAAGCTGGCTAAACTGGCTTCTGTATTCGGGTCACGAGGAATGGCCATTTACAGACGAAGATAATACTATTTTTTATAATTCACCATTAGAATGATGGGATAAAAACAGAGCCAGTTATTCCATTGATAAATTAAAAATAATCTAATTGGTCTGCAAATGGATAGTTTTGCTTAGAAAATTGAAATATTCTTGAACAAATAAGAAGGTTAAAGGGTCAGCTGGATGTCCAAGACAGTCTCCATGTGAGCATTTTGTCTGCTCTAAACAGACACTAAAATGACTATTCCGAATACTGCAGTATTAATTTTGCAAATAGTGTTGCTGAATGATATTGCTGTCCAATACAGTATCAGGCTTCAACAACACCTTTTTCAAAATTATCACCGTTTAACCTGGCAAAAAGATAAGTATGTATGCCATGATACCTTGCTCAGAGGCTAATGAAAACTGATGTCCGCCGCTGGGGAATGCAAATAAACTCTCTGTAACCTAACGCCCGGATTGCGCAATGGATAAAATGCTCTCAGGAAAATGTGTTCGACTGGACATTGGGCAGTATGATTGGACACGCATTTGGCACCCTGTCTAACTCTTGAGAAGAAACAGACATTGCCTAGCGGTCAGAGGTTTTACGTAATAGCATCGGCACGGAGGAACTAGTGAGTTTACGTTCCAGAAGTGACCATTAGTCAGAGAAACAGGATGCACTATGGCAGGTTCTTAAGAGGATGCAACAGATATTGGCCGAGAAAAATCTGAAATTATTGCTTTTGTTGGTGTGGAATTTGTTCATCATTTATTGGTGTGTTTTAAACTGGGCGTAGGCCTCTTGTCTCAGATTGTGTCTGTGACTTTAGCAGAATAAAATTATTATGCTCAAAGCACCAATGCTAGTGAAGGAAGAGGAAAATGAAGAGAAGAAAAGAGAAAGAAGACGAACAAGGAAACGACGACGATGACGACGACGACGACGACGACGACGACGACGACGAAGAAGAAGAAGAAGAATGAGAAAAAGAAGAATGAGAGGAGGAGGAGAAGGAGGAGGATGAGGAGAAGAACATGAAGAAGACGACGAGGACGCCGCAGCAGCAAAAACAGCAGTTTGGCAGCAACAGTTTTCAATCAAATTAGTTGCAAAATATTGACCATGATAATTAGTATATAATAAAGGGAAGACATAGTGTCTGCACTTACCTGCCATAACACACAATCATTTGAAGAGACAAAACGGGGGCGATCCCAGTTCAACATTGACGTGACATGTTACAAAGGGAATACTTGTTATACAGATAAAGGAACGTGCATGGAATTAAATGATAACGAATGTAGATGTCACAATCTGTCAGTAAAATACAACATCTGAGCTGAAATCAGTATCCGTTATGCCATAGCGACAACTATACTAAAACATAGTAGGTATGTAACTTAGGTATCGTCTTTCTGCCAATGGGAACACACGTCTTGACATGTCCTTCCGTAACTTAACGTCAGACAATGACATTTAAACGTTTGTTTATTCAATTAATTGTTTCCGAATCTAATTGAAGATGTCGACAAATTACAAGTAGAATAGGATGAAGATGTTTTAAAAAAGCAAACTTTGTTGGCATTAATTGGATGACGCCGAGTTGTTTATTTCTTTCTAATCGCATCATCCAAGCGGGCAATATAACCACGAGATTGCATAAGCTGCTTGTTTCTATCGGTGGTTTTATTTGGAGGTAACAATGGAAGACTCGCAATGGATCTTTCCACGTTTATCCATACAACATATGACGTCATAATCATGCCGTCATGAATGATTCGAAATAGTCCGTCTTTAATGCTTACTAGCTCGACACGTTGTACGAATTGTATGTCTATACCATTTAATAAACATTTTGTTGAATATTTTGAAACTACATTGACTGGAAGATGTTGCTGTTTGTCAAATTAGTATCAAGGACTACAACAGCGTTCCTTTATAGGTTTTTAAAAAATTGATGTATCAGAATTATAATTATAACCGGTAGCGGGTTAAGACTAACTTCATCTCTTTCAACAATCTTTTACAAATATGTTTTCTTCACAAGAACACTTGATGAACGTGCATGGAATAAAGCACATTCGTGTGAAAAGCGTGTGAAAAGAGGCACATTTATGTGCGAACGCATGTTAAAAGCAATAGGGTTATAGTCTTGACAGGTACCTGGTCCCGCCACTACATTTATATCATGTAACTCAATTCTTACAATACCTAGTTCAGCCAGATAGAATTTTTTTGGTGTTAACGCGTGCGTGGGCGTGGCGTGATGTCATCATAATGTGTACATACTTGTCATTGCATTACAATTATCGGTGTAGTGATTATATATATATATATATATATATATATAACAAATTCATGGTACATTCTATAATAATAATAAAAATAATAATAATAATAATAATAATAATAATAAAGTTGATAATAATAATAATAATAATAATAATAATAATAATAATAATAATAATAATAAAAAAGAGTAACATACCCTAGTGAGAACTTGTAATCGTACATAGAAAGCAGATAGTATTATGTACTGAATTAACATCTCAAAATAACTAATATGTTCTAAAACAAGGTATTACACTGTCGATTATTTTCAAAATAATTGGATTGGAAGACATTACTGTATAGGCTTGAAATCTCTTATGCTCCCTTTTGCCATGGCACGGCAGAATGGTTATACCGCATCTTATGACGTCACTAATTAGGGATTCTATTTAAAATCAATTTACTAAACAACATTCATATTGGTCTTAACAAATTAACTAAAATATCAAAAATTACAATATAACCAGAATCTCGTAAACCTGTTCATGATAATCATTTTCCCCAGGCGGGATTCCATTACTTCTACCATAAGATATTCAAAGGACATACACCATCACAGAGCACCATTTATTAGTATTCGACTCATCTATGGTGATGCCACTTCCGTTTGAATTACATAGATGTCGTCATGACGTCCTGCCTTAACTGTGTCATGACGTCGCCTCATTTAAGAATGATAGAAAGCATTCAATGATTTTACGAATGGACCTTTCCAAGTTTATACATCCATCATATGACGCTATATGACATAATACTCGACTAAGTTACGTGTGTGACGACGTCATGAATGACTCTATATAGCCCGTTCTTAGCGCTTAATAGTCCGCCACGTTGCACGAATTGTATGTCTTTACTATTTAAAGGTGCATATTCACACTGAAATGGTTGAAAATAAAATTGTTAAAATTTTAGAATTGTTGAGGCCTCGATGTATTGGAAGGGAATACATTTTAACATATGATGATTTCATTCGGTATAGGCCCTAAATTAATATAATTTTAGTCGTGAAGTTGAGTTAGAGACTCGTGTCTCTAATTCAAGTTCACAATGGAAAATTATATTAATCTATACGTAATGAAACCATCGTATGCTAAGATTTATCTTGTTTCATTAGAGTGAGGTACACAATTTAAGCTTTTAAATGTATATAATTTAAATAATGTTATTAGTTCTATTTATGTACATGCGAGAGATTCATAATAGATTTAATACTGATTCGACTAAATAATAACGGTTAAAGTCTAACTACATGTTGGGTTCAACTCTGTATATTACAAAAGTTGTAAAATTATTTAGCTCAAAATGAAGATGAAATGGGAAGACGTACGTAACAATTCTCAGAGCATAGCCATTTCCGACTGTTTCTTTAACTATTCGAACAATGAATTCCCAGAAATTCAATTTCAAGGCAACAATATAGATAAGCTGTTTAATATTTGGAAACAAATTTGACCTGAACTTGTTGCTGCCATATGTAGTAACATCTCTCAGCCAAATTAGTCTTACAATATTCAACAAAATAAGTATTATTATATAGATAGTTTTTGGAATTTGGCTTCTTGGGTTTAAATGGTTACGGTAATTAATTATCATCCTTTAATCAATGCAGACATGTCCATGAGAATGTCCTTATAGATGTGTATCTGGTGCACATATTTCTGAAAACAAACCATAAATGCGATTTAGCAATGCAGACAAAAATCTTATTAATTTTTTAACACGCTACTGGTGCTATAATATCCGAAATAATACCAATAAATAATAATATGCATAACATGTGAATCTAATTAATTTTGTTAAAGAATGAATAATCTGAGGTAATATACCTGAACCATAAGTTCACTTATCAATATGCTATGCAGTTTACAATACTTATGCCAGAGAATTAAATTAATGAAGATGTCCTGCCTTATGAGTAGGATCACAATAAATCTTTTAGAATTAAAATCGGACTTCTAGAACAAAAACAATAAAATAAAGAAAATGGTATTTGCACCAACAAAGCTACATCACAACATCTGTATGATTACTGGATTCTGCGGCTGTAGTAGTAGAAATATCCTACAGCTGCAATCAGTCGTTCCTCATTTTTGCCCACCGTGTCTTGCCCTCAGCCGTAATTCTTAGCTTCCTCAGGTCCATTTTTGACTTGAGTGTACCGAGTCCTGCTTTCTTGAGGTCGCCTCGTAGCACACTTAGCCGATTTATGCAACGACGTCCTCTCCTGGCTTGGTATTTGCTGGATCCGAGTAGGGCGAATTCCAAGGCTCTCTGTGCTGGCATCCTTAGCACATGGCCAAACACGGACCATCTTCGCTGGGCGACTTTTACAGACAGCGGCGACGTGTTACACATCTTCTATAGTGCATTGTTCGAAATTATGCTGTCTGGCCATCAGTGTCCAGTGATGGTGCGTAGGTGTTTGCGGTGGCAGCCATCGAGTTTGTCTAGAGATGCCTTTGGAGCTACCCAGCTGTTACAGTTATGCAACATCAAGGATACACAGGTTGCATTGTATAAAAGTAGCCTTTTAATCAAGGATATCTTTGATCTACGAATCCATAGTTTCCAGAAAGACTAGAAAGCTCTGTTCCCCATGGCGCAGCGTGCAGCAAAGGTCAGCAGTACTGCAAAGCAGTAAGCCCAGGATTATACTTTTCCTCAATGGTTAGCCGCCACGAAGCGGACTGTCATTTTCTTTAGTTTCATGCTTTGTAGATATGTATATGTGGGTGAACTCTGTGTTGGATTCATTCATAAAGAGATTCTAAATTTTTAGTTTGCTTGCAGCTATTGGGAGATGTTCGTCAAGGGATTTCTTTTCTAATCTATGAATTCCAAATCATCGGCATATTCTACCTCTAACGGCATACCCAGTATTGACACTTGGGGTCTTGGTCTTGTCGAACCTTCCCATACGGATTTCAAAGCAACAACAATGTAACAAGTGAAAAGCTCCGGAGATAGACCATCTCCCTGTGGGGAGCTGATTGATGTCTCAAACTCTACAGACTTCACTGATTTGACTCATACTCTCAGCTTGGTGTCTGCAAGCAGTAGTCTCACTAGTAGTATCCCATCTTCATTGTAACTGGCATGGTGTAGTAGATCGAGGATCTTTGAACGTTTAATTGTTATGAAAACTCGTGACATGTCAATGCCCATTTTGTGGAAATCCCAGTGTTTGACATGACTACCGACACAAGCATACCTCTAGCTAGATTAAATAGTCAACCGAAAATCCAAGTAATAAGTTCATGATTCCTAACTGTTTAGAACTGCTCGGAGTTCTACACAATCACGCCCCTACGAAAGGCGTTCTACCCATGTGACCTACCATTGGCTTCAGCAAAGATTCTGGTACAGACCTCTGAGATCGAGAACTCATGGCTGGGCACAGCCGAAGAGAACGGACACAATTTTTGCATCCTTGACATGAGAAAACATCTTTGTAAGTCACTCCTAAAAGAAAGGAATTGAGCTAGAATAATGAAGACAGAAGATACCAGTGATGCAACAGTTACCAGTCTGAGATGCAGTGGCCGCTGTCAATAGAGTAATCTGATCTGTCACTCAAGTATATGATGTTATAATTAAAATATGTTGGTTGACGTCATCACTAAAATTAAAACGTCAGTCAATAAACTGTACGAAGTGTATGTATCTTGGCGAATTTACAATTTAATAAATATTTTGTTAAATATTCTGAAAATAATTTGACTAGGTCCAAAACATTCAACATGTTATTTGCATAGTTATCTGAAAATTTTGCTTCTGAGATTTTAGGTTTCGCAGTTTCACATAAATTCAAAATGTACTAAAATATTGGATGATCTTAACAAGAAAGGTATGTAGCATAGCTAGAAATAAGTCGCTCTATGACATGAAACAAAACAGCGTCCGTAAACCGGCCAAGCCACCATTAATACCATTTTGACCAGATTATAGCCGAGAAAGCTACTGCTTGCACAAGCGGATTCGATAATGAACAAGCGAAATTATGAAATAGAGTGCAATACTAAAAGAGTCAGATAGGAAATGTTCTTGCAAGTCGGAAGTTAGAAACGATTCCAACCAGTGCTATAATGCTATGACCGCCGCATATTTATATTTTGATGCAGTATCACTTGATTTTACAAACGGCCCCATACACACATTCAGTTCACTCATAAGGTTAAGAGCTAAAGGAGCGGCGCCTTCAAATACTGCTCCAACATCATCGAGTAATTAAAGCTTAGTTTCGTGAAATTTTATGTGTGGTATATCGTGATAAAATCTAGGACCATACAGTGAACTCCAAGCTTAGATAAACTAGCCTAAAACGAGTTTTCCTCCAGCTGAGGCGATATTAATATAGTTTGCCAAGTTTAGATGTGCCTTTATCATGAATCACTGCAGAACAATACAATTTAGATAATTTCGACACGATCATCATTCATCCAGCTCCGACAGTCGGGAATGCACCCCCCTATCTACGGGGATGAAGTAAGAAACGACTCTAGAAGCTTAACAATAGAAGGGCTAGAAAAATGATCATTATATATAACAATCGGTGTTAGATCACATGGCGAATTATTAAGAACCCAATGCCTACGAGAAGCAATGAGAGGAAGATGTGTAAGTGGCACACGATCAAATCCAACACCAACTATTATGCCTAAAACAAGAGAACGAATTGAAGCCAGGTATATGCAGCAGCATTGCAAAAATAAGAACAAAGAGAAGGTGAACTCTTTGTAGATTTTGGGAAGATATTGAAACAGAATATTTTAGGCTGGAAGAGAGTAGAGACAGGAACAAAAGGGCCGTATGAATGAGAAACTATCTGAAAACCAGGATTGGAAACCACGACGTCACATGTAAGCTGACGTCATAATCGATTGCGTCATGAATCATGTGAGTTAGTCTTGTCATCTGCCAAACTCCTTAGCTTCTTCAGGTCCATCCTTGATCTGAGTGTACTGAGCCCTATTTTCTTGAGGTCACCTCGCAGCACGCTTAAAAAATTTGTGCACTCACGTCCTATCCTGACTTTGTATTTGCTGTCTCCCGTAGTGCGATAAGTTCCAAGGATCTTGGTGCTGGTGTATCTTTTGGCTTTTAAAAGTTCCTGGAGTATTATGGATAAAGAGCCACGGAAGGCACATATGCCGACGACAACAAAAACAACGAAGACGATGACGAAAATTAACGACGCAGGCACCAAAGCTAGCGACGCCCGGGGGCGCATCCAGGAGGTCATTTGCAGGGTGGGTGGGGGGGGGGGCGGCACCCACAATTTCAAAGTAGTTAACTTTTGAAAATGAGCTCATTCGGCCACCAGCAGGTAAGTACAAAACAGAGTTGCCGGGGTGGGGTGGTGGCACATGCTCCCGAATGCACCCCTCTGATTATTATTATTATTATTATTATTATTATTATTATTATTATTATTATTATTATTATTATTTTACTAGGTAAAACGCAAAAGAAAATAATCATTAACATAGAAATATAGCTATTTGTCTGCTGCTATTTAAACTAGAGGAAAGCCTACATATAAGCAAGCTAATATCGAATTTGCTTCAACGCAGGTCCACTATCCCATTCGATATTGACGCCCGTTGATCAGCGGTGCAGGGACCAAGACCTTTATACCTGCGCCGATACAAACAATAACAAGTTACTAATATTCGGATTCGCTGTTAGTCGCTGTACATATGTGTTTACTTCGGTGTTTCATGAAGCTATATTCATGTATTCACAAATATGGAGCCGATACAACTTTATGTAGCACCTGAGTAAACGTCTATACATTTGAGCATTAATAAGCTAGGGCTCCTTGCAATCAGGAAATCAGAAGCTTGAGTATCTTGATATTCTTATTGAAATGAACCTTTCCAGTTTATCCATCCACTATCTGAAGTCATATGACGTTATACTCAAGTAAGTGACGTGTAGGATGATGTCATAATTAACTATGGCATGAATGACTCGATTCAGTACGTCTTTAACGCTTAATAGACTGACACGTTATACGAATTGTATGTTTTTACCATTTAATAAACATTCAGTTGAATATTTTGAAACTAATTTGACTGGGCGCTGCCATAGGGAATTCAGGGATCGATCGATCCTAACACGAGCGAGGTGTGGATGTCTGAAGCTTATCTAGAGATGAGCGGGGCATAGCTAAAACTTGAAAGGCCAATTGATATTGGTGCCCTGAGCCATTGACCAACGGGCGCACCAGTAATGCATTCTATATTGTTAAAAATTCTTGGCGATAGGACTTTCACCACATACATCAAAACTTCTCATCCTAACATTACATTTATACATCCATATTCATATTCATATTCATATTCATATTCATATTATTATTATTATTATTATTATTATTATTTGTAAATTTTCAGATACATACCGGCACAGTTATGCCTATCTCAGAGTTCACAATCTGCTTTGTATGTGCTGTGATGGGTCTTATGTCCTGAGTTGTAAGATATGTTTAGGCCGTGTTCTCACTAGAGACTTAATCCGGAATAACGGCAAACTGAGATATGTTATTATTCTTGATTAACCCTCTAATGAGAACGCGGCCTTAAGAGCTTCAAGCTAGTGTCGGCTTTGTGTTTCTGTTCTTTGACAAGTTTAAGTTCACTTTATTACACTCAGGCCATGTCTAGACATATGAGGTATTACAGTTGATACTATATTTCATGACGGTAGATTTTATATATTGCAAAAGTCATTAAATTGTTAATTTATAAAAAGGTACACTTCGTAAAGAGAAACTCACAAGTCAAATTGGTTTCAGAATACCAAACAGTTATTAAATTGATCTATCAATAGTATACAATTCATACACACGAGGGTGATATGAGGAGAAATGAGCATTTTTCCAGTTAATGGTGAGAGAGGGGTGGGGTGGGGGTGGGGGGGGGGTGCACAAGAGGCACTGCCGTATTCATATATAGTGTGGTGAATTGTTAAAGTATAAGTTATCATTCTCTAAGAAGAACTGCAGAAAACCACAGATTTCATCTTGAGAACGGCTCTCCAAGTGTGATACCAGCGATCGAAAAGAAGAAGCAGATCATTCTCTAACCATCTTGTGTCAACTTAACACTTTAATGATCAACTTGGTCAAAAACGACCACTGCAGCGATCTTGAGAAATGTCCATTTGCAGGCCAAGAGAAGAAAATTCCGAAAAACTCACCACTGGAATTCCAGTGGTAACGCCTCAAGAATACTCCTCCTGGTCCGCAACTGGACATTGGCCAAGCAGAAATCTGAATTTTATCTACCACCACATTTCTGATGAATGCCCACTTGAAGGACAACATAAATCTATTTTTCGGTACATTTTTGTTATAAATTTGCTAAAGATACTTTCCAAAAATCTAAATTTCCATGAAAAGTATTGGCAATTGTAGTAAATAGTATTTTGAGCGCTTTAATGTGCTGCCGACACCAGAAGTGTTAAATCGCAAATTAGTACATATACATATACAAGGCTGTTGCAGTCAATGGACTATTGGGCAATATTGATTACATGTCCTCCTCACTCGCCATCATTATTTTGCCTGGGGCCTCCTTG
This sequence comes from Chaetoderma sp. LZ-2023a, assembly GCA_034401795.1. Classification (NCBI taxonomy): domain Eukaryota; kingdom Metazoa; phylum Mollusca; class Caudofoveata; order Chaetodermatida; family Chaetodermatidae; genus Chaetoderma; species Chaetoderma sp. LZ-2023a. Next base: position 72,979,015 of record CM067367.1, read on the forward strand.
AAAATATCAAAAACTTACATATCTTTTTAAGCACAGGTTCGTTGCACATTGTTATTTTGTTTTGATAGGATTTGCGGTTGCAATATAGTAAAGTGGGATCAATTTTGCTCTTAAAGGGATATTCCACTGGGGGATTTTATGCATCTGGCGTAAAGTACTATTCTCCGCATTAATTTGAGACCAAGAGCACAATTTTATGCCAACAAATAAAAAAGATATCCTTAATTTAAATTGCTAAAGTAACCAGTAGATAGAGGCGCCATTTTGGATAAGCGGCTGACGTCACCGACACACCAACTCTCTTTGTCCGATCGAGGATAACCATAACCAGGGGAGGTAAATCTTGCATCTCGTGGATAATTAGCGAGAAACTAATTAGTTTGGAAGATATTGCAAGATAATTCCAGGCAAATTTAATTCAGAATATTCAACACTCTGCATAGTTATTTTAAAATTGTGAGTAAACGTTGTAAATGATTAATAACGGTGGATTTCAATAGTGTGAATGCACTAAATTACTAATGATGTCTAGCGCACACTTGTCATTATTTACTAGCTGTCACCTCCTATCGTCTATGAAGTAAGCCGCCAAGCGATTGCCTATAATTGACCGACCGGACAATCAGCGACATCGTTTAATTTTGGTTTGCAAATCCCATTGATGCAAGCAAATACTGAACTTAATTGTCGAGCTTGATTCTGTTATATTAAAATTAAGTACCGTGCCTTTTGTTTTGAAATGCATGACACGTCATTTTAAAATTATACAGACTATATGTTCTAAACTTGTGTCTTCCAAATTTAAATGTGGAGGATATCCATCCAGTGCCGATGTTATGAAGCCATCTTTCAGTTAGCTCCTTTTTATGCGGGTGCTTCTGAGGATCTTTCCATGATAGTTTCTATTATTGCAAGCCCATGCTTGACATGCGGACATGTTGTCATTTAACCATCTCATGCCGGCACTGGCCTCTGCAATCGTCAAGTTGAGGACGCAGGTCAAAAGAAGGCTATTTTTGAGAATTTACAACTGAAACGACTGTCTCAGTAACAGAACCAGCCATTCCAGTGGTCAATTTTCAAAAATAGTCTTCGCTTGGCCTGCAAATGGACATTCAATAAGGAAATATTCTGATTTTCCTGACAGAATTTGGTCATTTGAGGGTTAATTAATATTCGGCCTTCATAACGCGAAGTAAACAGGTAAATATAAAAGCGCAGGCGATATTTTGCTGGTGTGTCGTTGACGTCATACTCTCACGGTTTCTCGCTCTGGTTGCGAGAAAATGGATGCGCCCGAGGAGACACCTTTTCGAGCGTTTTGGGCATATTCATTTTAGTATTTCTCGGCAATGGAACAGTGTATTTTATACTTTTTTGCGGCAACTATTTCGGATTATTGTATATTTTTAGTTGACTTATTCCCGATTTTCACTGGAATTTCCCTTTAAATCATTGTATTTGTCGCATTTATAAAGAAAGTGATTTTCGTCATCGAGTTCGCCACAAGTGGTACATAGTCTGTTTTGTCCATCATCCGGTTTCAATGGTCAGTTTATGGTTTAGTGACAGTATGAGGGGTATTCGCATATTGTGGTCAGGATAGGAGGGTTGCATATAGCAAACACTCCTTTTAATTTTCAATAGTGCTGTTTTGCCTATAATATCCTGATATATATATATATATATATATATATATATATATATATATATATATATATATATATATATATATATATATATATATATATATATATATATGGACGTTGGACAACGGAACTTCGATATTGTCGCATTACATACATACTCATTCACACCAGAATGTTTGAATATAAAATTGTTAAATTTGTATACTGGGCTTGAATTTCGGGCCTAGCAAAAGATAATCTGTGACCAGAAAATATGCTTTGCCACTGGGGTCGAATAGTCCATCAAGACTGGGTACAAATTGTGTGTCTCTGGTGAAAGTGCAGTGTAATAAACATTCTGTTGACTATTCGCAAACTAATTTGACTGGGAGCTGCTGCTGTAATAGGCAGCAACAGCCTCAAGTCAAATTAGGCAGTGTTCTCACTGGAGAGTTAATCGGGTAATAACGCAATCCTTTGGTATGGCGTACGTCGGTTATGTCTCTCGTGAGAACACGTCCTAAGTCTCTAGTGAGAACACGGCCTAAGCCAGGGTAACGCAATACCGACGTGTGACGTTATTCCTGATTAACTCTCCAGCGAAAAGACAGCCTTATAGTTTCACAATATTCAAAAGCTTCCCTGTATTGTTCCTTGAAGGTGGTTACTATGGGAATGCGGGGTTCAGCGTTTGAAATAGCTCCCAACACGCGCGAAATGTGGACGAAGATTGGCTAAAATGGACGGCAATATCTAGAAATGGACCCTTCTATTAGGGGAAAAATTAACCAGGAAAGTTATTAAATTGTTAATATTACCCTACAGACAAAAATGAGATCAATACCGAATCCGGTTTTGGAAAATGAAATTAGTGTTTTATTAATAATTCAAGAAAAGCTAATTTATTGTTGATTTCGGATTATTTTCTTGATGAGAAACTAATTCAAAATCAACGATAACTGCTCTTTCTAGGAATGATTGATAAACATTCAATTTTATTAAAATGTTATTACCATCACTTGGTCACGTGAAAAAGCGTCCTAACACGCAGTGCGCGATAGTAACTACAGGTACAACTGTAATCTAACTAACACGGTACACACAGAAACTGAACACAGGATTAGATTTAGTAAAAAATATGTTGCATATTTTGAAACCAATTTGACTGGAAACTGTTAATGTAATACGCAGTCCTTAGTAGTTTCCAAAATCCATAACTTCAAGGCTGTCATAATCTTGAGTCTCTTTGATACATGGTTGTTGATTTACAAAAATACTTTTTCACGCCCATTATGTGGCGATTTCCAATGAATCGTGCATCATTTAAATTTGTAGTCGATTTTATAAAGATTTTCAGAAACCATGTTGCTGCTGCAGCTGCTACTACTACTACTACTACTACTACTACTACTACTACTACTACTACTACTACTACCGCTACCGCTACCACTACCACTACTACTACTACTACTACTACTACTACTACTACTACTACTACTACTACCGCTACCGCTACCGCTACCACTACTACTACTACTACTACTACTACTACTACTACTACTACTACTACTACTACTACTACTACAACTGCTGCTGCTGCTGCTACTACTACTACTACTACTACTACTACTACTACTACTACTACTACTACTACTACTACTACTACCGCTACCGCTACCACTACCACTACTACTACTACTACTACTACTACTACTACTACTACTACTACTACTACTACTACAACTGCTGCTGCTGCTGCTACTACTACTACTACTACTACTACTACTACTACTACTACTACTACTACTACTACTACTACTACTACTACTACAACTGCTGCTGCTGCTGCTACTACTACTACTACTACTACTACTACTACTACTACTACTACTACTACTACTACTACTACTTTTTTTTTTTTAAATCCGACGCTGACGCAGTCGGATACACTTCACGGAGGAACTCCTTTAAAAAGGCTTGCAAACCCCCATAAAAAATCGGTTGAAATAGCAGGCTTTATTAATAGAATAACAATACACACCTAACATGTCAAAACAGTGCAAGCTAAAATACCCTATTATCATATACCACAACCGTGGCATAACTACATAGAAAACATAATTAATAAAGAGCTGATAACATAACATAATTCAACAAAGACATTGCTATTTGCACACCGTGTAGTAGTAGGCCCAAATGGCGAGCATAGCTAACCAACAAGTGGTAAAGCTACTACTACTACTACTACTACTACTACTACTACTACTACTACTACTACTACTACTACTACTACTACTACTACTGAAGGCTGACATCAGGAGCTCCTATCATAGGCATAAACGGTATTACTTACAGCATGTTTGTCACATGAATAAAACACATCATCATCATCATCATCATCATCATCATAATAATAATAATAATAATAATAATAATAATAATAATAATAATAATAATAATAATAATAATAATAATAAATAGATAGATAGATAGATAGATAGATAGATAGATAGATAGATAGATAGATAGATAGATAGATAGATAGATAGATACTTACAAGTGGCTAGATCCACTGGTTCAGTTTTTAGAGGGATGGATCCGTATGAGCACTGTTCAGGTGTGACACAGCCGTTGCTACCACTACCAATTACGGTTGATGAACTGGATCCACCTGCGACACTAGGCGCTTGTCTCGGCGAGTGCCACTGCGAGTTTTGATAACATGTCTCTCGGTCGTACATACCAGTTATTGAGGAGGCGCTAGATGGGAAACCGCCAACTGATGTCGCGCTTAAATGGGTAAAATCGCCGTTGATTCCCGCTACAGCGCAACTGGAAGGGTATCTACCGTTGAAAGAGCAGTTATTGGGTGTCCCCGATTGTTGGGAGTTGGGCATAAGACTGGCAGCTGCTGCTGCAGCGGCTGCGGCGTTAGTAAGGCCAGTATTTAGTCCTAAATGGTTCATCATAGCGGAGTTATCATAAGTGGGCATGTGTTGGTTTGCTGAGCTCAAGGCACATGACATAGGCATGTTCATTGTTGCTAAACCTGCCGCTGCTGCTGCGCTTTGTGGATGGAGAAAGTCATAGTGGGACGTGAGCATAGAAGACGAACCACCCATTCCGCCCATCCCACCCATCATACCGTACGGTCTAAGCGCTTGGTGGCTCTTTCTCCTGAACCCTCGTGGGCGTCTTCTGAATGATCCTTCTTCGAACATAAACTCCGCAGATGGGTCAATCGTCCAATAATGACCTTTCCCAGGACGCCCGAAACCTTTGGGCAGCTTTATAAAGCACTCGTTTAGAGATAAGTTATGTCTTACCGAATTCTTCCAACCTTGGTATGTTCCGCGGAAGAAGCTAAATCTAGTCTGTAGAAAATGGTAGATTTCGGTTAAAGTTGACATTTTGCGTGGAGACGCATGGATCGCCATTGCTATCAGCGCTATATAGGAATACGGAGGTTTTTCCTGTCGACGTGTAGTACTCGAACTTCCTTTCTTGTTTCCGCCATTTTGTTCGTCTGTGGAGATGTTTTCGGGTCCACCGCCGGATTGCAGCGTGGTGGACGAGGGACTGTCGTTGACTCTCTCCTTAACCGCCGTGTCTTTCACATGCGCGTTCTCTTCAGGTTCTCGAGCTGGCGACGACGGACACACCATATTATGGGTATTATTATGGTTATTATTATTCATGATGCTGTTGTTTATATTCGCGGCAAGGGACGGAAAGTCAATATAATTCTTATAATCTTTCTCGGTTTTAAAAGCTGTCAAACCCCCACCACCGCCTAACATTCGCGGAGGTTCGCTACAATACATGTTCACTGTTTATTACTATTTTAAAATTTCTAATATGTTTTTAATAAATTTGTTTTCAGAATTCAACAGCCCTGGTATATCAATTAAAAAACACCACAATTATTATGTAGAGCAACTCATCTTACCAACCATAATTCTATCACGTTACGTCACAGACCACACACTTAATACACAAATTAGTTACGGCGACAAAACTGATACCAATACCATCGAAATAAAAGTTTCAAGACTTATCTGACGTGATAGCACTCTAGCAATGACCCGTGGATCTCGCCCATTGAGCGTGATGTACACATACGAACGAGATCTAATCACGCCCTGCCTCTCCGGTAATGCTATCTCTAAACAGGACTACGGCAGTGGGCGCCAACCAATGCTTCAGCGGCATTGGATAGGGATGGAGGAGAGGAGGGTGTGGGTGTGGGGGTTGGTGTGGCGGCTTGTAGTGAGGCAGTCAGAGGCGGACAGATTGTTGGCAGTTTGGAAGAGAAGTTTCGTGTTAACCATTTTCACTCCTGAATTTTATTCTTACATAAAGTTTATAGTTCTAATGGAGGCAGCTATCACAGTCCTATCTGAATACTGCCCACTTTAATCATTACACACTAGAAACCACAAATTCATTCTAATGTAACAAATAATTTGTTAAATATTTTGAAAACAATTTGACTGGGAGCTGTTCCAGTCAAATAAGTTTCAAATTATTCACGGGTCTTTTTGTATAGTGGTCATGAAATTCGGACACTCGATTGGCAGAGGTCAAATAGTTAAAAAAGAATTTAGCTGAATGTCGTTGCTGTCTTAGACAGCAACTACTGGAAGCCAGCTGGCTTCTGAGATAACCAGCTGGGATCTAACCGCGGAATTTCTAACATCCAATAAGAAATGTCTAAAATATGCGATCTCCAAAATTCGTGTACAAGTTTCAGATGCCCAGGGGTGGGGGCGGAGGGGGGAGATGCGGGGGGGGGGGGGGTGGGTGGGTGTAGGTGGGTGGGTGGGTGGTGGTGTAGAATGGTATGGATGAAATTGTTTCAGGAGGTGGTGGAAGAGGTGGAGAGCCGAGGCGAATGTGTATAAATTATTTAATTACAAATAAAATGAAACTTACACAGATTCATTCGCACGCGCCCATCGCGTATGGAAACATAGTAGCACGCATCTTTAATTTTTAATTATGCAGAATTTCATATTTTATTAAATCATTTTACCAGTAAATGATCAACCGACAGTATTCACGTAACCACAATCTTGTATGGTGAGAATCGATGTTATTTTGAAAATGTTGTCGTGTATGTTACTATGCTAATTTACAACCCAGAAACAACTTAACATGTTTGCAAAACAAAAAGAGAATGTTATTTAATATAATTTTTAACACGATGTAGGAACGTTGCGTTGGCGATTTTTGACTTAATCTGTATACATCAACATCTTACAGCAATATCGTTTTCAAAATACACAAGATAAATTTTCAAATCTTGTAATTCTATACTTCCTTAAATTTGTTTTCTGGAGTAAAAGGCTTACATGGGAGCTTTGACGCATTCCCTGTAAAATCTGATATAGCCTGAGAATGGTTAATAGGCCGTGTTTAATTCTCTCCTCCTACTTGTTTCTTCGTGTGTGGCGAGGCGCGTGTTCCTCCGCTCAAACACTTCCGGGATTAACGAGAGGGGCGGAGCTTAATATTCATCCGATGCCAGCCAACGAGACATCTCGCTACAGATTAGCGACGTGTGGTAACGCCCACGGGAGAGAAATTCTCGCGAGGAATTAACAGAATATAAACGTTTGCATTCTTCCTATCGTATATTGGGTTGACTAAATTGTTTCAAGAATATTTAAATATTCTAATAGAAAATGTCTATTTGCAGATCAAGAGAAGAGAGTATTTTTTGAAAATATATCACTGGAATAGAACTGAACAATTTACATATAGTGTTGCGCCATTACAGCTAATAATTAAAAAAATATGTTTTATAGAGAAATTCGACCGAGACAATTTGTGAATATCTTGAAAACATCTTTACTGCGCCCATCAACACGGTGCGGAAGACATTGAGCATCAATGTAGCGAAGTAGCAATTAAACGGCCGGTTCTGGTTACGGCACAAATTACTCGCAGTCCGCGTTTGCGTCCGTGTGCGGCCGTCGTGGTTACCCAACCCGCAAAGTGTCCATGAGAACGAGGTACTCTTCTTTTGGCACGGTGTTGACATGTTTAGATAGAAAACATGGGCAAAAGTGTTCCATGGCTATCCGGTGAAATGCTCTAACTGACATTGACGTGGAAACTTTTATTAGCTAATCTAAGCAACGAAAATTAGCTAAGATCTAAATTAGCTAAAGCTGAAGCTGTTGATTATGGATTCAAAGTTGGCGTAGTGCTTGTACGTACTGCTGATTACATTTAGCTCTTGAATTCACTTCACGTGTTCACAAAAAGAAATACAAATTCCAAGATCGTAGGTCTCGATATATATGTTTCTTGGAGTAAACTGTCATATCTTAACACCTCTTATGTCAACTTAACCCTTAAAATTTTAGCCATGTAGTGGTCCTAAGGCATGCCCATTTGAAGGACAAGAGAAGAGTATTTTTGAAAAATTAGCACTGGAATGACTGGCTCGGTAATTTTCTCTAACGTTACCCTTTTGATGGTCAAGCCGGCCAAAATTCAAGTTGAAAATTTATAAAGATAGTCTTCTAAAACTAAAATTACTTGAAAAATGTTGACCACTAAAACGATTAATTGATATAAATAGTATTTCGAGCGCTTTAAGACATCAGTTACGTACATACAATACAATGCGATAGCGCTGAAAGTTTCCACAGATATATGAGTGCCACTTGGAAAAGTCCCCGGCTAACACGCCAAAAGAAACCGAAAAAGGACACCAAATGGCTGTACATGTAAACCAGGTCCGTAGACCCTTCCCAGCCATATTTACAATACCTTAAGCAAGACAAAGCAATAATTTTGATACCTACAAAAGACAAACGCAAAAGAAATCCAGTCCAAATTTATTTATAAAGGGGGGCCATCACCTAAGACCTTGTTGGCTCTAAGATCGCCTTTATTTGTATATCTGACAATTTGATCTTCGACCTGAAATGGGAGGCAGTCGTCTAAGACCTTGTTGAACCCTAAAATTTCCATTATTCATTTATCTGACGATTTGAGGCGCTGTTAACCCAATAGGGTTTAATATTTCCATTATTAAAAAACATTATCTGGTGGTTAATCTTAAGATTGCTATTTAAAAAAATGTAAAAATCCTATCATTATATGGTAATTTTGATCACAATCACTAAATTATTTACATTTATTCATTCATAATGTTGTTCTCTAACACATTTTGCGTGATGTGATATGCAATTTTCCAATCAGTATTACTAATACTGTGTAGAAATAGATGGCATGTATACTTATTACTCCAGTACATGAAACATGTTACTCATTTCACATGCGATCTAGTTTCGTAATATTTGGTCTAGGATTATTTTTAAAAGTGCAAACTAAAATAAAATGAAAAACACGTTACCGTTTAATATTTGTTGGAGTGGGACTTTTGCTTTCAGATGTGCGCAGTTTTGGAACCCAGCCAAATTAGCTTCAAATTGTTCAACAGAATGTTTATTAAATTGTAATTTCGTCAAAGAAATACACTTCTCACAGCTTCACGGCAGACTTTTCGATTTTCGCTATGAAGCAACGTCATTTTCATTGCGGCGTTAACACGCTGTATATTTTATTGTGACTTCAGACACTGCAGTGACAGATCGCATACATCTATTGCAGAAAAAGGGTTTCATTGCAACGGGAAAAAAATGTAATCTTAAGGAATCACGATAACAGTTTCGTTAAAAAAAACCCCAGATCGGGATCTGTTGAATTCGGCTACGAATACCGAATCTATCATATTAATAAATCCAATATGGCCGCCAAGCACGGGACATTGTGATCCGGCCACATCCATTGAGCACATTTTAATGGCCCTTAATTTCTAATTATATCTCCGAAATATTTGCTCTTTGTAGGGAATAAGTCGTTGTCACGAAAACACAGGTTATCAAAGATAGCTGCAGAATCATTGACTGCCAGTCATCACGGCATAACCTCACTTGGCCCCACATTCAACTGAAAGGTACGTTTTTCAGATGTATAGCAATAACAAGGGGAAATACTGCTCCATTTATTAACGGAACTTAGGAACATGTCAACGGTGGTTCTAAAGAAATGTGACTTCCGTGACGGCATTATATATATTACATTGACTAAAGATGGAATAATAATACACATTTTAACATTAAGTTTCGGCGACAATACTGTAATTACGACAGTTACCATGGATACGATAGCAACGGTTAAAATGCACAGTATGTATGTGTGATAACTATTCTCTGAGGATGTATTTGTAGAAACACCCTACAGTTGAAATCAGTCCTTTTTGGCTTTTGAACACGCCGCGCCCTGTCTTTAGCATTGAGATTGCCTGTACTGGTACCAGTACCACTCTACTACATCCACCCGATATAGAGCGAATCAGTCCCGCGGTATAAGATAATGTGTATGGCTAAACCAAATGCAAAGCACGTCAACAGTATATTTGGCTATATCAGAATGACGCCGACCTTTGACCTTATTGCCACCATTCTGCATCATATCGTAGCATGTAATAAAGTAAGGATATATCCAAGTTTAGTATCATTTACGGATAAAGTTTGGTTCAACAAAATCAAAAACACTCAAACTCAGTTATGCAGCAAGGTCAAACTGACTCTAACAAGGGGCCTTTCCCGTTTATCCATCAATCATATGTCATCATAATCAACTACGTGACGTGTATGACGACGTCATAATCAATTACGTCATGAATGGAATAGATAAGTTCTTCACGATCGCTTAATTGATGACGGACTAAGCATTGTTGCACGAAATGTATGTCTTTAGTATTTAATAAACTTGGTGTTGCATATTTTGAAACAAATTCGACTGGACGCTGTTGCTGCCATAAGCAGCAACAGCACCCAGTCAAATTAGTTTCAAAATATTCAACAGCTTACCTGCATAGTTTTCCGGAAAATGATAGTCAGGCCGTTCAGGAGTCGATAGATCCCAACACGGCGAAGTGTGGGTGGAGCTATGTAGAGATGGGCGTAGCATAGCTAAAACTGGATACCTCCAGTGGTCGTTGTTTTCTTCATGCTATTGTGATGCATTGTCCAGAGGGACCAATACGTGTACGGTTTCATTCATGCGTCCTACCACACGTATTCCGAGATATGTAAAACGATTGGATCGAATCTGTCACTCAAGGATCTGACGTCATAATCAAATACGTCGCTTGTTAGCTGATGTCACATTCAAAACGACGCATTGATCGTCAGGAAAGTGGTAATGGTCGATACCGAAAGTGTCTGGTTTGTGTGTCTAAAGCCTATGACAAAATCTGGCGATGTTTGATCGTGTGTCATAGCTTTCGAATCATATACGCAAAAAAGTCGGACAACGTTCAACTTTTGTCCGACAGCGTCCAACATGTTGAATGAAACAGCCAATCATATACAGGAATTTAAATCACGTGATTTTGTTGCTTCACTCTATGGTAAATTCATACAACAATGTTCGATGCTGTTTGATCATGTATGATGAACATGTATGACACACAAATGTATTATCATACATGTATAATCGTGAATGTTGGACCGTCTGTCATTGGCTTTAGATGTGTATCGTGACCCTCTCCCGCGCAACCCGCCCGCACGCCCGACCGCACGCCCGCACGCACGCACGCACGCACGCACGCACGCACGCACGCACGCACGCACGCACGCACGCACGCACGCACGCACGCATGAACGCATTAAATAACAGTGATCGGCATTATTTTGACTAGAGTTGAATCCAAATTGGTTAATGATTAATGAAAAACTGTTTTCAATAATGGAAATGTGTTATTATTGTGGTGAATTTTATTTGATCTTGCGCGGCTTTCATAGCGACCACGGTATCTAGCAACACCATTCCCAGAAATGTACACAAAATGCATATTCATTTTAAAACTTGTCAATCATTTGAATTTTATGTGGCCTACGAGATTGAGCACATCCTTTCCCCTAGAAAACAGCCACCTCTTCCCATAATATTATTCTCAGAATATTCAAATCTTATGCATTGAATTTAGATAAAATTTAACCGTTTGCATTTTTGGGTTAATCTAAAGATGGCAACTGAAATAAATATTAATTTAAAAATTAATAATGATACACATATTGTTACAGTTTAGTATGGTGTTGAAGCTTAGCGGATTAACACTCAATCCCGCATGAAACGGATTCTGCAGTAGTCTTGAGAAATGCCATTTGCAGACCAAGAAAAGAATATTTTTAAATTTTTACCACTTGAATGACTGGCTAGATAATCGAGACAGTCAGTGGTAAACTTTAAAAAATAATCTTCTGCTGGTATGAGAAAATTTAAATTAAAAATAAAATTTAAGGATCAAAGAGCTAAGTAAATTGTCCTGACAAACTTCCCCTATGTAAATTACTAAACAGTGTACATACACCTTTCAACAAGCCCAATAAATCCGTCGCGAATTCTAACACCATCAAACGCAGATTTGGCCAGATGCTCAGGGCACGTGCGGCATAGACACGCACGTGCGATAGTGACTTGTAGAGTTTAATTAAGATGGCTAATTATGTTTGACAGATAATGTTTACTGTGCAAAGGAGTAGAAAGAAGCAGAATTTGTGAAATTCTTTGACTCTTGAACATGCGATGATTTGGAAAGATGTTAAATTAGTAATTTATAATTTTTCACTGTGGTCGTTCGTTTTCGACTAGGGCAGATCAAATACAGTTCTTAAAACTTGTTAGTGTCTTGTCGATATCAGGACTTAAATAGCAATGTCAATAAAAAGTGTTTGTATCAACGAATATATGGCCCCGTAATACATAACGACATTTTGCTATGACTGACGGTCGGTGTACGCCTTAATGCATGGCGTAAATATAACGACTCAACTATAGTTGGCGAGTTGTATGAGTTGTTCCTAGTCGTAAGGAGTTGAGTCGTTTAATGCACGTTGAAAAGAGACGAGTCGCCAACCAGTTGTTCAGATTAAACATGTTTAATATTAACGACTAGTCGTCGCCGTTATATGTACGCTGGTCAGTTGTGAGTTCTAAGGAGTTATTTACTGTGGGATGGTGGGGGGGCACCCAAAATTTCAAGGGAGTTAGTTCTTGAAAATGGGCTCATTCCGCTACCAGCAGGTAAGTAAAAACAATTTTGACAGCTCTGCCCGGGGGGGGGGGTCACTTGCCACGGATTGCTCCCCCACCCCTCCTTGGATCCGCCGCTGGTTTATTTATTAACCAATCAAGTGGCCATTCGGCAATAACGGCAGCATCCATGCACATATATTTTCTAAACTGCACGTGACGAGTCAAATATCTATAATGAGACTTCTAGATCAAAATCGGTCTCTTAAGGCAAGTGGACTTGTAATGGATGTTAAAATGTCTTGCATAATTTGATTTGGTAATTGCGTGAAGTGGTCTTTTGCTAGGTGAACTCTTAACAGAGTCTGTCTTTGGATCGCGGTTGCCCTTTTTGCTCTTTCGACACGTGTCTTGTTAAAGTTGACCTACGCATACTAGACCCCTACAGCCACAGTTTTTCACTCGCGCTGTGAAGTGAAAGTTTCGTTAATTCTTACCAAATAAGCATATCTAATAAAATAATATCTTTCGGTAACTATACATAACTTCCTCTGGTTGAATTAGGCAGTTGTCCGAAGTGTAGCTTGAAAATCGCTATATGTACGCTGATATACAACTCGTTGGTGAGACGAGCTGGACAAATAGTCGTTATATGTACGCTCATATACAACTCGTTGGTGAGACGAGCTGGATAAATAGTCGGTATATGTACGCTCATATACAACTCGTTGGTGAGCCGAGCTATATGTACACTCATATACAACTGGTTGGCGATTTGTCTGCAACTAATTGAACAACTAGTTGTTATATGGACGCCTGGCATTACTTTGATTTAGCCATATTGTCCAGGTTAGGACACACAGAATTGGAATAACTAAAAACATATATCTATCACTATTACCTCTATAATCATTAAACTTCCAATATTTCTACTTCAAGGCACCTGTGCAGGAAACGTGTTGAATATTTTGAAACTAATTTGACTGGGAGCTGAATCTGTTTCAAAATTTTTAACAAAATATCCGTACATCTTAAGGAATTACTCTCAAGTCTGTAATGGTTAACTCGTTAAAGAATATGGAAAGTGATTTGGTTGAAATGATCACACTTTTTAAAGAAAAACACAGGTCCTGAAACACCTCCCATGTCAGGAAGCTTAGGATACGACTACATCCCTCAATGCAAATGTTATTGATCTCACAAAATGATGAGATGAGTGCCAACCTCAACATCACCAGCCAAACCATGCAAAGTGGGGTGTGGGTGGGGTGGGTGGGGCAGGTGATGTGAGGTTGATGGTGGTGGTGGTGGTGTGTAGCTAGATGAGAACTTAACAGGAGAGACCACAGAGATCCTATCATCAAGCGAGGCTGAAGATCAACCAGAAACATCAGGCCTTAGTAGCGGTTCCAATAGCACCGCAATTGATGTGTTTGGTAATGTGGGTGGGGATGTGGAGGAGGATGACATGTGTGTACAGTGTGATATGTCGTATTCCATTTATACTGGAGCCGATTGCTTACAATGTCTCCAATACCTCAACTACTACAGTTGATGGTTTCACAAATATGACCCGTTCTTTGTATGTAAAAGTTGTCATGGCTGAGCTAAGGACGTGCGATGCTAAATCTGTGAATAACCAAACATTTAACTTTGCTCATGCAGCAGTTTACGGCACGTTAGCTATACCATTGAAATGAAGCTATAATTAAGGGATATTTTCCGTTGCATTCAGTGGCAAAATGAATGAATATTTTTTGTAATTTTGAATTCAGTTTGTTCTCTGTTTGTCTAAACTCAATAAAAGTGGCGATGATTCAATATGGCATGGTTAAGTTGATCATTAGATGAGAGTTGGCTGAGTAGCGAAATAACCTCTTATTGGGGTTATTTCGCCACCCAAAGAAAATGACGCCTATCCCAGCACATGGACAACTGATCATTTTCAAAATAGTGTTTTCTTATTCACTGTGCTCTAAACACCAGCATTCCAGTTAGACAAATGAAGGCGTAATTATTGTGCATATAAAAATGTGCTGAAATCTGGCGAAATAACCCCGTTTTACGGTACAAGTTATAGCCTATATCACGCGCGGCCATACACAATGGTAATTTGTCTTGACATTATACTCATCGTATAAGACATACTTACATCCCATAGACCGTAACTTCAACAAAATTCGGACAAATACAAATTACAAATTCAGATTCTTTATTCACACTCAGGCCGTTTTACACAGCATATGAGTAACATATAATATAACATTTATGGCGGTAGTGAATATTTATCTATATAAATAGTAATAGCCGAGTAGTAGTAGTAGTAGTAGTAGTAGTAGTAGTAGCAGTAGTAGCAGTAGTAGCAGTAGTAGCAGTAGCAGTAGCAGTCGTAGCAGCAGGACAAGTAACAGCAGCAGCAGCGACGGCAGCAGCAGCAGCAGTAGTATTAGTAGTAGTAGTAGTAGTAGTAGCAGCAGCATCAGCAGCAGCAGTAGCAGTAGAAGTAGCAGTGCGCAGTAGCCGCGGCGGCGGCGGCAGCAGCAGCAGCAGCAGCAGCAGCAGCAGCAGCAGCAGCAGCAGCAGCAGCAGCAGCAGCAGTAGTAGTAATTTAATCAGCGTTGAAAATGTTTTGTAATCTCCGTAATTAAGTGACAAGTTGTTGCTAGACCTTTCTTGTTATGTGTTGAGAAGAGTTGGAGAATTTTGAAGAAAGTTGGTCCTTTGAGATAATATTTTGGCAAAATGTTTATTCGCTTATTTTGAAAGAAGTCACAAATCAATAAGTAATGAAACTCGTCTCCGATTTCATTATTATTACAGAGTATACTAATATACTTAATTTAACATCCACTCTTCGGTACCTGATTTGGGACATATTGGTCAGATTAATAAAAAATCTACAATCATAAACGGATGTCAGCAGGAAAAGTGACTTATAGAACCAACAAATTTGACATGTCGCGGATGCCATTGCTAATTTTGTCTACATCACGTCCAACGTAGAGGTTTTTGCTAATGATTCCGATTGATGGTCGAATTGATCAGGTCAAAAGTGATGTCATCTCATTTTTATTTGTTTAAAAATCAGCGCATTGTACGCAGGGTTTGGATGGCAGTTTGGAATGTAGTCCAATGGAGGGATCCGATCCACTACTCACGTATATGATGTCATAATGAAATATTTTATATTTTAGCCTGTGCCACTTTCAAAATGACGTGGCTCCGTCACGAAAATCGAAAAGACCGTCACCAATGTGTCAGAATTGTAAAGTTTTATGTTTCTAAAAAAACTCTGTCTACATATCGATAGTAACACGCAAAAGATTAAACAATTACTTAATTATTCCTTAAATATTATGTTTGCACTCTCAGTTGCGAAGAAGTTAATTTCTCAGCGGAACCAGTGTACACATCAAATACACATCTGTTCGCCACTTGTAGCACGTTTATTGCCATGTCAGCGTGGTATTATGCGTAATATAATGTTATATAAGGGCAGCGTCCCAATGCAACCGACGATGATAGGGTTTATTGGTAAATCATCACAGCTACAGCTATCAAAATCCACACGATATGATCTCTTGATAAAACCACGTTTTTTACATTAGCAAACCACTTGTGTTTTCTAGCCAAAAGGTGGTGGTTCTTTAAGACAGGTGATCCGAGGACCACATGTTTTTTTTTTTTTTACAGAATTGACATCTTTCGGATTCGAGTAAAGGTATATCACTGAACTACCGTTTTGTATAGGCTCCTATAGAGACCACCCGTCGTTTACAATCATCTTGTTGTACGCAGTTGGGTGGTCGCTTATTGCGGGTTGGTTGTGTTTGACAGGGAATTATATTGTAACTTCGGGTTTTTCTGGTGGAAAAGAGAACACCAACACACCTGCATACGATGTAGTGACAGCTTTAGAACCGGGAATGGTTATAAAGGCACGGCAGGTGACGAGTGACGAGCTGCTCTGACAGAAATACGACTTTGAAGCGAATTCATAATTGTGACGTAATGCAATTCCTAGGGAAAGATGAACACATAATCAGAGTGTCTTTGTTCTAATGGTGGGATCGATGAAGCTAAATTTCGTTATAGGCCCGCCAAATGGAGGAATCCAATTTTGGTTATAACCCGCCCATCTTTAGCTAAGCTCCACCCACGCTTTGGCCAAGTTGAAAATCAATTTCTAGAAAGCTATACAGGTAAGCTGTTGAATATTGTAAAACTATATTGACTGGCTGCTGTTGTTACCTATGGCAGCAACGTTAGTCAGGCAAATTAATTTTAAAATATTCAACAGGATGTTTAATAACCCATTAAGCCTTGAATTCGTTCAAGTAAATTTCATTTTTTCAAAGAAAATGTTAATTCGCAGACCAAGAGATTATTTTTGAAAGTTTGGCACTGGAATGACTGGCTCGGTTATCAAACCCAGCAATTTCAGTGGGAAAATTAAAAAAATTGTCTTTTCTTGGTCTGCAAATTAACATTTCTCAAGACCACTGTAGAAGCCGTTTTGGGCTGATTTAATTGTTATTAGGCGTTTTGATGGATTATATCGCGTCATTCATGACGTGATTGATTATGACGTCAGCCTACATATGATGTTGTTGATTATGACATCATATGATTTCTTGACGTACTGGATTCATCCATTAAACGCCTTTCGAATCAATTGTACGCCGTGATAGATGACTTTTAAAACGAATTCCACTTCTATTATAGAATTATTTTTAAAGTAAAGATTAGTTTTCTGTGCAAAAATACAAAAGCATTTTTCGATAATTAATGTAATTTTGCATTTAAAAATGTAGGCCTATAAATGAACTATATCGTGCCAGAAGTTGATATTTTACCAACATTTTCAAGTTACCAGTGGAGCCCAATGATCTCTGTATATTGAACACGAAATTGACTCAATCAATTTGATTCTAGAAACGTATGTAGGCTTATACTAAACACTCCTGCCAGGGTAACGCCCAGCTTACTCATACTGATATAATCATTTGAAGAAAACCACGTAAGCAAGCTGTAGTATACTTTGAAACTATTTTGATTGGAAGATGTGGCTGCTTTTAAGAAATTGCGAATATTTTCGAGGCCGCGTTTTGACATTCAGATTGTAAGATCCTATAGATAAGTTGCATAGGATTTATTTATAATCGATAGAGGCGTGGTAGGGAAGGGTTGAAGTTAAGAATGGCGCTTGTGGGATTGCAGTTTAAGCAACCAATGCCACCAAAACACAGAAATGTACTTGGTTTCAAATCTCCTGCATTACTGGGGGTATGTTTCATCTAACTTGACTATGAAATTATTATATTTTTGCACATTATCTCCTCTAAAGGTAGAATCTGACCCACGATACGAGACTTATAGTTGAAATATTAGAGTATTGCTGTCAACAAAACCATGACCATCAAATTAAAACACTTTATCCGATACTGGTCACGAGCATTGCTCTCACTCACTGATAATGGTACAATACTGGTCACGAGCATTGCTCTCACTCACTGATAATGGTACAATACTGGTCACGAGCATTGCTCCACTCACTGATAATGGTACAATACTGGTCACGAGCATTGCTCTCACTCACTGATAATGGTACAATACTGGTCACGAGCATTGCTCTCACTCACTGATAATGGTACAATACTGGTCACGAGCATTGCTCTCACTCACTGATAATGGTGCAATACTGGTCACGAGCATTGCTCTCACTCACTGATAATGGTACAATACTGGTCACGAGCATTGCTCTCACTCACTGATAATGGTACAATACTGGTCACGAGAATTGCTCTCACTCACTGATAATGGTACAATACTGGTCACGAGCATTGCTCTCACTCACTGATAATGGTGCAATACTGGTCACGAGCATTGCTCTCACTCACTGATAATGGTGCAATACTGGTCACGAGCATTGCTCTCACTCACTGATAATGGTGCAATACTGGTCACGAGCATTGCTCTCCCTCACTGATAATGGTACAATACTGGTCACGAGCATTGCTCTCACTCACTGATAATGGTACAATACTGGTCACGAGCATTGCTCTCACTCACTGATAATGGTGCAATACTGGTCACGAGCATTGCTCTCACTCACTGATATTGGTACAATACTGGTTACCAGCACCGCCAGCTAACAACGATACTCAAAATCAAAATGCTTGAAAATAAAATTCTTAAAACTACATGCTTTCTTATGCTTAAACATTGTGGACTTCAATGTAATAAAACGAAACAAATCTTAGCATATGATGATTCTATTTCGTACAAATTCATATAATTTTGTTAGTTGTGAGATTGAATTCAATCTCAGCTTATAAAATTGTATTCATTTATACGTGGTAACCAATCATATGTTAAGATTTAATTTGTTTATTTACACACACGCACACGCACGCACGCACGCACGCACGCACGCACGCACTCACACACGCACTCACGCACGCACGCACGCACGCACGCACGCACGCACGCACGCACGCACGCACGCACGCACGCACGCACGCACGCACGCACGCACGCACGCACGCTCGCTCGCACGCACGCACGCACGCACGCAGGCAGGCAGGCAGGCAGGCAGGCAGGCAGGCAGGCAGGCAGGCAGGCAGGCAGGCAGGCAGGCACGCACGCACGCACGCACGCACGCACGCACGCACGCACGCACGCACGCACGCACGCACGCACGCACGCACGCACGCACGCACGCACGCACGCACGCACGCACGCACGCACATACACACATTAAACATCTAAAATACAATTTTAACAATCTTAGTTTCTAGCATTTTGCTGTGAATATGCGACTGCAATGGTTTTTATTACTTGCATAGAAACGGCGATACTAACCAATAACAGGTAGCCTGAGTATTGTTGCCTTTAATTACTACCGAGAGTATCGTGGCTCAGATTATTTTCGATATCCCATTTCTCTGTAACCGTTTTTTAATTACCGACTTTCAGTCCTTCCTACTCTCCTATCCACGTATCTGTATTGTATTTATCATGCACCAATCCATCCTTCCTTCATTCACCCACACGCCCCCCCCCTTCATTCCTCCCTCCCTTCTTTCCCTCACTCTATCCTTTCTACCTTCTTCCGGTTGTCGTCCTTCTTCCATCTTTCTTTTCATCTGCCCGCCCGTCCTTCCCCATTCCTAACACCCTCTCCCCCTCCCTGCATCCCTCCCTCCATTCCTTCCTTCCGTCATTCCTTACTTCCCTTCCCCCACCGCTCTCACTCACGCCCTGTCCCTACATCCTTATCTCCGTTCCTTCTTTTCTTTCGTTCTTTCTTTGTTTTCTTACTTCCTTTAGAGACGCCCCGAGATATCTGGCACAAGCTTCATACCACCATGCAGTAGTGTGTCTTCTGGAGTCCCTCTCTCTTACGACCATTCCCTGAAAATAGATTTCCTAATGCTGTGGCATGGTGGGTAATAACATGTCTAACGATGATAATAGCATTATCCACGCCCGTAGACAGACACATATACATGTATTCAATTAGTCTCATGGCGTACATACCATAGCTAGTAAAATATTAATATTTTTACACAAGTTTACTTTATAAATTCTTACGTATGGCTATTTATAATACGCTTATATACAATACAACATTTCATTAGCGACCATTTTAAGGAACGCAGATGATAGTCATAATTGGCAGGTGGTTTGCTGGTAAAAGTGAGTTGTTATGGTGTAGGCATTTTGGAGCCAAACGATTGCGCTTCTTCAAGACAGGTGGTCTGTCGACCACCTGCCTTTAAAAAACCAACATCATTTGGCCCCAAAAGGCGGGTGCTCCTTCGAGCATGTTTCATTGTATATATCTCCTTAGAAATTAATCCTTCTGACTTCAGGGGTGGGCTAGCGATCTAGTCCGTGCTTGGGAAGGCGTGCATACCCCTCCGACCACCGCCCACCCTAGGATGCACTATGGTGGCGTCATTAGAGAGCTTTTCGTCCAGCCAGATGCGCCATTTTTATAAACTATTTCAGCATCAAGTAAACAAATGCGAACAGGAGAATCTATCAATCAGGCCAAACTACCGATGAGCTGTCGCGGGTTGCTGAGACATATTGTCGGAGTTCGCGGCATAACACATTATTCCACCGAAAACCAACAAAAATCTATTCTGGTTGACGCTTTTAGTGCTGCAGGTAAATGTGGGATATTTGTGCAAGAAGCGGTTTTTATGAAGGGCGGCGGCCATCTTCAAACCGACTGAAGACAGTTGTCACCCTCCACATTCTATACGCTTCCGAAATAATTAGGAACGACTAAGAGATATGGGGGGTGGGTGGTGGATGGACAGATGGATGGATGGATGGATGGATGGATGGATGGATGGAGGGAGGGAGGGAGGGAGGGAGGGAGGGAGGGAGGGAAGAAAGGGGAGAAAGAGAGGTGGGGGGAGAGGGAGAGAGAGAGAGCGAGCGAGAGAGAGAGAGAGAGAGAGAGAGAGAGAGAGAGAGAGAGAGAGAGAGACGAATGACTGGATGGACTGGCGGGCATAATCACATATAGAGAGGCATGCGAGATAATAATTTTAGGGTTGGTGAGAACTGCAAAATGTTAGTGTTATTGAGAACTGAGAAGCGTGGCAATAAGGGATCAAGAAAGCATTACCATAGACATATCACTTATACCGTCTGCCATTTGTCTGTTTGCGGAGCAATCCAAGAACAGCCAGCAGTCATCTTTGTCACAGGCATTTCCGCTTACACTCTTCTGACCTCCCAAGCGAGAAGATAACTTTACAACGTGCGCAAATAGCTTAGTGCGCAACCAAAAATGCTATGAAGACAAGCAGAGTAAGAATATTCTTAATAGTCACGATTCGATAATGTTGCGGCCATCAAACTCAAGTCGTCCAGAGATATTAGCATTTGGATATCAAAGCAACAATACAGGTAACCTGTTGAATACTTTGAAAGTAGTTTCTCTAGAAGTCGTTGCTGGTAGGCCGCTATAGGCAGCAACGGTTTCCCGTCAAATTCGTATAATCTATCTAACCGAGTATGATGACGTAACACCAGTAATATCAGCAAGGCGAGTTTAAAATCATATTTATTGAAAGAGATTGAGAACTTTGATACTAAATAAGAGTGCGAGTATATGTAATAGATTTTATAGTCTGCTAAGCGCTTTCACTTGCTTGCTCAGCCGACTTTCCAACGTTACACCCTGGTCACTGGGCCTTTTCATTCCCGCGCAATCTCAACTCCCTTTGGGAGCGTACAACCATACTACGATTGCCGTTTATAGGCGCTCGATGGCTTTTTGCCGACATTCCATATTGCCGACAATGACCTCATAGGTACCTATTTTACGGACAAGTGTACTGGAACAACACAGAGTGAAGTGCCTTGCTCAGGGACACAACGCGGCAGTCCGGCCGGGAATCGATCCCGTGCCATTCGAGTCACGAGCTTCCCGTGCCATTCGAGTCACGAGCTCGACTCCCTATGGCCACTGAGAGGGGGAGAGAGTGTCTATCTAACGCGCCAATACTCAATTTAGCCCGTTTTGTAAAAAGGAACAGACCCATATACCAATTTGTTATCGGCGCACTCGTTTGTAACCGGCGCATACCCATATGACACAATTTTAACGGCGTGTGGACCATATGCAAACTTAGTATCGTTCCCCCCCCCACCCCAACACCCCGTTTGCACACAGCCAGCAGCCCATATGTCGATATAAAACTTGCACCAATAGGAAATCTACATAGTTGTAAACGAATTGTGATTTCTAGCCGTATATTCGCAGATAAATGATTATTTTTCAGTAACTGGGTTAGTTTCTTTGACACGTCTTACCTAAAGAAACATCGTCTATCAAGCAAGGTGGTGGTGGTTCATTGAATCTTTTTTATGACACGTGTGCTTAGTTGCTGGCTGAGGTGTGACGCGCGCATAGGTTTAATCAAAGCATTGTTTTAATGTGTGCATAAATAAGTGCTGTTAAGTTTTCAGAAATAATCCCTCGCTCCGCAAATGGATATTTTCTCCAAAGAAGATTTAAATTTTCTTTCATAAACGTGAGCATTATCTAAAGTGTTTATGAATGTAGTCCAATACACCAATTCTACTCAAAGTCGGTCACTTCATTTGATCCTCGCGTTATTAAACGTCTAATCACTGTAATCCTTATGCACGTACATTGTGTGTACTCACAATACAATGTATTAATCAGAGGTATGGGTTGATTCAATTATTCAGCGTTTACTGATCTATGCACAGGCATATAAGCGCGCATTCGTTTTCTGGTTCATGCCGAATTATTGATTACCCGTCCGAAGGAATGAGTGAATGAACGAATAGACGGGTGGATGGACAGACGAATAAATAAGCTACACACATATGTATGAATGAATACACGCACGCATAAGAAGCAGACGTGTCTGAACAACTAAATGGATCGCTGAAATGATCAGCAAGACGGAAGTCATGAATGGATGGATGCATTTTCTATTGGCGCATGTATGGCATTGACATATGGAGAGTGCGCCGTTTACAAACGGGTGTGCCGATAACCAATTACTAAATGGGACCGCGCCCTTTATAAACGGACGCACCGTTAACAAATTGGTATTTGAACAAGCGCCGTTTGCCAACGGTCCTGCGCCGTTTACGAACGGGTCAAATTGGTTAATGGGTCGCTACATCGATACTATTTAACATATAAACCAAATTTATCTTCATGATCACAAAGTTCCAAATTGTGAAGCCTAGAGGAAACGCAACGACACATAATTTACAGCAAAAGTTGTCAAATGGTTTCCTGATCTGTTTTCTGGCGAACGCCCATCATTTAACTGCTTAACAGTACATAAGTCCACGCGGTGCACGTCTAGAGAATGATCATATTAACTATTAAACCACATGTTGAAGATGAGGGCCTAAATGTTTACATTGCTGATGACATCACAGGAATAGCGAATGGGTGGTTGGTTGCATTCGTGATGATACGGGAACTATTGAAAGTCAGTTACGCGTATCCGAAACGCGAACCGGGAAGTTGTTGGTGACCCGGAAAACGAGCGGCTAATTGCTGGAAGATAGGCTTAATGTAAATAATTCTACAACGATAAATTGTATTTCTGACAACTGCAATCAGAATAAGATGCGCCATATAGAACATACAGAAATTTCTTTTAGATTCTGAATGCCTTCTGAGGGACACGAGCGGGTATTTCTGGGAGACAGGTGGTCTTTCGAAAGAGAAATTATCTTTAGATTTGAATGAGACATTTCTTTTGACAACTGGTTTGTCATTTTTGACCATTGTCTAGTGAAACCATGACCATCGCCATCACCATCACAATCGCCATGGTCATCGCCATCACTATCTCCGTCTCCGTCGTCGCCGTAGCCGTCGCCATTGCTCTCAACATCACCACCACCATCACCAACACTATCACCACCACCATCACCACACACCCCCACCTCCACCACCACCAACGACACTATCACCAACACTAACACCAACACCAACA
>CM067367.1:73008222-73265722 GCA_034401795.1 Chaetoderma sp. LZ-2023a
GCGTACATAATTCAAATTCACAACTAAAATACGAAATTAATTTATACGGAATGAAATCATCAGATGTTAAGATTTATTTCGTTTTATTCCATCGAGGGACACAATTTACACCTCTAAAAGTAGGCCTATGCAATTTTAACAATTTTAAAATTCAATTATTTTGGTGTAAATTTGCACCTTTAATTTATTCGGAATGAAATCATATGTTAATTTTTAGTTCGTTTCATTACATTAAGGTACACCATTTTAAACCGTTATAAAATATATCATTTTAACAGATTTATTTGTAAGGATTATGATGAGAATGTGGGTTGTTAAGATCTTATTGCCCCGTTTCCGCGTGGGCGGTGACTATGGATAAGAAAACACTAATTTAAATTAGTCTGGAAACATCTCGTATAATGTTAGTTTAAGTTAAAAGTTTAGATCTTTTTAAAAAAACTGGCAGCACGATCTCGGCAAACAATCTCGTTACCGCCCTTGACATAATGAGCTATATCGCTCGTTCGGAACGACGTAGTTGTCTACCTAGACATAAAATAAAAATTTTTGACAAAATATTATTTTAACTATTTGTCATTTGCTTTAATCTACAGATGATTCCTGAGAGCTGTCGTAAGCTTTCGGTGGACGAATTGGGCGCCGATGACGAGCCGATGTCGGGCAACTGTAAGAGGCGTCTGACGTACGAGTATGGTGACGATGAAGAACCCGAACCTCATACGTTGGATGCGCAGCACGCGGGCGATGTTGTCCGACGTCGATTACCCGGCGGATGTCGAGACGGTAGAGCTCGGGGCGCGGTTGGGCGGCGGTATTCAGCACCCCGGATCGATAGAGCACCCCTTGGCTATTCTGGAGGATGTGTTAGAGTCTGTCAAGTTCAAGTTCAAGTCTAAGTTCACTTTATTACACTCAGGCCTTGTATAGGCATATGAGGTATTACAGTTGATACTATATTTTATGACGGCAGATTTTATATACATAATTATATTCAATATAGATTTATCGACAAAATGCGATTCGTACGCTCGAAAGTAGCACAAGGAGAAAGGTGGAAATAATCGACAGCTATTAGATTGTGACTAAAATCGTACACTTGAAAATGGCACAAAGGGTAGGTAACTTAAGAAATTTGTCAGCCAAATTGGTTTCAAAATATTCGGAAGCCATTAAATTGCTAATTTCTAAACGAGGTACAATTCGTAAAAGACACACAGAGAAACTCAATTGAACATATTCACAAGTCAAATTGGTTTCAGAATACCAAATAGTCATTAAATTGATCTATCAATAATATACTATTCATGCACAGAAAGGTGGTATAAGGAGCATTGAGCATTTTCTCCAGTTAATGGTGAGAGGGCGGCAAGGGGCACTGTGGTATCCATATATCGTGTGGTGAATTGTTAAAGGATACGTTATCATTCTTTAACGAACTTGTGGAATGACTGGCTCGGTTACCGAGCCAGTCATTCCAGTGGTAATGTAGCTCGCGTGGTAGTGTCGGGCCGTTCCTGTGTATGATGTCGACTCGCCGTGCCGCAAGTGCACGACGAATGATGACGCTGGTTAGCTCCCGGTCTCGGGGTGACGGATCCTGTACGATACTGCCCTACGGGTAACAAAAACCGGCTCCTAAGGCCGGTGGAACTCAATCAGACTGTCAAGTTTGCTAGATAAAAATGATGAGCATACGAAAATATAAGACATAGAGACAGCCGGATGAACTTTTAAACGTGGGGCTCCCGGTGATACCACGCAGACTCGTAGGTCCGCAGAGGTATCCCCGCAACGGAGGCTCCCGTACACGAGACTTAACTAATTAACTTAATATAAGCTATTATACCTCTAAGCTGAAAGGAAAAAAAATTATCTCTGTAGAGACGAAAAATCATGTGCCTCACGCGGCCACTACGCCTAGTGCTAGTTTGGTTGAGGAGTATTATCCTCACGTTGACCGTCGTCGCTGAATCCTTGCGAGAGGCAAGTGCCTCGCGTGGGCCTCCGTCACGGGAAAATGTCGCCACTGCTTAAAGCGGGAGAAGAGTAGTAGGCAAAAATGGGCCCACTCTAATATTTAACCAAAATTCTGAAAATAAAAGACCATACCTAGTGAAATTATGACTGTGAAGTTGCGTGTTGTTTTACGTGAAGACGGGACGAACGATTCCCGAAGGATCCCCACGTCACCGTCTTATGTAATTCTTAGTACGCAGAATTAGTAGTTGCCGTTTTATTTATGCGGGCCTTCTTCTATGCTTAGCTAGCTTTTAGTTTTTAGAGACAAGAACTATTTTAGGCCGCCATTGGCGAGTGCCTACCTAGCTGTTAGATACGGCTGTCACTGAGAACGGATGCCCTAAGACATCACTACTGAAGACAGCGTTCATACATATTACTTAGTAAGATCTCTGAACTGGATGAGAATCCGGACATCTCGCTCC
Source organism: Chaetoderma sp. LZ-2023a (assembly GCA_034401795.1). Lineage (NCBI taxonomy): Eukaryota > Metazoa > Mollusca > Caudofoveata > Chaetodermatida > Chaetodermatidae > Chaetoderma > Chaetoderma sp. LZ-2023a. The sequence goes on from CM067367.1 coordinate 73,010,670, forward strand.
GTAACCACATAAAACATTACAAGACACTGGTTACTTTTTTTACAAAAGCATTTTTAGGTAACTGATCTATCGTTATGTTGGGGGTAAGAGAGACGAATACCCACCGTAAATGTCCTTCCCGTGAGGGTGTGGCAGATCTGAATATCATGCCCAGACATTTTTACGGAATTCGGTAGGGATGCGCATCTCGCCCATCACGAGGTCCTATGGAACTAACCGTTTAACCTGTCGTTAGGTTTAAATACAAGTTGCCAAGTCACTGCGATGCGGGAGGATTGTTCAGCAGATAAAAGAAAATAATAATTAAGATATGTTTGCGCAGTGCTTTCCTACATTGGCAAGAGTGCTAACTACTAAGTATCCGAGGATACAGCGGGAATGTATGTGATACCACACCTTGGCCATCACCGCTCGGAAACCCCAACAGTTTCCCAGGGTCAGATCAGCCCATGGTACGGATAGGGACATCCAAACAATTAAGAAGCCACAAGGCTTAGTGGAACATGAAGAGAGACAATGTCTTAGAGATATGAGGCCCTTTGGGTATTTTGGCCACTCGTACACAATCTCGCCGGAGTGCGGGGCTAAATTATCGCGACTACCGGGAGAGAGACATACACTACAGATTTCCTAACGAAGAAATTGTCTCTAATCATATTAAACCTATCCTAGCGAGCTGAGTAGAATAGGTTTTAGTCGGTAGCATGCCGGGCTAAAAGAGTTATAGCACAGACAGCGACCTCAGTGAAAAATTGTTGGTGGCGGGAGAAAATGTTGCATATATAAGTGTCGCTGTATAGTGTTTCCTACGTGCACTGCAGTCCTATATTTTCTACAATTAAACGAAACATATGAACTGATGGCCACTGCCCATCTATAAACTAACCCGAAAAATTAATACAGTGTGAAATGATCTGAATTATATATCTTTAGTACAGGTTAAGGAACCTATTATGGTGCGGTTAGTGAAAACACCTTACAGAAAATGAGAATAACTATAAACATATACAGAAATTATAACTAGCGTTCCTAAGACCGTTACGGTACCTTTTAGTCATCAGGACCATTTATACGGGTACGATGTAATTAGGAAAAATACATTTAACGGAATAATTAAAATGTTAAGTATAGTTACTTGAATAATCGGTAGCCATTCTTAAGTCTGGGCTATCATGTTACTGAAATTGATACGTCACTCTTAGGTTGACGTGAGTTGATGCATTCTCAGTAAGCTGGAAAGTTCCCGCAGGCTGGCTCCCGCAAACAGGATTCCCACAAGCAGCTCATTACGGGAGCGGATCGAACTCAGGACGGTAATCACAATATAGAATGTCTAACGAGTAGTCAGCAAGAGATACAATAACATTGCTGCTGTGAAGAAAGTTCCCATACACCGATGGTATGGATGGAAGTTGACAACAACCTGATCACAAACGGAGGCTGTTAGATGCAGATGACGATACAAAACTAAGCTTAATGGTGCGGGATACGTCAGCCAGCTCTGAAGACGTACCGGGCAAAGTTTACTTGCTGCGGTCGAAAAGTTTAGATGAACCTGCACGACATCAGTGCGGGGACAGTTAAATAACCACTTTTTGGCGTCGCTGGAAGATCCGGCGAGTCATCCACCAAAGAACATCGCTGCCTCTCCATCTGTAGAATCACATTTTCAGGCCGGAAGGGCCTCACTGCAAGTTCGTGTTCCGAAGTAGCTCTTGATATATTCATGAACAATAACAAAAAGTTCCAAAATGCTCCCGCAAGTAACGGGAGTTACACAATTGCTTTAGTGTGGTGGGTTGGATAACTGCTAGCTACGGAAAAAACCCCGACAGAAAGCAAAGTGATCTGCGTATTGCCTGTTGAGATGATAGGAGCTGGTGCATGTCCAACCTATTCGGTCCCTGGCCGAGGATGCTCTCGAACTCTGGATCTCGTCTCCTTTTATACTACTCGTGACGTCACAGGTGCAGGCTCCAACCAATCATCGGTCGAGCAACAGCCAATCAGCGCGTAGCTAGTAATAACGCAGTCGAATGTTCTAGAACGTCCTAAAAGTTCTGTGTCCACGTGGTTATGACGTCACGGCACATTTTGAAGATAATCAAAAGGGGTTTTCTGTGGATAACTCAGCCATTTCTTAACTGATTTTGAAATGGTTTACAGATTTGGAAAGCCCGTTGAATTCTGGTCTTGATTAATGCCAGATTCGGCGGGAACAGGTAATTAAAAAGGATTACTTGGTACCATCTCTGTACACTAAAAAACCCATCCCATCTTGGTTGTAAACTACGTGCTGTGTCAAAAATAGCATCTAAGCGTGTGCATGCGCACTATGCGTTTTAACGAACTTAGTCGTTTTTATAATGCGATCTCTCTCATAGGCTCATATATGCTTATGGCTCTACGCAGGGGGGCATGTTCAGGGAACGAATCCAAGATGGGCGGCGCGTACCTGGCTTGGCTGGCACGGCTGGTACCCGCCCGGTTGATCCGAACCACAGTAACTCCTCAAGACTAACCCATCCTGGTCCACAACTTGATATTGGCCAAGCCGAGACCAACAGTCAACAGTCACGAGATCGATTCCTCCAGCGTTAGCCAACAGCCAACCGTCGAACGAGAGTTTATGGTGCCTCAATGAACCCTACTGGAGGGTATATTAAACTCTCATGACATCCGCCCAGATGATCGTCGACCCTCACCCCTTCCTCCCGCCCGCATGCTGCAAGAATTGACAAGTCTTCGAGAAACCGTACGAATGGCTATGACTGAGGCTGATTACTCGGTGTACTACGATGACGTAGACATGTTTACTAGTCAATCCGATTGTAAATGGGTATAGACCTTTTGTTTTGTTCAGTCTGCGTCTGGGTGGGTTGGGCGGGTTGGTGTGGGCGTTTTAGGGGGAGGGGTGGGGGGAGATGCGGGTGGGTCGTAGGGTTGCTGGGGGAGTTGCCAAATGTACAAGGTTTGGGGGTTGGGTGGGCGTGTGTGTTGGGTGTGGGATATTGCTGGTTGTTGCGGGTGAGGTGGGGTGGGTTGCGGGTGCTAGGGTGGGTGCTGTGGTTGAGTTTAATTGTGGTGTGTTGCATGTGTAGGGATTTGGGTAGGGTGGGTATGATGGGGTTTGTGGAGTCAGGATGTGTTGGGGTTGTCTGGTAGTAAATATAAAATTTATTGGCGGGTAGGGTAGGATTATGCACGTGAAAAAACCTTGTCTAGACATATAAAATTTAATCTATTTTATCCTTTTTTGTTTTGCAGTATCGCGAACTTGCTGTCAATTTACGCAGTCATCGATGGCGAATGGAGCAACATCGGCTCCATCATTGCTGACGACGACAACAACGACAGTTACTATGATGGCTATGACAATGACAACATTGACGCGGCCTTCGAGGGAATCGAATGCTGGAGCTGCTTTAGATACCTCGAGGAATAATGAGACTGCCCGGGGTCCAGAGCCTTCGAAATTAAACTCTGACGTAGCGAAGGATTCGGGTGAGGTATTTCGCTAAACTGATTTAAATGCTTTAATATATGTGGAAATCTTGGGAGATATTTGTAATTTTCAAATCTTTGAAGAGCAAAATATCTTCTAATTCTGAAGACAACGTGTTGTAATGTAATATAGATATTTTAATGCACCATGGTTAAGAGTTCAGTATTGCTTCTTCTTCCTGCATTCATTTTTCTCATAACAGAAATCTTAGACTGTTTTACCAAATAAGGAAACCAGTCTAAGATTACTGTCGTGAGAAAGATGAATGCAAGAAGAAGAAGCAATACTGAACTCTTAAGCAGAGTTCACCACTACAACCCGCAACCCCATCAACCCCTAAATTCCAGGCCAAGCTCTAAACGTTCAAATACTCCTGTAAGATTTTGAAGACTGTTTGAGTCACCGATCTCCTACAATGCTAACGTTGCCGCCCCCCCCCCCCTTCCCCCCAAGCAGCTACCAACACCCAACCCACCCGCTAAGAAATCTATTAAAAATAATGACAAGAATTGCAAAAATAAATCAGCTCAAGCCTGCAGAGTTAAATTATTTGAAAATAATCATGATACGGATATGGAAGCTAATATGATTGGGGGAGGAGTAAGCGCTGTAGGGGGCAGGACTTCTGGGGGTGAGGGGTGAGGGGTGACAGACATTCTGATAACGTTGTAACAGCTGCGCCTAGAGCTGACACGACCAACATCGATGATATGTACAATATAACTCTCACACGCACCTTTCAGTCCAGGAATTTCAATATTACATTAAATTCTTTCTCTGTCAGCTTTAATCCGGACGCCATTATAAGCGAGAATTTGGTTGAACTTTCAGAGCATGTACACTATATATTCGAAAGAATATTAGAGAGCTTTTATGCCTGTGCGAATGCCTCGCCTCAAGATTACAACAGGGTCATGATAAATCACCCCGCTCTAAACATCCTGATCCATGCAGACTTTGCCCAAGTCCGAGATTTGACAGCTACAGAAATAACGAACGCAATTTCTGAGGTGAGTCAATCTCAAAGAGACGTATGTCTTGATGGGGAGTTTTCTATGGAGATTTTTCATGTGGAAATGCCTAGTGGATCGGTGTGGAATAGCAATCTTACCAAACTATATCTTGATGAGTTGGAGTTCGAAGCAACGTTGAAAAAAGCTGTATCACTGCTAGGAATCTATATAATATGTGTATGTCCCAATGTATAGCTAGATTCATCAGGATTGAAGGCTGCGCGTATGCAGATTAGAAGGCTGGCTAAACTCCTAGCTAGTGGTGTCTTAGGTGATAATCACCATCACTGGACGAAAGCTCGAGAACTGCATGCTCAGACTGGTGTGTCTACTGATGTAGCTTGCAGGGCTGATGCTTGGAATGCATTCAAAGACATTTTGGCCCCACATGGTATTTCTCTAAGAGTGTACAGAAATGGTGAGAATAAATGCTGTGTATACAGGTGTATGGATAATTGTCCATACTCTATAGCTCGACCATTTAGAATTAATCTCCCATGAGTTCCCAGAGTCAGAAAAAATACGTGTCCAGACCTGTAGCCTGTCACTCAACTTTATGCTATACATTAACGGTTGTCAATCAGCATTATGCTAATTATGCTTAACCTTGCCTCATTGGATGCCAGGAGGCACGTGATTTAATGAGGGAGGGGGGCATCGTGATTGAACAAGTTCCCAGAGTCAGGAAAAGACGCGTCCAGACATGTAGCCTGTCAATCATCCTTAATTACCCTCGTTAACCCTTGTCGTGCAGCATTACGCCAATTACCCTTATGCTTGACTCGCCGGATGTCAGGAGGTAGGCAACTTAGCGAGGGGATGGGGCTTTGTAATTGAATGAGTTCCCAGGAAAAGACGAGTCCAGATATGTAGCCTGTCAATCATCCTTAATAACCTTCATTAACACTTGTCAATCATTATGCCAATTACCATTAAGGTCACCTCATTGGATGACAGAAAGCACGTGATTTAATGAGGAGGAGGGGATTATGGTCACCCTCTACATCTAACATCCAATCAGAACTGGAGGAGATCTGGTCGGGGTTTTTTTCACACCTTTTCAAAAGGCGGTGAGATCAAAGGAAAAAGGGTAATAATGATGCAAATAAAGTTGGTTGCTCTGGCACAGCAACTACTTAAAAGGTGTGAGAAAGCCTCCAAGTCGCCCCACCTCTACTCACAGCAATCCAAAGGAATATTCTGAATGTGCGTAGAAAATCCGGAGGAATATGCTGGCTCATAAACAATAACCTCTCTATGTATGCAGAAGAAATTAAAACAAACAGTGAATATGCCCTATGGGTAAGCCTATCTCATGAATTTACTTAATTAGAGAGCGAAGTAATACTAGGGCATATATATATATATATATATATATATATATATATATATATATATATATATATATATATATATATATATATATATATATATACCACCAGAAGGATCTAACTACTCATCTATATAGGTATTCGATTCGATGAAGTAGAAAGTGAAATTATCGAAATGATACGTAAGATTGTGTTTTGATTGGAGGAGACTACAATGCCAAAACAGTTGATAGAGACGATTTTATAGTTGACGACAAGGACCTATTACATTTTGCAGGAGTCGATTTGCGAAAAGTGCTACTAAGTGGTAGGCCAAACATTGCGAAGAGAATCTCAGAAGATAAGGATCAACCAAATAAATATGGACCTAAATTGTTAGAGATATGTAAACACAATAACTTGTAAAGGTTTATCATATGTTAAGTTTTAGTTCGTTTCATTACATTGAGGCACACCATTTAAACCTATATAAATATATATAATTTTAACATATTTATTTGTAAGCAATAACACAATTATTATTATACACAATATGCATAGCTAACGGACGAAAAGGAGACGATGCCAGTATCGGAAAATTAACATGTCACAATACCTCCGTTGCTGACTATGCAATCTTGACTCTGCCATTCTACAAATATATAGCTGACTTCGAAGTAGAAGAATTCTGTCCCATATTATCCGATAAGCATTGTCCACTTACTGTAAAGTTAAACTGTCACGATAATATAATGAGTAGAGAAAATAGTATTAACGAAAAACAAAACAAGAACGAAAAGACCCATGCAAAGTGGGGAAATGACAAATAATTTACTGTAATGGTACAGGACCACCCTAACTTATCTGAACTAAATGTACACATTTCTGATGGTACCTTAAATAACGTGCCATTAAACGAAATTATACAAAACATTTCAAACATATTTTAGCATTCAGCACAGGCCGCACGCGGGGCAGCCACTCAATATCGATCAAAAAGATATACAAACAACACTAAGCCCTGGTTCAATTTTGAAAGCCAACATGCTAGGGATCATTATACTAAAGCTAGGCAAGGTAATACACTTAATAGAACTGAGGCAAACAGACAGGCCATGATTGACGCTAGCAAAGCATATATGAGAACTATCATAACACAAACAACCAATAGAGTTCTAGAATAAAAATTAGAGAATTGTGTAATAAGAACCCAAAAAGCATACTGGAATTTAGTTAACCAGAAAAGTAATACTTATAATTATAAACGACATGTGTGAATATTTTAAAAACATCAATAGAAATGAGCATGATAATACCGAGGTGGATACATTTGAATCACCAAGCACAAATAGCGAAAGCTCAAATCCTGGATATCCCAGTTTCAGAAAATGAGGTCGATAAAGCCATTAAAAACCTGAAACCCAACAAAGCAGCATGCACTGATGGGATTGCAAATGAATAAATAAAAGCAACAACATAAAATGATAAATATTTATACATATGTTTTTAATAATATCTTAGACAGTGTTAAAATGCCAGATACATGGACAGAAGGAATAATTGTACCAATATATAAGGAAAAGGGTGACAAACCCATAGGCCTATAGCAATATTAAGCTGCCGGGGGAAGCTCCTTACAGCAATCATATCAAGCCGAATTGCAAAATTTCTGGAGACAACCCAACGCCTATGTGAAAATCACGCAGGTTTTCGCGAAAGCTACTCTACAAACGATCATATCTATACTATCCTAAATATTTATGTGTAACTGCGGTGTCAGACAGGGTGAGAACCTATCCTCGATTTTGTTCTCTACATATTTAACGGATTTAGATAACTACCTGTCGAGCAACGCCGTGAATCCAATCAAACTCGATTCCGTATAAAATGATTTAGACATATATTTCCAAATATTACTACTACTATATGCTGGCGATACAATCCTTATGAGTGATAACCAAATTGAATTTCAGAAAATGCGTATTGCCTTTGGAATATATGCTGATAAATGGAAGCTTAATGTAAATTTCGATAAAACTAAAATAGTTATTTTTGGACGAACTGGACGATACTATGAAAGATTATATTTTTATATTAACGGAAAAGAACTAGACATAAGTGATGAATATATGTACCATGGCATTATCATGTCCATCAATGGTAAGTTTGCAAAAGCCCGCAAGCGGTATACTCCTTACAAAAAAACGCCCGCAGATTAGATTTGCAAATAGATTGTCAATAACAATTATTTCGCTAACTAATAGACCCAAATCCTACTTTACGGCTCAGGGGTAGTAAGAATTGAATGCTGCGACCAACTGGACCAGGTTAAAACAGATTTCACCAGACATATTTTAACCGTTAAGCGGAGCACACCCAAGTACATGTTGCTAAGGGAAACATGTGAGCTACCAATATCTATACAAGTTAAACATCGTATAATAAAATTCTGGTATAAACTGCTTAGCTGTAAAGAAACAACGCTGTCAATAACACTTTACAAATTATTTGTTGGCTGATTACACACGGGGGGGCAATATAAGAGGTTTACTAAGGTAAGACATAAACTAGATGAAACTGGGCATAGCTATCTCTGGACACAACAAACTACAGAAAATATGAACATGACACTAAAAAAGATAAATCAAATTCTCAAGGACCAATATATTCAAGGATAGGAATGGCAAATGACGAACTCATGGAAAGGGAAAAGATATCACACATTCAAACAACGGGTTGAACACGAATATGACTTATCCCATCTAACAAATTACCAGAGAATTACTCTTACCCACTTCCGAACAACAAAACACTAGTTACCTATTGAAACAGGGCGTTGAGAGGGGGTACCGAGAAAACAAAGACTTTGTAAATTATGTACCCAGAATGAAATAGGTGATGAATACAACTATATATTCACCTATGAATATTTAAAGGACAGACATCGTACCTAAACATAGCTACGTACAATCAAATTACAATAAATTCCATAAGTTACTTTCTACGCATAATACAAAGTTGCTAGTAAAACTCTACATATATCAAGGTGATCACACCCCAATTACCAGCCCGTAGGAAGATAATGAATTAAAACGTACAATGACGATAATGCTATACTATACCACCCACAACAACAGTAATGATGTTCCTGAAGACTCTAATATTAGCAATGATGGCGACAATAATAGAATATACGAGGACATTGAAAATGACAACAATAGCGTCGAAATGAATATCACTGATCGCTAAGAACAATAACGACAACGAAGACGATGATGAGGAGGAGGCCAACGCCAATGATGACGATAAGGACAATGATGACGACGTTAACCGACAATAACATCAGCAATACAAAATAACAACAACGATGACGAAAAAACCCTCAACACCAACAACAAGAATACCAACAGCACGGACAACAAAACAACAACAACAACAACAACAACAACAACAACAGCAGCAACAGCAACAGCATCAAAACAACAACAACAACAACAACAGCAACAACAACAACAACAACAACAACAACAAAAGAAAGAAAGAAAGACAACAACAGCAACAAAAACATCAACAGCTGCATCGACCACAACGACAAAAAGTGGGACGACGACGATGATAACAACAACAACAACAACAACAACAACAACAACAACAACAACAACAACAACAACAACCACAGCAGCAGCAGCAGCAGCCGCAGCAGCCGCAGCAGCAGCAGCAGCCGCAGCAGCAGCAGCAGCAGCAACGACAACAAAAACAACAACAACAACAATAATAACAATAATAATAATTATCAGGATCTATGGCATAGATGTATACTGTATCTTGTAAAAAGACAAAATCTAACTGTAAAAATAAAATGTGTACCTGCTCCATATAACTACTATGTAAAACCCCATATACCATTCTGATATGGTCTGGGGTGCAAATAAAATATTTCATTTCACATTTCATTTGAACTTGAGCTACTGAAACTACATAGTTGACAGCACTCTAATATGGTCAACTTTCAAGGTCAAGAACCATGCCCAGCGGGTGGGAATAGGCTGTCGCTTTGTCCGAATACTTGATCATAGTTGTTGCCTTTTTACTTTATTGTATCATGGAGACTAGATATCTACTTTGCACAATGGAGGAATCCAGTTTTACCTATGCCCTGCCAATCTTTAGCTAAGCTCCACCCACGCGTTATCAGCGATGGTATTGATCAATCCCTGTACTCTCCGAATCTCAATTTCCAGAAAATTATAGGTTCTTAAATATTTTAAACTAATTTGACTGGGCGCTGTTGCTGCCTTTGCAGCAACAGCACCAACTCTAATTAATTTCAAACTATTCAACAGCCTATTTATTAAATAGTAAAGACATACAATTCGTACAACAACTCTTAGTCCGTCGTCAATTAAGCGTTCGTGACGAACTTAGAGCTACGTCCCTCATGACGTAACTGATTATGACGCCATCATACACGTCAAGTAATGAAATCATCATACGTTAAGATTTATTTCGTTTTATTACATCTAGGCCCACAAGTTAAGCCTCTAAAAGCTTGCCTGTATGCAGTTTTAAGCTCATCTTTAAATAGAAATCAAGACGCTGTATAAAAACTGTTACCGGTCAGGGGAGGTAATTATTCATACAACTAACATTTGGTGGAAGAACGAATTGCCGCCCATGTGCGATCAAATAAAACATTCAGGCCAGTACAACTACTGTTTCTTTGGATTTCAAAGTCACAAATTCAATATAATATAAGGAATATTCTGTTGAATATCTCGAATGTAATTTGATTGGAAGCTGTTGATGCCTATGGCAACAACAGCTTCCAGTCAAATTGTTTTGTAAGTATTCAACAGCTTCGCTGTATTATCGTCTTGAACTTGATATGCTGACATTTCAAGCCTTAACGTGCTAACCAGGGGCCTAGTGCGTCATAAAGATGTTTCTTGGTATGTCGTGAAACCTGTTCCATGCGACTACCTTATCAATCATACACGCTAGCTGTTGAATATTTTGGAACTAATTTGACTGGGATCTGTTGCTGCCATAGGCAGCAACAATTCCCAATCAAATTTGCTTCAAAACATTGTTTGAAATTGATCGGCGTTTTTGTCATAGGCAGCAAGAGTTTACAGTCAAATTACTTTCAAAATATTCAATGGCATGGTTTATTACATTAACAGTTATTTTTCGTATGTGTCATTTCAGATTCTATACGCATGGTTAAAATCGAGTGTCTATTAGATGGCTGTAGATGGCAGGTTTTACGACCGACCAACTAATAACGCCTTTATCGTGCACTACGCCCTGGAGTGGAGGGTCTTGAACGCGACTGACCCGTTTAATTGCGAAATCAGCCATATACCGACTTTGACACGTGTCACGGAGGGAAATCCGGAATAGATCCTAATCCAGTTTATGCAGTGAGCGGAGGGACCTTCTGGTTGTTGTCATAAGCAATTAATCAATTGGCTTATCCTGTCATCCTAAATATCTTATCTGTAATAGTATTTGAGGTATTTGTTGTTGTTGTTGTTGTAAACATTTTTAACCACTCTGGTTCTACTGGAGGGATCTTCTCCAAATTTGGGTGGAGGCCTGCCTCGTGGTCGTATGCCAATTTTGTGGTAAAAATTTAATATGCAACAGCAACAGCAACAGCTTTAAGCAACATTGTTTTCAAAATACACTTTTTTCAATATGGCTTCGCTACTGAAGGGACCTTCTCTAATCTTGTGTGGAAGCCTGCCTGTGGAATCCCAAAGACGTGTGCCAATTTTGGAGGTAAAATCTAAAATGCTGCAGCAGCAGCTTTCAGCAACATTGTTTTCAAAATGGAGACTTTTTACCTCACGGCTGCCCGATTGAAAAATATACGCGGGTATTGGACAAATTTGTCTTTGTTGCTGAGCTTCCGCCAGGTCGCTGATTGTCGTGTAGAAATATTAAATAGAGTCAAACTACAAATATCGATGTGTTCCGTTTGTCTGTCTGTCTGCCTGTCTGTCAAGAGGATGAAGCAAAATGATACTGAGGTCATGCGGTCAGAGTTCAAGGTCACTGTGACCTTGGTATAAAACTCTACTTTGAGCGAAACTGCATATTCACACCAAAATGCTGGAAAATAAAATTGTTGAAACTATATACTTTTAGAGGCGTAAATTGTGAACCTCAATGTAATGAAACGAAATAAATCTTAACATATAATGATTTCATTCCATATAAATACATTTTGTAGGTTTAGTTGTGAATTTGAATTAGGGGCTCGTGCCTCTAATACAATTTGACAACATAAAAAATTATATTAATTTATATGTAATGAAATCATCATATGTTAAGATTTATTTAGTTTCATTACATCTCGGCGCAAAATTTAAGCCTCTAAATGTATATAATTTTAACAATTTTATTTTGAACCATTCTGCTGTGAATATGCACCTTTAGGTTTAGCTCAACATACGCTCTTATATCTCGGCAGGGTTTCACCCTATTGGGAATAAACTTGGACACATGCTTCCTTAAATCAAGGGGGTGGAGCACAATGATATCGAGGTCGTACGGTCAACGTTCAAGGTCACTCTGCACTTTGTATACAACTCTGCTTTTTACGGTTAAGCTTTGCGTTTAGCTCAATATATCTTCTTATGTCTCGGCAGGTGTTCACTCTATTGGGACTAGAATTAGACAAATGCTTCCTTATATAGAGGGAATGGAGCACAATGATATCGAGGGCATGAGGTCAAAGTTCAACGTCACTGTGAACTTGGTATAAAACTCTACACTTTATGGTTATGTTTTGCGCTTAGCTCAACATATCCTCTTATATCTCGGCATGGCTTCATCTTATTGGGATCTTGGACACCTGCCTCCTTATATCAAGGGGGTTGAGCATAGTGATATTGAGACCGTGAGATCAAAGTTCAAGGTAACTTTGAACTTTGTATAGAAATCTTATTTTTTACAGTTAAGTTTTGCATTTAGCCCAACATAGCGGTTTATATCCCGCCATGGCTTCAGCATATTGGGACGAAACTTAGACACATGATTACATATATCAAACGGACGGAAGACTGTGATATTAAGGTAAAATGTCAAGGCCACCAGGACCTTGGTATAATACTCTATTATTTCTATTTAATTTTATTGTTGTGTTCAACATACCGTTTTATATCTAAGGATTGGTTCAGCCTATTGTGACTAAACTTGGCCACATGGTTGCATATATCAACCAGATGCAGCACGCTCTTGTTGAGGTCAAAGTTCAAGTTGACTGTGACCTTAATATAGAACTATTCTTTTCGGTTAAATATTTGGTCTAGCTCAACATATTGCCTTATATCTCAGGATTGGTTCACCCTACTTGAAGTTAACTTGGTCACGTGTTTAGCTGAATGAAGTACAATGGTATTGAGGTCAGAGGTCAAGATCATTGTAACATTAATTTTGTATAAAATGAAGACTATCAGTTTGGCTCTCATTATTTCAGAATTGTCCAAGTTCTTTGAGCTAAGCATCGTCATATAGTTACCTCAAACAGGAGGCGCAGCACAGATATTCAGACTTCTAAGGTCAAGGTCATTGTGATCCTAATACAAAGCTAAATTTGCATTTGGAAATGCAAAATGCCAAGATTTTCGCCAATATTCCGTCAGTGTAACACTGATGTCTTGTTGTTTTATCTGTTTACTACGTGTGCTCTATGTATTTAAATATATTACAACGGTGCAATAAGTCCATTGAAGCGGGCAGTAAGAATTACATATGACAATGACTGGCCATTGATGATGATGATCATAACCAAATGATTGTAATGATGATGATGATCATGATGAGGAGGATGAGGAGGAGGAGGAGGAGGATGGTAGGGTGGTGGTACTGGTGGCGACGACGACGATGACGACGACGAACTCTGCAAATTATAAAAATAATGCTGAGAATGAAATTGTCTGATAGTCTAGTAGCTACTGCGTATAAGTTACCGGTATTGTAAATTGTTTAGCCTATTTATTTTTGCGATGTGACCTGGGCTGTAGTATTTGTTGTCCATGGAAGTGACTGGAAGTCAAATCTGGTTTAGCTACTCGCTGGCGCTTAATCCAGACAAAATAGGTTTGGCCTCACCCCTAATCGCAACGGAAATAAAACTCTTATTATATCGATTATTGGTGTCTAGGGCCTCTTTCTCATTGCCTAATCCTGTTTAACTATTTCGTGTACAATGTATGTTAATAATTAGCCGATATATCTGTTTGCATTCACACCGCTGGGAGATAGTCCCGGACTGGACGGCGGTGCTACCTGGTGGACACTGAGATAACACGATGACAGTAGCGCTACCTGGAAGACAGCGCGAGTAAATGCTGACATTATCGCTACCTGGCAGATTTTGACGAAATAGGCTGCGTTCACATAGGGAATCATTAGCGATATATCGGAAGGTAAACCGCCGATTTTGTGGGATTAAATTTCGAAATAAATGACGTATTTATTCAGGTAAAAGAGCCAGTTCATTGAGAATGCTAGCCGATATATCAGCTATTTACCGAAATAGTGGCTGTATGAGAACACGGCCATAAATCTAAAGTACTAAAATCCTAAAAGCCCATTCAGTGGAATTATTTGAAGGAGCAATTAGTACAATTAGTACAATTAGTACAATTAGGGATCAGAAAACTAGCCTACATATAGAAGAGAACCTAAAATCACGATAGAAACAGCAAATCAGGTATTATGTTGAAGCTATATGACCTATAGCGGCGGATAGTAGCACAATAACCCGCCATGTCCCTCAGTTAGTTAGCTATTCTGTTAGATTGTTCGTCACTCAGTCACAAAAACTGATTCCGGGATCTATTTAACCCTTTAATACTCATATCAACCAAAAACGGCTTCTGTAGTGGTCTTGAGAAATATCCATTTGCAGACCAAGAGAAGACTATTTTTGGAAATTAACCACTGGAATGACTGGCTCGATAACCGAGTCAGTCATAACAGTGGTACATTTTGAAAAGTAGCCTTCTTTTGGTCTGCAATGGCCAATCCTAACCCTAACCCTGTATTCTCTGAATTATAATATTTATAAAAATACATAATATTATACATATATACAATATTCTTATCAGCATATGCATTAGTATCATGATTATGTATCTCAAAGGTATTAATTATCATCATTCCTACCAATAGTCATCGCCATCACTACTCATCATTATTATACTAGAATTAGAGTAATCTCCTTCGACGGGTTCCACTGATAGCCTTGGAGAAGAGTCAAGGACATATGCCTTTCATAAATAAGACATTCCTTAATGGTAAAATTAGTCCAGATAATAAGACGGGTAAATATGGATAATACAGAAAACACGAACGGACGGACAGACGGCAAGACGGACGTACGTCTAGACGGACGGACGGACGGGGGTGGGGGGGGGGGGTGGGGGGGGTGGTGGTGGCGTACATACATGCACGCGGACATACATGCGGGCAGAAAGGCAGAAAGGCAGAAAGGCAGACAGACAGACATATAGATAGACAGACCGTTAAGATGCGCTGGCGCCTTCCAATATCCCCCAAGCAATTCCGTCAACAGTGCGTGTGCACTTACTGTCCTGGATGTACGTGTTGGATATTAGTTTGTCCGGGACTGGCTTTGGTGATTAGGTACATTCTTTGCAGTCAGCGACAATCTTTGAGACCAATTGTATGTCAGCGTATCACAAAGTAGACACCCATACGTACTTCCCAAGTGATGTCATATAATCTTGGAAAAAATAAATGAATAACTGAACAAAAACATTAAAATATCTGATAAATTGCTACCGTACTGGTTTTATTATCGATATCGATTTTTTACTTTACTGTCTATACACTGAGATCCAAAGGCACACACTAAAGGTGGTTTCTTTTCCGTGGCAATTAGCGGTACGTTCGACATTTGTCTCTAGATTGACTGGCCTGTGTTGACTAGATGCATAATATGCGCAATAGCAAATTTCATCGAATATGTTGGTCGGATGAGAATTATAGGGTGGTTACGCATCGTCCGAACAATTATTCAAACGAGTATAACCATGTAGAGATTACACGCCCGTGTTCCGCCCACATATTCCGTTCTTCATCCCGCGTTCTATAAGGACCCCCCAGCCCGCACCCCGCCACGGTATCATTCACCTTATTTACATATTACAATACAGCAAGGAGGAGCCGAAAAATTGTATTTTAACGGACGGGAGGTAATTCATCACACGCACCGCTACAGATGCTAGGACGAGTTGTCTCCCATACGCGATCCATTAACTTTTTCAGACCACTAACAGTAATGTTAATATTATACAATTTACATCACATTAAACACGGTGTTGGTTGGTGGTGAGGTAGTGTAATGGAGGAATCCAGTTTATCCATCAATAATATTACGTCATAATGAACTATGTGACCAGTAGGATGACGTCATACACAATTACGTCATGAATGCCGTAGATAAGTTCGTCACGAACGTTTAATGGACCTTTCGAGTTTTTTCATCAATTATATGACGCCAGAATCAACTCCGAGACGTGTAGGATGACGTAACAAGCAATGACGTTATGAATGACGTAGATAAGTTCGTCAGAAATGCTTAATCGATGACGGAATAAGCATTGGCGTACGAATTGTATGTCTTTACTATTTAATAAACATGCTGTTGAATATTTTGACACTAATTTTTCTGGTACGTGCTTATTATTTATTGGATATAAATTTTGGAGAAAAATGGCGATCTGGAACACAATGATTCTCAACTCTAGTTGTATGCCAAAACTGGTTAATTTGCTAGGTTTAACATCAGACATACAGTGATACCTATGTATAGCGACGAGTTAATGGAACAGTAATCGGCAGTTGCCAAAAAGTGATATACTATTGTCAGCTAAGACAGTTAGTGGCGTTTGCTGCCACAAGATGGCGGCTCTTTAAATGTATGATCTTACGCCCATCCATATTAAAGAATAACCACTTTCTGGTCACAAATCAGATGGACACATTAGGCAGGGCTCATTGTAAAGCCAACGGATAGATCTATTTTGTAATAACCAAACGTAATATAATCTTCTTCCATTTTCAGTTTTCCCAGAGTCAGCATGAAGAGGTTTGTATGCTACCCCTGTGACTATGCGAGAGAGAGAGGCACAGGCAGATTATCGAACACTTTGTGAGTAATCATGAACAACTTGTGATCGGTATCGGGAACTGGAACTGAACAAGAAAACAGGCAAAATTGGTTATAGGACAGACGTTTATGAAGATGTGGTGCCAACAGATGCAGAATTAACTGTTACTATCGATAGACGTCTGTGTATTTTTCGACATGATAGATCAAAGCAAAAGAAACTAAACAATCTGCGAAAATGTATTGCTGTAATGAAGGCTGTATTGATGTGAAAATCGAATTGATGACAGCAGTGACGAAGATGGTGGTGATTTGTCCCAGCTCACGAAAGGAATGGATTGGAACGTTAGTACGGTTAGTATCAAGGATATAAATCACGAGTGTATTGGACTAGAAGGGAACACGACGACAGTTCCAGTCGAGAATACATATTGGGAAAAGTCGGGTACAGTGTGTTAAAGATATGGTTGAAATTAAAGAGCATTTAGCTTTGGAGGCCGAGGTTACACGCGCCACTCTAGAAAAGACATGTTGAGTTATCATCTGGGAACATTTATTTTCCTACCCTGTTTCGCGGAACTGTTGGCGCACTCAAATTATCATTGATGCTTGATCTTAAAGGTGCATATTTACACCAGACTACTTGAAATAATTTTCTTTAAATTGTCTCGCTATTGTTAAGGGGAGGTAACCCATGCACATGTATCCGATATTTTGATAGAGTCGCTTCCCTTGCACTAATATCAAGTTACCGTAACGCTGCTTTTCATTTACGAAACACGTATTTAGAATATTTATACAGTTACTCAAATTTAGCACGACAGGCGTAGGTAAGTTAAGCATTTTGTCCTTAACTTAGGACTAGGCGTTGTGTTTAACCCTTTGTGAACCGCATCCCAGAATCTCAATTTCAAGACATGCACACCGGTAACCGGTTGAATATTTTGAAGATAAATTGCCATAAGCAGCAATGGATGAATCCAGTTTTAGCTATTCCCCGCTATTCCTAGCTAAGCTCCGCCCAGGTTTGGGATTGATCACTCCCCGCACTCCCTCAATCGCAATTTCCAGAAAATTATACTGGTAAGCTGGTCAATATTTTGAAACCACTTTGCCTGGGCCTATATCAGCAACAGGGCCCAGTCAAATTAATTTCAAAATAGTCATCAGCATGTTTATTAAATAGTAAAGACATACAATTCGTGCAACCTACCGGACTATTACACGTTTTAATGACGGACGTAATTACGTCAATTATGGCGTAATAGATTATGACGTCAGCCTACAGGTGACGTAGTTAATTATAACGTCATATGATTGATCGATAAACTCGATTCATCAATTGCTCCCAGTCAAATCAGCTTCGAAATATTCCACAGCATAGTTCTAGCATTGTAAATGATATCTCGTATATGACCAGGGGGGGGGGACGGGGGCGGGGGCGGGCGGTCAGCGGTGTGTGTGTGTGTGTGTGTGTGTGTGTGTGGTGTGTGTGTGTGTGTGTGTGTGTGTGTGTGTGTGTGTGTTGGGGTGGGTTGGTGGGGGGTGATGATATTGCGGACGTAGTTGTAGCAGCAGTTTAAAATCCACTTTTATCAACGTAACCCTTTAATCGTCAAGTTGGACCAAACGGCATCTGCAGTTGTCTTGATAAGAGTTCATTTATAGAACAAGACAAGATTATTTTTGAAAATTTACCACTTAAATGGCTGGCTCAGTACCCGAGCCAGTCATTCCAGTAGGGAATTTTCAAAAAATAATTTTCTCTTCACCTGCCAACGAACACTGGCTAGGCAAAACCTCGAATTTACTTAATCATTACCACTTTGATGGTCAAGTCGGTCAAAAACAGTTTGTTCAGGAAAAGAGAACGCTAGTTATGTAAACTTCATCGGTAACTTTACAAAAATAGTCTTTTCTTAGATTTCACAAATTATAATTATATATATTTTCTTTAAAAATCTTGACCATTTTGCCTGGGCCTATATCAGAAACAGTGCCCAGTCAAATTAGTTTCAAAATATTCATCAGAATGTTTATTAAATAGTAAAGACATACAATTCGTGCAAGCTACCGGACTATTACGCGTTTTAATGAGCCAAAGTAGCATCTTGAGCCTGTTGAGGCGCTGTTGACACAAGATGGGGGTAAAATGGCCAGCTATGTTGACACGATAAACGTGATTTCCGCCTCGTTATTCTAAAGGGAACGAGTTAGTGTCCGTGTGAAGATATAGACGGACATATTAAACTGGCGTCTACAATAACGGCCGCGATAACCTTGGCGGACAAGCCTCTTTCAGCAGTCAAGTTTTGTGTAATCTTTGTGTATATTCGGGCACTGAAAGTCACGAGACGCAACATACTGTTTACCTATTTTATTTAAAAATAGCCAACATTTTAAGACATTTAGGATAATATTTTTACCCGTACTAACCCAATGCCATTCTCAGATTTTCCGAAATGAACCTGCTTCTTCAGGACTACCCAAGTGGAACCTCTTTGATTGCCATGATTTCAAAATGATGTTCAACTGAATAATCAGGAAGTTGAAAGTCACAGAGCAGTTGTAGACGAGGCTATGTATAGTCTCGTGCCCATCCTTTAATTTTGTTTGACAAAAACCGAGAACAAGGAAGGGATGGTCAGAATTTGAACAATTACGAGCGAGGTGTGGGTGGAGCTCGGCTAAAGATGGGCGGGGCATAGCTAAAACAGGAAAGGTTCATTGTGTCAATAACCAACCATTGGCTGCGTGCATGTGAATTACTATAAAGATGTCTTACGATAATTGTCTTAGTTAACTTCCTGAATGATGATGACAGTTAACAAACTGTCAAGTGAACATACGAACTCGTAGCCCGTGTTTTAATCAATATCCCTAGTTGTCACGTTAAGTGGGTTATTTAGTGGAAGAGACTGTACCAGACTGTGGTAAAACTCTTTTAAAAGTATTTAGAGCACGTGCAAGGCCTGTGCCAGGTAGAGGATTAAATGATATATGAGGCGCCTCCCGCGGAAAATGATTAAATCTAGATGATCCATGAAGGCTTCCCATGCAGTTCTGGAGATAAATATTAACACCCGCTTGATTGTAATCTTTCAATTTTTATCTATTCTTTGTCATAGCAATTGAAAAAGGTCTACATGAGATTTCAAAATAAATGTGATTTAATATTTGTATATGAATACTTGAAACGTGTAACTCAGCCCAAATCACCACCATTACTCATCATCTTATTTTTTAAATGACTCATGTTCCGCACTCAAAAGTGTTACGAGCATGATCGGGCCTGTCCCACTATACTCCTGAAGTCGTTTTGATTAGTTTTATTACTGAAAATGAGTTCTCTCCAGTACATTTGTTGAGAAATATGCATAGATACAAATACAGAGCTATCTCTACTTTTGAAAAAGGTTCCGACTCCACTATTAGCATACATCACCAGACACATCTTACATGCAGCACTCGTCCCAGCTCTGTTGCCTTCAAGTCCTTTATTTGTATTTGATGATTGCTCCGCTCCTGCTGTGATAATTCTGTTAAATATACCTGCGAACCGTACACGTTCTGACGCCATACTTTTGTCCAGTTCATGTGGATAGCATTTGACAAGATTAGCGGCAGCATCTCTGAGCGAATCTCTTGATAAACTGATCGTGTTTGATAGAAATTCAACCATTCTTTGAATGATTACATATGGTAGAAGGCGTTGATTCACTGCAGCAAAAAGGTTATCAATGATGGGAATGTAGGCACTTACTTTAAGCTCATATCTAGATAATAGTTGACCATCCTCTGCTGTGCCTAGCTAATCATGTTGCCATTTGCTGTTGCGAACGCGATGCTTATCATCCTTATAGTCCCTGTGACCACGATCCTCACGTAACTGTACAGCTATGTGTAGGGACAGACCAGCCTTTTGCACCTGCAGATTTGCTTTGTGCCACGAAGTTACGGCCACTCTCCATCAAACTGCCTGTCTAAGCCCATCTTAACTGCCGGACAAGATCAGAGTCTTCAGCCATAGTTTCAACAGTTTGGCTGCAATCTGCTGGCTATTCCTCTAACATAGTGAGATTTCCAATGTATTACTCACTAAGAGCCTTGTTAATATCAGCCCGTCCTGACCATACCATACCATACCATACCATACCATACCATACCATACCATACATACCATACCATACCATGCCATACGTAGCCATAAGTTGTTACTAGACGTAGGATTTCTCATATATACCTATATCGTCATACTCCTCATCTATGTCTACACCTACCTGGGTGGTGTGCCTCAAAGTATCAATTTGGGCCTCATAGTTGTAGAGAATGTGTAGGTGCGGGCAGCCCTTGTCTAACTGCTTCTCTAAGGTATTTACGGTCGGCGCGTTGATCACATTCCCTGGCTGTTCCATGGTTCGGCTATTCTGATTGCAAAGCTGCGCTGCCACAATCTCGTCTTTGCTCTCTCATTTTCTCTATAGGCGGTGTCCTCTTGTTACCGAGTCTCTTAGTGGGATATATGGGATTACTTCCGGGTAGAATTTGTTATGAAGAATCTTGTATGTTTCTATAATGTCGCCTCGTAATCTCCGATATGCCAGTGTTGGTAACACGGTGCTTGTATATTCTGATGGCGTCTTAACAACGCTTTATAAAGCCATTTGAAAGCTTTATGGTCAATAAAATTATATGTGAAGGATGTCTAGATACTCCCACGATAATCCCCATCAGCTGTGCCGCCTTATCTACCTTCTCCGTTATGTGCTCCTCGAAAGATAATTTGGAATCAATGATGCCACCAAGATCGTTTTCTTTGTCGACCTTCATCAGCTCGTGTTGTGGTTCTTCAACCATCTTTCCTGTCATGACGTAGTATCTCTCGTTCTCAGATATGTCCACGGTAATCAATTTGCACTTATCAGGATGGAAACTCAGTAGACAGTCATCTGACAAGTCTTGCAGTCTGTAGATATATTCTTGTAAATTTACTTGGTCTACCTCACCACTAATCTGGCGGAAAACATTGGTGTCGTCTGCATACATATATGCATCTGTACTCAGTCTCTCTGGCAGGTCATTTATGTACAACACGAATCGCACCAAACCAAGAACACTACCCCGTGGGATGCCGCCTAAACGTCTGCCCACGATGACATTGTATTATTCACTGCTGTTCGCTGTTTACGGTTCAGCAAAAATGACTGTATCAATTTGTGTATGTTACAGTTATCCACTAGCTAAGCCGCTTATCCAGACGCCGCCTGTATGGAACAATATCGAATGCTTTCAGAAAACCCAAGTAGACCACATCGATGTTGCCTCCCTCTTCGATGTACTCTGACCATCTCTCCAAGACCTTCAGTAGTTGCAAAGATGTTGATCTTCTTGAGATAAAACCGTATTGTCTGTTGCAGAACAATATAGTTGTTTACACCTTTACATTGCAAATATTTTTGTCACATTTAAAGACGGATCCGTCAAACATGATTACCTTGTTATGTTGAATTTGCAAAGGTTCAAACTCGGGTCCGCTATGTGGTTTTAGATTTTCAGGCTCATTGATGGTACCTGCTTAAATTTTTCGAAGAAAACTGGCTGAATAGCCTCGTTCTTTCAAAGCAGCAAACATTATTTAGATTTGCCTGTTGCTAGAAGTTTGAAGGAATCTGATGATGTGAGAGTTCATCCGACCGTTAAATGTGTGCGGAGAATGAAATGATTTGTGTGAAGGAGCTAATATGATTCTTTTCGTTTAAAGAACACTTTATATTCTAATTTTCCAGAGTAATCACATCGAGGACTCTTATAGATCGTGATATCTAAAGAAGTTAACTGGTGTGCCATGAATAGTAGCTTTTATCCTAATGGTTGTTATCGTGGTTATTTAGAATACCAAAAAACCCAAACATCTTCTGAATGTTGTCAGATTAAGAAGATATACCTTTGAAGGTTGTATTTACATGGCTTTAATTGATATCTTTGAGATTACACCACAGAGATGTGATGGCGCCCGTCATCCGAATTCAAATTCAAATTCTTGCAATCCCAGGTTTTATCGTTTGCATTGATACTAGGATTCGGAAACAATCCCACTCCTGACACCATGTTTTAGTTTGGTAGACTAGCTATGTAATACACCACATAACGAAAGCTGCGGGACTGTTTTAAAAAACACTCCCCTAGCTTTACCTATTATGGTTTATTAAATAGATCCCGTCGAACAAACTAAAACACAATGCACACTATTTTACATCGATCTTAGTGTAGCAAATATATACTGTTCAACATTTTGCATGACATCATCACAGACAGGAATGTTGCCCCTAAATCTAATAATTGCTTCACAGTGCACCAATTTTGGAAACGTATAAGCCACCAAGAGAGGGATGCGAACTGTTACTGATAAATTAGCTTCAAAATATTTCACAGCTTACCTGAATATGTACCTTAAAATGAGATTATGGGAATCCAGGGATCAAAGGGTCGCCTAGCTAAATTTGTTAATAGTCAATTTGCTGCGGATAATTCGACACATGTGTAGTAATTCATTGCAATTTTGACCTTCCAATTCCATGGAAATGGTATAAAGAAACTTTATTGACGGACACGACTGAATATGGTCTATGGACTTATACCTAGGAACATTGCGGGATAACATTTTCGGTACACGTACGCGAACATGATTTATATGACCAATATAATAACCTGCTCTCTGCAAAGGTTCGATGGAAAACGTCGATGCAAACAGAGCACTTATCTTTGTTATGGGCAAAATTATTTCCTAGAAGAAATATTTTCAAAATAAGATTGTTCCGCGTCAAGTTATAATCCAAGGAGACAATGCATTCTATTGATACAATGCCAGTTAATTTGACAAATAAGGCGTCTTAGCAATGAACGCATGTGCCCATTATTAGTCGCAAATGTGTACCTCTGCAGGCGTGTACACCTGCATGCATTCACGCATGCGTGTTTACGTGTACTCGCGTGTGCGTGCGTGCGTGCATGTGTAGCGCTGATGGCGGGCGGGCTGGCGAGCGGGCGCAGGGGCGCGTGCATAAACATACACGTCTCACATCCGTGTGTGAGCCAGTCCTTTCACGCACGTGCCTGTACCTAGCGGCCTCCATGTCATTTTGCGTGCATTGGTGCATGGTGTGGCTCATCGGATTTTGCATATTTTAGAAAATATGGCCTAGTAGAACTTTCAAGAAATGTTAGCAAATTATTATACGCAATCTTGGACTTCATATTCGTCGATTTAGACCGTTACAAATAACCGTATGATCAATTATAAATTGGCCGGTCACAATCCCAGTGTGAATAGACTTCGATCGCGAAGAGAATGTAGCCATCCGCATAATGGAGACATTCCATTTGTCACTCAAAAGGTAGCTGATGACGCAATCATAATGACGTATGACAAAAGCCTACATATCCGTCACGGAAATCGAAAGGTCTGTCACTAGTGTACGAATTGTATCTGTCTTATGAATTTACAATTTAATAAACATTATGTTGAATATTTTGCGACTAATTTGCCTGGGGGATGCTGCAGTCGTACGAAGCAAAAGCACAATCAAATTAATTTCGAGATATTCAACAGCTTACGTGTAAAGTTGTCTTAAAGATGCACATTCACAGCAAAATTGCTGAAAATAAAATTGTTTATATTGTGTACTTTTAGAAGCTGAAACTGTGAGCCTATATGTAATGACACGAAATAAATCTTAGCATATGATGATTTCATTACGTATAAATTAATATAATTTTTTAAGTTGCGAAATCGAAATAGAGGCACGAGCCTCTATTTCAATTTCGCAACTTAAAAAATTATAGTAATTTATATAGAATGAAATAATCATATGTTAAGATTTATTTCCTTTCATTACACATAGGCACATAATTTACGCCTATAAAAGAATACAATTTTAACAATTTTATTTTCAGCAATTTTGCTGTGAATGTGCATCTTTAAACACAACTTTACACGTAAGCTGTTGAATATCTTGAAATTAATTTTAACAATTTTATTTTCAAGCATTCTGGTTGGAATATGCACCTTTAAAGCTTCGATTCGGGAAGTTTAGGTTTGGAAGCTTGAAACCGATTCTAACATGTGTAAATAGTGGGCGGAGCGTAGCTAGAAATGAGCGTGGCATAGCTAGGAATGTATCCCTCCGTTTGGTCGTCGTAACGGCTGATACCTACCTGAGAAACAAGCTTGAGGGGACTGTTGTGCACTAAAACCTTCCCGCAAAACAATTCCACCATACACACTAGATAACTCGTGTGGGCGAAACAAAGAAATAAGGCTGATAATGGATGAATCCAATCTGTCACTCAAGTATTGACGCGATAATCAATTACGTCACATATAGGTTGACGTCGCAATCATGCTTGACAGACAATACTCTGGAATGAAGCTGTAATAGCTTGCCAGGTGTACGAATTGTATGTCTTTGAAGGATTAACTATTTAATAAACATTCTGTTGAACAGTTTGGGCGCTGTAATGGCAGCAACATCGCCCAGTAAAATTAGTTTCAAAAGATTCAATACCTTACGTGCATAGTTACTTTGAAAATGGAAATTAGGGTTCGACGTATATAAATCGATCTCAATAAACCCAAATGCGTGGGTGGAGCATAGCTATCGATGGGCGGGGTATAACTAGAATTGGATTCCTCAATTTGTCACAGCGACACAGATGGTATATTGTGTATATCAGACAGTGAATCGGTATTTAACTATTTTACGGATACATTCCCCGTATCTGATTCTCAGGGAAATCAAACAGGACAGCTGATAGATATTTTGAAATTAATATGATCGGAAGGCATTGCTGCCTTACGCATTTCAGAGTTCTCAACAGAATATGCTATGCATTGTAAGGAATTTACCTTTTCTAGGTAATGTCATTGGACGGGTTAATAAGGGGTGTTTATAAAACAGACATATGATTAGAACGTGCCAAGACAAACTTTATTAACTAAGAGTTCCTTTGCAGATGCCACGTGTCAATTATTGCCTCACTATAACCTTTTGTAAGCATGTTTATTCGGTATGATATTAACCTTTGGCACCAAATGGTCAAAATACCAAAATCCCATACAATTGAATTATTTTGCTGTTGGGTATTTTCAAACTAATTTGAGTGATGGCGGTTGTTATTGCCTATGTTGCAATTGCCGCAAATTAGATTAAAAAACCTCAACGGCCTGCATTTACCATTGCTCTGAAATTGGGATTCTGGTAATTGAGAAGTGAAAGGGTTAATGTTTACTCCACATATGTCATCACCGCGGACGAATTAACCACTTACGCAGGTATATATTTCGCCAATTTAACTCTTTAACCCTCAAATTTGTTAAAGAAAATAGAAATTCTCTCATAGAAAATGCCCTTTCGTAGAACAAGATAAGTCTATTAAAAAAAATGGTTACTGAAAAAACGGGCTCGATTATCGAGGCAGCCCTTCCAGTGACAAACACTGTTCTCTTGGTTTGCAAAAGAACATCTCTCAAGACTACTACAGAGTCCGTTTCTGACCTGTTTGAATGCCATAAAGGATTAACTCACAATTGCCCTACACATTCTAATGACATCATTTTATCAACTGCATGGTACGTATTGTAGTAATTACAGTAATATTGATTCTAAACAGTGCTGTACATACAACAGTCAGAGCCGGATGAAGGCAAGGGCTAGCGGAGATACAGTCCGGGGCCCCTCCCAAATTCCCCTCCCCACCACCACCACCAAATAAGGGGCCCGCAAATCGCAAATTATTATCAAAATTTACCCATTTAAACCTGTAATTTAGTATATTTGTGAGTAGTGACAGCAGAAGCAGCATCAGCAGCAACAGCAGCAGCAGCAGCAGCAGCAGCAGCAGCAGCAGCAGCAGCAATTCCCTCATTGACTCACCCGATAAGGGCCCCCACAACTAATTAGCCCCGGGCACCAAATAGGCTTAACCCGGCTCTGATTATAGTTATTATGATCTTGAAATTTATTACGTGACGAGCATCCATTACACATTTATCTCTATAATCGTCAATACAATAATCAAAATTATTAACAGTACTTTTTGATGTTGTGCTTGATATCATATGTATCTTCCATAGGCACAGCTAACAATCTTAACAATTTTCTAAATAATCAAACACGCATAAATGTTACATCGTCTTCTATAGCTTGAGCTGTACGCGATTAACTGCTTTGTGCTTTTACCTATTCCAATCGTCTTTATCAAATATATCACCCACTCGGTTCTAATCAAAGACTTCAGATCAAGCCAGGGGACATAAATAACAGCGGTCATACATCATACGTCTTAGTCATGCAAGCAGAATTAAAATACTTTGTCAAATAAAGCAAACAACATCTCACCTGCGTAGAAAAGTGGTACTCGGTGCACTTGGACAAATGTGTATCTATATTTTACAGTAAATATCGGGCATTGATTGTTTTGTAGGTTCACTACAGTTCAGCTCAGCAACAATGTTAAATGTTTCCAAAACAAAATAAAACATGATAAGGAAGAATAAGTTACTTCTCCGAGATGGAGAAATTGTTTGAGTACCAGTTATCGTGACCATCCCGGTCACTTCATCAGCACTAACTAACGGTCGCTGACTATGTCACTCTGGCCATCATGGGATCGGAAACAACATTTTCTTAAATAAAGTAAAACGTACCCTTGAATATTCTGAACATAAGTGGATTGGGAATACATTGCTGCCCAAGCCTTCAATGTCTTCCAATCAAATTATGTTCAAAACATTCAATTGAACATTTCTCTCTAACTAACATATTTCTTTTTGTTTTGGAAACATTTAAACTTATTTATGAGTCGTATTGTACACACTATGTAAAAATATCAGTGTGCATAATGCTTTCTCCCATCTGAAACTACCAATGCACAAAGACAAAACAAACTCAGTGAGAATTCACACACAGTGCATATATACACATTATCATAGATATTGATTTATACTTTGCACTGTTCTTGTAAATTTAGGGACCACTTCGCTTATATTTTCAATTAATAATATTTATAACGTTAAACACCAAGAAAATTACTTTCTTTCATCGAGTTCATCTTACAGAATCACATGGCGCGCAGGCCTAACGCAGTTCTGACATACGCGTTGTGAAGGAATACTGACTCATTCTTGTTACTTCTATATCAGTCATTCGTTCTAATGACGTGGTCATCTCGCAATGCATCGCTGCTGTAATTACCCAATATGCGTGGTAATATATTCTACATGTGCATGCAGTGTGTTTATGCTTTCATGAGAAGTTAGATTAAGTGTTACATTTTGATTACATTTTACAGTATGTTTGTGACAAAATGCACATGTACGAAAAGCGAGGAAATCTACATTCTTGCATATATTTAAACAATATGTATCATTAAATTAAATATCTAAGGACTGATTTGCATATCCGAAAGTAGAAAACAACGAAACAGATGAAGGGGTAGGATCATATTCCGTACTTCAATACTATGTTTACATCATAAGACCATCCACCTCAATGAAAGACCAACAGAGGTACTTCCACAACTCTTAAGAAAAACAGTATTTTATATCATATATAGCCACCTTTCCATAATAATATATATGTTAACAATAATTTAAGTAACTTTGAAACAAAAGTTGTTTTATTTATACAAAAAGCTATATGGAACAGTAACAGAATATACATAAAGCGCGGATAAAGGACTAAAAGATTACAAAATAATAATACTAATTGTAACAATATAGCTTGTGAATTACAATGATACTGTACAGATTAGCTTCTTTTAAAATATTTCGAGATAACCATTCAAACGTTATGGTTACGTGCAATATACAGAACTTGAAACATTACGACCCGAACCATCCTCATCTGAACTTCTCTCCTTAGTACGTCAGTATCGCCTGTGGAGCAAAGAAATAAAATATTAGTAGGCGAGCGTTTCATTGTACAGAATATATATTGAACTTTTGAACCTCGAGTTCCCAGAATTTCAATTTCACGGTAATTATGCTGGTAGGCGGCAGGTTACGGGGTTGTCTATTTTGACAATAATTTGACAGGAACATGTTGCTACCATATTCGGAAACAGCATTCAATCCAAATAGTTAAAAATATACAACATACAATATTAAATTGTACATGACTCCTCGAATCCTACCCTTCGGGTTCAATGCTTTCAAACATGAATAGTTTTCATTGAAAACAATGGTCTAATATGTGCGTTGTGACGGCGCATATATTAATCGAACACAAATCGATGTTTGTTTAACACAAGTCATGTTTTGACCTGCAGTGAATCCCAAAGTATAAAGAGCACGCTCTGAATTATACACAAAATACGGTAAACAAACACATTGTCTCTACATAAGTAATATCAAAGTCATGGTTTCCAGGAATTAAAACAGAATTGTTTCAAATGCCAAGGTTTGGCATTACTTAAACTCGAGAGGTAAAGAGATACTGTTCTAAACCTGAAACACGTCCACTGCTTGAAACTTAGGTTAATATTTCTGAGTAACAAATGGTTGTATAACTTTGAATGTTTCAAAGATCACTTTAATATTATGTGGCAATTAGGCCGCATTACCCTGCGTTGTATTTTTAAATACTGATAAGTGGCACTGGTAAATCACCCTTGCCGATGCTGATACATTACTGGACTTGCTCGTAGGTATGTAGGCAAGTTTGAATATATGACCTGTAGTCCAGGTAAGAATATTTCATAAATTTCTCTTACTAGATATGACATCGAGACATCTCCTTAAATTGAAATGAAAGGCATAATTCAAAGCCTAGGCACTGCGTTTATGCATAATTAAGTGATATCAAACTTTGTATTCGTTTTCGATTGACAGGGTCGTAATTTGGAATCCATAGTGTATTACTTAGACGACGACAATGGCGATGCTGATGAAGACAAGGACACTGTCGATGATGGCTACTACTACTACTACTACTACTACTACTACTACTACTACTACTACTACTACTACTACTACTACCACAATAATAATAATAATAATAATAATAATAATAATAATCATCTCAATTGACAGTAGATTTGCAACATATTTACCTTTCAAATAAGATCTCTAGTGAAGTCGGCCATGTTTACGTTCTACGCATGCCACCATCACACGCTATAGCGATCCTTGAATTAGTTATCTTCAAATATTATGTGTTACCTGTTTTTATATTAAGGCAGCTTACTTATCGTTTTGGACGACCCAAATTCCAGTTACAGACTAACATAAATCAGGAATGTTGTTTGGTATTTTGAAGTTAATTTGAGAGGATCCCTTTCCTGCAATAGGCATCGTTAGCTACAAGTCATATTAGTTTCAGAATATTCAACATAACATACTTTCCTTTGTGTTCCATTTTATATGTTTCATATTTCAGGCTTATTAAGAAAACTTATAAGCATACACTGTTTGCAGCATGCACTATCACAGTCAGAGCTATGGAAAATGCCTGAGAATTGTGAAGATCTGCCAGAATGTTCACTGTACTCCACTTCTGACATGTATATATTACATAGCTCTGTAACACTACTGTTGTATATTGTTAAAGTAACGACAAAGGGCCTATCCCGATAGTAAGAAGCCAATTTAGGCCAAATTAATATACAGTATATCATACAGTATCTTAATAGTTATTTTTTTAACAGAAACAAAACAAGCTTGCACATTACTGAAGCAAAGATTAGCATGAACGGAATGGACGTCATGGGCTACATATGCCAACATGTGCATATTCACATACCAAGATGGCAAATTAAGAATTGGAGTGTTATTAGGAATAAGAAAGCAACTCATCATCTAAGTTTATAGAAAAATTATCTTCATTAATTTCTACTTATCGAGATGGCGTATAGAAATGCATTGCATATGCTTAAATCAATTTCACTTAGAAGCTATGCCAGCAAATCTTTGCTTTAATAAAGAGAATTCTCCACTTTTTGTTTCCCCAATGTTTCACACACGCAGGTCGTACACTGGTATGAGCAATGGATATCTAGGACTGAGTGAAATGGATGAATTCGGTTTCTCAGTCAATCATATAATGTCATAACCAATGATGTCACATATATGTTGCCGTCATAATCAATTGCGGCTTGAATGATGCGATTTAATCTGTAAAGTCATTCATTCTGTTGAATATTTTAAAACTAGTTTGATTGGGCGTTGCTGCTACCGTAGGCACCAGTAGCATCCAGTCAAATTAGTATCAAAATATTCAACAGCTTACCTGTATAGTTTTCTGGAAATTGAGATTCAAAGAGTGCAGTAATCGATTGATTAACTAGATATGGGTGTAGCATACCTAAAACTAGACTATTCCATTATATTTGGCTTCACCGGTAGCAGGAAATATAAACCTTATCAAAAGAATACATTTGCTAGCACAGGAGTGTCTAAATTGGTCACCATTGTCAAGAAGAATAACCTGTCTGAAAATTTGGCCTCAGTTGCTTTCCTAAAATATATAGTAAAATGCAGAAAATGCAAAACTATTTTAAGCTATAAGGTTCGGCCAACACCTACTTCACGAGAACTGCATGCCATTGACAAAAAGCTGCATTGTCAGCAAAAGAAATAACGAGTGATGGTGGCAACTAATGTACAATTAACACAGATAATAGATATTAATTTAGCATATACTCTTTCCTTCTCACTAACGTATGCCATTACTTACCTTTAGAACTTTCTAAACTTACTTTGGTGTTATGCAGAACTAAGACGTATTCTTGATTACATATGAATCTAGGAAGTCATTGCCTAACTCTATGCATTCATGCAACACTCTTTCAAAGCAGCATGATAATGTTTAATTTGCTTTCAAGGTAAACTACATACCGTGTATCTTTACGAAGTTACATTTCAATTGACTAGTGTCTCACTTATGATGCGTTCACATCAGATGTTGTTTATAATAAATAGTCTCACACTCACATTTTCTCCTTGATACAAGAATTAACTAGCTTTAAACTATATATGTGCCAATTAGCTATCTGGCCGCTAAATAAGATGCTATGAATACAATACCTTCATGCATCATACTTTATAGGAAAGTATGAAAATGCGTACCAGCAAATGATTTACGTTACCTCACTGTGGTGTTTTGGTCCAATTAACTATCATCTCACTTACAATTTTGCCATCCCCCACTGTAATAACTTCATAGCACAAAGTACCTCCAGTTTACGAAACTATGGCCTCCAGTCTAGTTAAAGTATGCAGGGTCGTTCTTGGTTTTGCACAGGACTCCTCGAAGTCGTTTTCTCAGATTAGATACTGGTTTCTGGGGCGGGACACTACTGCTATGTTGTCCCTGAACAAACGCAAAGCAATGGTACCACACTGGTAAACATTTATCCATTTTCGAACCTCAATTAGACCTGAAATGGGGTTGGTTCACTGCAGCATAGAGGCATGTGCAAGAAGAGCCTACCAATTTATTGCGCCATGCCTCATTAAATGAAAATTTAAACAAATAGAATCTGAGAAATATCTCATTTCTTGTAAGCTTGGACATTCTGTCTAGTCAATGCTATAATGAAAAATCTATAAACTCATCACAACTATCGAAACCATTTGTCCAAATCATAATTTTGACAAACAAAACCAACCCCACTTCATAGATTTGAAGCTGGCGATATGAACTTTATGCCAGTTGTGGCCAAATCTGGACTGTTGTTAATTTCAAAAGATTAGATTTGCACTACGATCTAAGTACTTGCCCAATTAAACCTTATTATCTGAATTAGTAAAATGGCCAATGTCAGGAAATTAGATTATTACAGAAAGTTTCAACAATAGCAAAGAGCAACTCTCAGAAGGGAGAACAAGTTTCTTCATCCGATTTCACCATGGTATTATGTACATACATACATACACCTAAAGTAGGAAAGACACTAACTTCCATGTCCTAAACATGAAGTCAGTACAACAAATTATGTACACACTGATGGGAAATGTTCAATTTCGGAGAATTATCATAAATTCCACTACATTGTTATAGACAGCATTTATAACAGCATCGAATGAAATGATATTTGTTGATTTTTTGTATAAGCGGTCATGATAAATTAGTGGAGACGATGATTATGCAAACAAATGTTGGCAAACTGTTCTGTCAAGTTGCCTGCCTTATCTACACAAAATGTGTCATAAAACTAGACAGCACAACACTCTATTGTTGCAATATGTAGGTTTGAAAGAAACATATATTGTTTGTCAGACAGACAGACCAACTTAAACTCGTTGTAAATCAGAACTAAGAATACACACACTATATATCAGGATTTAAAGGGAAGCTCAAGCGAAATCATTTGAAGAATCTCCATCTCCTTGTTGGTAAGTTTAAATAAACATGTATTAAGAGTACACTCACGTGCATGTGAGGAGGCCTGTATTATCAGTCCATTCTCCTAGCCACAGTGGTGTATCTGATTGCAATTTAGTTTATGGTTTGTTTTTCTCAAGATTTCGAAGCTCTAGTTCATATATCCTGCTCATTAATACAGTTACTAGACTATCAAAGCACACAATAAGCAGATAAATGGTTGCATAATAATCTATGCAAGTAGACATGCATGTAACAGTAAATTCATCAAATTCATTTAAACATATTATATGATATATTTATTATTGCAAAGTAGTTCCACAGTTTATTATTTGAACATTTAACAGTTAACATGCACATTTTAGCATAAGAAGCGAATTTCACTCAATACATAACTATGACAGTGAAAATGTAACATATGTTAAAATGGGCGTATCGAGCGTGTAGTTCTCCATGTCCCTACCAATCAGGGATAGCTTTATTTACACATTTTAAATTCCCGTGCCATGGTGCAGAGTGCACATATCTTTCATTTCATCTCAGTTTATCTGTTTTAATAAACAATGTACAAATATCATTTAAATGTTCACCTTGCAAATGGTGATGCCAATGTGTATAATAAACATTTCAGCAACTTCTGGTAGCAATAGACCTTTCTATAATTTTGCTATATCCTGACCATCTCTAGTTAAACTCCACCTACACCTCGCTCATGTTGGGATAGTACGATCTCTAAATTCCCTGACTATCGATTTCCAGAAAACTATAAAGTTAAGCTGTTGAATATTTCGACCCTAATTTTGCTGGGTGATATTGTTGCCTATGGCAGCAACAATGCCCAGTCAAATTAGTTTCAAAATATTCAAGAGCATGTTTATTAAATACTAGAGACATACAATTCTTACAACGTGTCAGATTATTAAGAGTTAAAGACGAGCGTTATAGAATCGTTTATGACGTAATGATTATGACACCATCCTACACTCCGCTTAGCTTATTATGACGTCATATGACATCATTACCCTGGAAAGGTGCATTAGATGGTTATATTGTCATCATCGAAATCTCCGTCATTCATCATCAGCATGCTTATTACATGAAAGTGGTGCAGATAATGATATAAGAGGTTAGATTTCGACTCTTCTCTGTAAATTACTTGTCAGACAGTTGACTTATTAGCTACATATACTCACAAACATAACCATTTTTGGAAGGCACAGAAGCTATTACTGGTAGTGACTGATAAGTTGAAGCTACATGCTCAATTCTGATCAGCCAATGAATATGCATAGCGCGAAATAGTGAGTATGCTTTAACAATGAATTTAAACACGATTAGGTGACATGCCTATGACATTTGATGAAGTCATACCTGTATCTTGTCATTTGAAATTGCTTGAAAAGATATGAATAATCATGATAGTTAAGGCAGATTCTAAACATATTTTCATGGATATTATAGCCTAACAGTGTCAGACAAGTAATATGACACTCTGTATATAGCAAAACCTATACTCAACAATTCGTATTCGATTATTTAACTTAACCATGCACGGTTCGCTTGTATTAATGAGAACCTATCATATTAAATGAAGTTTACTGAAACGACAATTCATATTAAAGAGTTTTGAAAACAGCTGTGGCGGGGAAAATAAATGAAGCCATTGGAGAAATAATATTTCGTCATGGAGTCGAATAATATTCCTTTTCCAGCTTTTCCCTGAAAGAGACATTGAAATGTTAAGACTGAGAATGGATATGATACATGCAGACTTACAGATGGAATTTTTATTCGGAAAGGAACACTTTTTGCTCTTTGAGATGGGATGTATTCCCGACGTTTCTCAAGCCTGATGCTGTAAGACAATTACATTATAAATAGATTTGCAATTACTGCTAATGAAAGACACACACGCACACGATTTAACTTTGCCATGCAAACGATAAGATAGCAGCTAACAGTTTTGCAAGCGAAAATTGTTGATTTTAAAGTGCTAAGCTAGTTAGATCTTGAACAAATTAGTAGTCATTGTTATTTGAATTAACGCATGTTAGCGTGCTTTGCTATCATTCCTACTTCTTTCACAC
This sequence comes from Chaetoderma sp. LZ-2023a, assembly GCA_034401795.1. Taxonomy (NCBI): domain Eukaryota; kingdom Metazoa; phylum Mollusca; class Caudofoveata; order Chaetodermatida; family Chaetodermatidae; genus Chaetoderma; species Chaetoderma sp. LZ-2023a. Next base: position 73,046,116 of record CM067367.1, read on the forward strand.
TAAATGGGATATTTTGCATATGCTTTGTAGCTACACCACGCCCATATTTAGAAAGTGTAGATATTTTATTCTGAGATCTTAATCCATATAGGATTATATATGTCTTTCAACATATGTGACATAGAAGTTGCAGTATGGGGTGACTTCAAGGCAAAGAGAAAACTTACCTTTATTTTGTAGAAAATGTACAGACATATCTATCGAAATCATGTTCATACTTGCGATGGTTTCCTTCTTTCTTCACAGCGAATAGTGATTAACCATTAACTAGAGTACAACATATGTGCACTTTCCCTGCTTACGTTGGATTTCTGGCCTCATAAGCTGCTGATCTTGAAAGAATTCTGGACTTCATATCGCCATCCGATGTGGCTAGATCTGGTTCGAGGTATCTGTCAATCATTTGTCTATGTTTATCCATCCTTATACGTATATCACCAACACGGTCCTTGAGCTTGTATAAGGATGACGGTACGTAAATAATGTCATCAGGAGAGCTCATTGCTTCCAATCGGTACTGTAGGGCAATTGGAAGCCAGAGGTAATATTTGGAAGTGGGAAAATGTTTGACATACACGTTGTATTTGTCAACTGTGCTAAATGATAAGACATTGCATTGGTTAAAATTATCAAATTTCTTAATGCTTAATATTAATAGAACATGAGACAAATTTCACAGACACTAAGATTTGATGCTATTCCAAAATAATAATATATAAATTGGCAGTACTTAAACGAACTTGTCAAATATAACCGAGCTACCAATCATGAAATTACCAATATAGTTCACATTGTAAATTAATGCAAACCAACATATGCATTGGGAAGTGATTGCTTTTACTTTCAAGGTATTAAATAAGGCAAAATTTCGGCTAATACAGTACTCATTTCAAACATCAATCCGAATTTCCCCATTCTAAGCCGCGCATATGTTTTAGCTCTTGCAGATTGGTAAATGATATGCATAACTCACAAGTAAGTCTGACATAGAAACCCTTAATCCTATATAAAATAATTTCCCTAGAAAATCAAATAAGAAAAATGAATATTCTAAAAATAGGATAGTTCGTTCAATGTGTGCTTACCTGCCATGACAAAAGATTCTTGGGTTGAGAATATCCTTCTTCATTCCTATATGCTTTCATCTCAGATGCTCTCAACTGCAACATGTCACGAATTGTCAAAAGGCGAGCTGTTTGTTGAATCCTAATCCTACGCACGGGGCAATAACTTAACTTGTAGAATGTGGATTTAGACAATAACCCGAGTGGATGCACCTTTGTCACAGTGTTGAAATCATCATGTAAAACGGTGTAGTTCTTTGTGCACTGACAGGAGGTGATCTAGTTTTTCTCATGATTAATGTATATATTTATAGAATTTATGTAGTTTTTCGGCAAATAAATCAGCATTTGATTTAAAGGCCGTATTTCTATTATCAATATATGGATATATTTGGAACTTGTAGGTCGGAGGTATGACCTGGGTATGTAAGGTAGGAAGGCTTTAGGCATAACATTTATAATCTACATATTTATCGTTGATCGGTTATGAACATGCAACATAGTGAAGGTGTTAGTACTCTCAAGTAAGACGAGACAAGATGGGCACACTGGATTACATATGCAAAGGACTGTAGTGGATTTTGTTATACATTTCAAATACTCAGGAAGGTGATGATAGTACTACAACAAATAGTAAGAAATGTCCACAATGGAACAAGTCAACTCAGATATAGACTCAAATTATCTGGATACATCCTCCTATTTTGTGGGAAATGTGCAGCGTCTTTACACGCTCACTGCATTGCAGCCACGTTTTAGACATCCGAGTTTGTGCTTTACAATATTTTAGATTAAGAAAGGATAAGACTGCTCATTTTGAATCATGTACACATCTTCATCTTCAAACATCATGCCAGTAATGGTTTGCTAGGTATTAGGTGTGTGGGAGACTTGGCATCACATTTGTTCCCTCCCATTTCTTACAGACAGATGATGCCCTTTATGCTGTTCACTAACTGGCCAGTTAATGTGGGTGTAATTGTTACAAGTGCAATTGCTAGCCCCAAATGGAATCGAATATTGGTGTTTTGGCTGCTACACGACACAAATTTGTTCATAGTGAATAATGGATGTTGAATTCTTAGAAGATTACTCCTACGTTATGAGTCACTACAGGAGACGTGATATTAATACCATTACTCATGTGCTTTAACAATTTTAACTATGCCATAACATTGCCACTAATGCCACACCCATGCTTAGTATAGCCCATATGTTGAACCTACATGACAAATGTTCCTCATGGGACCGATTGCATCCACTGAATCTGTTATAGTTTGGCGTATTACCCTCAGGAGATGGGTGTAACTTATGATAGGAAAGCATTATTTGATGATTCTAAAGATAGTTGTGATATAATGACCAACAAGACTGCCATACAATGGATTAATCAAGTTTTAGCTATGCCCCACTCTTCTCTAGCTAAGCATGTGTTGGGATTGACCGATCGCCGAACTCCTTGCACTTTAATTTTAAAAAACCCTATACACATGAGTAGTTGAATATTTTGTAACTAATTTGACTCAGTGCTGTTGCTGCTTATATAGGCAGTAACAGCATCCAGTCGGATTAGTTTCAAAATCCTCAACAGCATGTTTATTAAATAGTAAAGTCATACACTTTGTACAACTTAACAGACTATTACGTGTCCATGACGGACGCACCTACCCCACTCATGCCCTAATTGATTGTGACGTCAGCATACATGTGCCGTTGTTTATTATGACGTCATATGATTGATCGTTCATTTGGATGCATCCATTATATGTAACAGAAGAGACTACTGATGCCATGTCAACGTGTTCATATCTGATGGTGGCACACATCACAATGAGATGTATGCTGTTTATTGAAGCGCATGCCTAGGTCATGAGCAGATAATTGTTGAGACAACTCGTTTGTGATATAAGGAGTATTCTGATGAATTTATTAAAATTATATTTGATTACTAAATTAATAAAATTAATTTGAATCAAAAGCACCAATGGCCGCCTTCACTCAATATGATTTTCAAAGTATTCAATGATTTTCTATTATATTTTAATATATTACCATTCCAGTGTTGAAATGCTTAATATTAAAGATTACATTGTTTATCCACGAAAGAAAACCGCATCAATACCTGTCTTGGATATGCTAATTTTATAATTTTATTTACACCTTCGCTTAAAATTAGAGTAATTCATTTCAAATGCCATTGTTATTAAATGAACTTAATAGATGCTTGGCCAATAAAATCATTAGACGTCTCGATATTTTATGATTTTATTATTTTAAATATCATCCATTTGCTCATATCTTGAACTAATTGCATTGCAATAGTACTTAATAGACTAGTACATACACTCGAGTACATCCACTCGAGTCCTTTCACGACACTGCATAATAAAGCAATGAATTCTTGTTAGAGCAAAAGCAAATACAATTGGACAATAACATGACATGGTTTTCACAAAACGAACGCCGGACAGGACAATCAACAGGACCTGACAACATGAGACGAAATATGAATCGAGACTCAATTCAAGATCCATGTCACTAACTTCTCAAATATGAGTACTCAGATCTAATTAACTGCAGGTAAGGGATTTTATGATGCGGTCTTGTGATATGTTTTATCAGCATATTTACAATTGTTTATTTGTGCCAATGGAATTGAGATGAGTCTATTTCTGTAGACAGTACGGGGACAGCATTTTGAATGTACATGTATGTTTCCACGATGCAGGCAGATGCACATATAAGATGATCATATGGTGAAAGACATGCATAAAGATAGATGGTCGACTATACTTACAGGAGTCGCAGCTGATGAATGAAGACCACCAGTAAAGCGCTCTGGAGCAGGAGTTCCATAGTCATCCTACATAAAATTCAGCACACCAGGACAGGTGATGGGAGGATTCAGTACACAGGTGACACATCAAATGAAAACAACATCAAGGATCACAAAGTCCTTGCTCAAGCATGTGAAAATTATCTAAATATTCATCAGCCACATATATATGCCATGGTTTTTCATTACTTTTCACCTATGCTTAATGGTGTATTGTCTTTGTGATATTTATTGGATATGCATCAAGTAGACATAAAAATTGTATGGAAGTTAAAACGTATTTATGGATGTACATTATTTCTCCTGTAGAAGCGGCATCATAGTGCATTGGCATAGTAAATTGATATTTAAAGGATTATTAAGCTACAGAAACTTGGTTTAACATTTAACAATTTATATAACAAATAAAAATTCGCAACTTATATAATTTGTGAGGTTCCAAAACTCCGCAGGACTTTTGATCTGCGATCTGTAGATAACAATTTTATAATTCACAAAATATCTAAGAGAAATTTGTTAGTGGAATTGTCAATGATATGAATGTGTATTTGGTTATCAATGAAAACAGCTTTTTGAGAAATATGCCTCAAAATTCGGTGACATAATGCTATACGAAATATGATGATGTGCAAGCCGCAGTTATTTGACATCATTCTATAGCCTAAGTCCTACGAAGTCCTGGGGTCCTCGGGGACATCCAAGATATGGAAGTTCCCATTGGTCCAATTACCTTGGGTTCCAGCCTAATCGAACGGATTTTGTCCTGAGCAAATCTAGATCTTGGCTCTTTGTGCCTTCGATTGATTTCCACGTGAGGTGCAATAACAGCAGCCTGCATGGAGAAATATTGAGGGCGAGATATCAGTCAGGTTAGGGATAGGCAGAAGTTGTATCAACACAGCAGAAGGCAGGCCACTCAATAGCTAAATATTTGTGTTACAGAAATTAAAACTAATCAAGCATACTATACTAAAAAAGCGAAACCATGAAGAAATAAAGAAAGTAAATAGTGGATTTATAATGAATTACCGTTGATAGATACAGGAACCATACTTTATATGAGTCTTAACTTGAAAATACATTTGCCGAAATGTATTAACTTATATTGTATATAAACATAGGTTATTGCTAAAGAGAAGATATATTTTAAAACTTTGACTTAACATCATTTACTTAAAACATTTGATAAATTAAAAGTTAAACAAATTAGGCTGTTAGAAAATACTGATAGTTATTTAGTTAATTAAAAATTAGCAACATGCCTGCAAAGCAGTTAAGCAAATATATGAGCATGAGAATGCTGAGGAGTAGAGAGAATAGATTGTTAATGCATAAATGGATTATCTGAGTGTGGTAAAATGCATGCTAACGGTGAAGGTGTCCTCGCCAAACAATATTCTTCTGAGGGAATTAGAACGCATTGTAGATTGTTCTGTATATAAGCAAATAACTGTTTCCCTTATTTGTTACATGAAGAAGTGCGCTCACTGATGGCAGTTTCCAGTAAATATATTTCATTTTGAATAATGTTCGATTCTGGTAATCATGGGATAAAATATCACTGCATAATTCATGGCTAAGGTAGAAAGGTACATTGAATATGGTAGTTTGTCTTAGGGTAGACTGACTTACATGATCTGCTCACCACTCAAGTAGTCGCTTGGTACTTCCAACCCGCTGCAAGAAAGTTGTGCATGGATTAAGTCGATTTCTCAATTTCTAGTTGCGTACGAACGATTTCAGGACACCTTCTTGTTTTTAATCAACATAAGAAAGTAGTCATAACCTAATTGTTTAGTGAGAGCAGTTAGATATTTAGAAGCAAGAAAATTAGTATATAACTGCGCTAATAGGAAAGAAAGGTTTGCTGTTGTCTGTGGTATTGTCACCTCTTGTCATATTCAACAAAAATCCGGAAAAAATGTAATCCCATGTATAAATCAATACGGAATTATGAAGAACCATGGCCACGATTAACATATGCTATTTGTTATATTGAACATTTAACAGGCACATACATATTCTAATATCAATCACATAATGTGACTGGATCTGTTAACGAGAACAAACAAAGCATCATCGTCCATGCTACTTGTGATGCAAGCTCCTTTCGCTCCTGCAAGAGTGGTAAATTCTGAACTGAATAACTGGTTAAGTTAAACAAGACAACAGGGGGTTAAATTAGGCAGGTTAACCATAACAATGCAAGAACAAGTGAGAAAGAAACAGATGTAAAGTGAGATGAGGGTCGCTAGCACTAAGTCGGACTGAAGCGAGCACCAGCATAGCAATAACAATGCCAAATTAAAAAATAATTTGAAAACTCAACCTCTGCATTGCCGGACGAGTAGTCAATTACGGCATATCTTGGACCTCTGCGACTTTTCCTAAGTGAATACGAAGGTCTATACATCATTGCTTCAAGAGGAGAGTAGGCTTTGGCTTCACTCTTCGCCCTGGTGGCCGCAGCACGCTGACGAGGAAGGGATCTCATCTTCTCCCCATAAACCGAAGTATATGGTACAGTATAAACGTGTCTTCCACTTAGCCCTATTTCATGCCTAATGCCAGCTGCAGAGTAATCTTCAGGTGGTGCCATCACTCCCTTTCTTGCTTTTTGCACAATATACGATGCTGATGGGTAATTGTACTTTCCTGGATGGGTAGCCTTAGCATATGGAATGCTCGCCCTGGTTTTTAAGGGATGGTCAATAGATATTGCATGCCTCACTGGACTCATGTACCTTACATACATTTGAGATGGTGATCGAGTCCTTGACGGTTCCATATCCCAAGCAATTGGACGGCTGGGTCCTAAATATGAACGAGGAGCATATGTGTACATCGAGCTTGGTAGTGGTTTACGGGAAGCTCTTAATCCCTCTGTTGGTAATTTTGCCACGGCACCGCCCAGATTATAATATGGGCTCAGTTCAGCAGCGGTCACTGGGCTGTGTGCAAATGAAGGAGCGGCAGATTGCGCTCTTATGTCTCGCTTCAGCCCAGCTTGTGCACGCGCTCCAACAGCTCGACGTAAGAGAGGAGACGAATAGTATGGTAGGAGTGCTGTACTATCATTGACAGGGGCGACATCAAAGATAGGAGCAACGACACGACGCGAGTACATGTAGGGAACTGACGCGCGGGGACGTGATACCTCCGACCTATCAAGGGTTTGGGATAATACCGTGGATGGCGAAGATTGAAGGGCGGGTGCAGGTGTGGAAACACGAACAGCTCGCCTTGAGACGCTTGCTCTTGCTGATGTAACTCCTGGTGTCGCATTTGCCTGTGAAAAGGAGAAGTTTGGGGAAGCACATTTAGACAAAATAGTATACAAATCAAACACATTTCACTCATAACCTGCAAGAATTTTAGAAATGATATAATTACACCACTAAATGGGATATTACCTAGCGCTCAATTTATTGTCTTGCTCTCAAATTACAAGAACTTGAAATATCATCTTACAAATACGAAGATAGGAACAACACCACAGACGACGCAAACCTGCTCACTTTTATTAGAAACTGAATATTTGGAAACACTCCAAAATCAAAGGTTACAAATGGTAGGAAAAGTAATAATTATGATAGTGTTAGAGAAATCAGCTTGTTAAAAAGCAAGACATGTTTCAAATAAAACACGTTTTTGTTTCTAGAAACAAGGCCATTACAGGATACTATCAGGAGCCGGTGACCACTGCAGTGTGGAAGATGGTTATAACTTATCTGGATCGTGCAAGAACATCTAGAAGGACAACTACAGCAAAGCAGTCGCATTACATCATAACACAGGGATATGCAACACAGAAGTATTATCTGCTGTAGTCTGCATTACCTTCATCTTTATACGGTCTAGAACTGTAACTGATCCATTATCATCACCAAGTGTACTAATTCGCTTCATCCAGTCAGCATATTTCTTACTTTCACTTATTGGAGCCTGGTATGGAACCACAGCAGTGCGTGACTGGGATGGCAACCTATACGAGTCCTTTCCTCGCTTATTTGCATTCACGTCATATGATTCTGCTCTTGTGTAATTACTTGACACTGGGACCAGCGCTTGAGCATCACTCGCTCTGAACTGATAGCGATAACTATCATCTTCTATGCGGTTCACAGTCTCATCACGGTTCTGCTTTCGTTGGTCTAAAAAGTTCATATAGAATCTATCATGCGCTGACATCGGAGCAAGTGCTGGGTAGGCACTGTTCATCGCTAAGTATCTACTGCGTGATGAAGTGTCCCTCTCTATTTTGGCGAGTCTGTCCGCAGGTGATGGTGAACTTCGGACAAGGGCTATGCTTTCCATACGCTCGGGTGTGACATCTGCAACACGGGGCCGAGGGTATAGGGATGGTAGATCTTGCAGTACAGAAGGACCAGTATCAAGGTAATATGGAGAAGATGTTACAGGATAGCGGGGTCGATAATAAACAGAGCTGGTTATTGCATCATATGGGTAACTCTCCAGTCTGGTTGTGTAGGGAACCACTGCGGTTGATGAAGGTGGTGTATGATAATTTACTGGGGCGCCAATACTTAGATCTAATGAAGGGGTGACATCTGAGATAGGGGTCACATGAGAGTATGCATCTGGAAAATAGCCTAGTGCATTCCGTCTGACGGTAGCAACAATATTACTAAACATTATGTCATTTGCTAGTGCACCTCGTTTACCTTTAATGATATCAGGAATATAAATAGTTTTCACCAAGTCAGGGACCTGGAGAGAATTGGTCCTCACGGCATCTGTGAATGTAGCCGTTGTGGGATATGGAACATGGGGCTCATATGGAATAAAATCTGGCTGATTCACTTGACTGGGGATGAGCGCCAGAGAGGTGTCATTAATATGCAAATCAGCTGGTGATTCTTCATCACTGCTTATTCCTGAATTGTCCAAGGATGAGTCAGAATCCGATGATAAGTACGACCCTCTCAATGCTCTACGAATCATACGCTTTCTTCGGCTTCTTTTCTTACCCTTTTTGTACCGTTTTACCGACGATTGTGTAAGAGGTTTGCGTTGGCTGTTTAGTGGTTCATCAGATAATACATAACTAACTAGTCCTGAATCTGGGTCTTTATTTTCATCATTGGTATAACTATAAATAGCAAATGGGGATCTATCCCTATGGTATTGATAAATATCATCATGAACATATGTTGGGCTGTCATATATCGAACCGAGATCAGAGTTCTCAGCTTTATGCCTAGACACTTCTGGTCGAGAAGTTAAATTATCTGCAAGCCAAAGCCTACGAGAACCGCTACTACGTTGATTTAACTTATTAGGTACATAATCGGCATTTAAGATGCTACGAAGCCGGGAAGTTGAACGAGGAGGTGAGACAGAGGGATGTTGGTTTACTAAATGTGTTCTTCGGTAATCTTCTAAACTAGTGGCTAGGATTGGTGGCAGAGGTGGAAGAGATGGAAGATCAGGGCGAGCAGATGTTGAACGTGCCGGCTTCCGGTAAGGTTCTCTGTCGAGAAGGTCATAGCTGGACGCACGTGGCATGGGCTGCATGTAAAGATAGTAGAATCTAAGCAAAATAACTGACACTTTTTTAAAGACAAGACACAATTCATTGAGACTAACTTACTTGAAACATTCACTTGAACAGTTAGTCAGCGTTACTATGTAGTCTGGCTTTTAAATATTCTTTATGTATGTAAATACATTAAGTAGACGATTAGTCAGAGACATAGACCTATTTTTGAAGAATATTCATTTACCACGAATTGTTACATCTCATGACTCAACCCAACTTAATTTACAAGCCAAGACAGCAATGATATGAGCGACAGAGAAATATTAACATGAAATGAGACGATGGATATTTTCATTTACAAAAAAACGTATATACATATGAGATTCTCTTGACGAAATCAGCACACTTGATGAGAACAATTAAAAGAAACATACGCATTTAAGAGTCTGTTTAACACATCAACATAGCAATGTTCGACAAATACAATATGTGCAGTGGAATACTGTTTAATTTCGCCATATCTAGAAAGCCGAGAGCTTTCCTGGAATATTTGGCTTTTATGGTATTATTTTCATTACATTTCGTTGATTAACTTCCCATTATCTCAATCACAAGACACGCACACCGGTACACTCCTCTATATTCTGAAGCTAATTTGACAGCAACCGGTTGCTACAATAGATAGTTAAAGCTTCTAGACAAATTCCCTTCAACATATTCAACATAGCATTTCTTGTATGGTACTGTGTTTTGTAATTAGACATTGGACCTTTCCAGTTTTAGCTATGCCTCGCTCATCTCTAGCTAATCTCCACCCATACCTCGCTCGTGCTCGGATCGATCTCTCTATGAACCTTCTGACTATCAATCTCCAGAAAAATATACAGGTAAGCTATTGAATACGTTGGAACTAATTTGATTGGGCGCTGTTGCTGCCATAGGCAGCAACAGCGTCCAGTCAAATTAGTTTCGATATATTCAACACTAATTTTATTAAATAGTACAGACATGAAATTCGTACGTGTCGGACTATTAAGAGTTAACGACGCACCAAAAAGAATCATGCATGGCGTAATCATTATGACGTCAGCATATACGTCACTTATGACGTCATATGGGGTCGTATTAGCGATGGACAAACTTGAAAGGGCTATTACTATGATAATAAGAATATGAATCGATACTGAAACGTTACCAACATTATTATGAGAAATCCCGAGATTGCAGCTCGTCGTTAGCCTCCTATTTTTGTAACATTTATTATTAAGTGTCGGATGTTTCGAATTCTTATAGATCAAAACCAAATGGACCTTTCCAGTTTATCCATCCATCATATGCCGTCCTCGTCAAATACGCGACATGTATGCTGACGCCATGATCAATTACAGCATGCCTGACTCGATTTAGTCCGTCTTAAACGCTTAATAGTTCAACACGTTGTACGAATTGTATGTCTTTACTGTTTAATACACATTTTAGTGTCATAGGCAGCGAAAGCACACGATCAAATTAGTTTCAAAATATTCAACAGCTGACCTGTATAGTTTTCTGGACATTAATAGTCAGGTGGTTCAGGGATCCATCGATCCCAACACATGCGAGGTGTGGGTGGAGGTTAGGTTGAGATGGGCGGGAATAACTAAAACTAGAACGTTCCATTGACCCTAAGTAGTAGCTCCCGTTTTTGATATGCAGTGTGGCAGATATCCATAGATTCATAATTCTGTTCATCCCGATCAGGTATCTAATTCTGGATTACGGGAAAAGTCGAATATGAGAACCAGATTATTAGTCTTTTAGTCAGGGCCTGTAGCTTCAGATATATAGACAGACACGCACAGACAGGCATAGAAACAGGTCGATAGACAAGCAAATTGTAATATACTACCCTCTTCCCCATACCTGTGAGATCGATAAAGTTAGCCTGAATATAGTGCCAGAATAACACGGATATACAACATTTTATCAAAACAGTTAATAAACTAACCAGTGAATGCATATGTTTAAGGCAAATTAAATAAGGCCTTTGCACCTAATATTCAAAATAATCTTTCAGCGTTCATAGCTTCAATCAAATTGTTCAACTATTTCCAATCACGTTCCCAATCTTCGCAGATGGTTAACATTTTCACATATTTTTACACCCTTAATGGTCAAGTTGGCCCAAACCGGTCTTTACAGTGGTCTTACAGAATGTCTGTTTGAAAGCCAAGTGAAGACTTTTTTTAATTTGATAACTGGCGTGATTGGCGTGGCGGAGCCAGTCATTCTAGTGATACATTTCCAAAAAACTGTCTCCTCTTGGTCTGCAAATCGCAAAAGAAAATGGTAAATTCTCTTTGACACTATTGTGTATTCAAAGACTAATGTTCAGGCATTCTAACTCTCCGACTATCAATTTCCAGAAAACTATAGAGGTAAGCTGTATTGCAGTAACAGAACCCCGTCAAATTAGTTTCAAAATATTCAACAGCATGTTTCTTAAATCTCAAAAACATACAATTCATACAACGTTTCAGACTATTAAGCGTTAAATATGAGCATACTCGAATCATTCATGCCGTCAGCATACAATTCGCGTAGTTACTCATGACGTCATATGATTGAGTGAGGAAATGGATTCATGAATTTTCAGATACCTTCAAGGACCGCTGTGTACCATTAATTATCTCAAAATCATACCATGTTCATAATAACCCTGTCAAGAAAACAGAAAATCCCGTCACAAATTGTATCCCTTTGGTGAATTTTAAATTTAATAAACATTCTGTTTAAAATTCGGTCATTGCCCAGGTCATATACGTTTCAAAATATTCAGCAGCTTACATGTATGCCTACTTTGGAAGCGAGATCCTGGAAAGTCAAGGTTCAAAGTTTCAAATTCATTCCATGGAACGTATATGCAAGATATGAGCGCTATATAACTAGAAAGGACCTCCCTCACTAGGATCTTTATCGGGGCAATTTGAAGAATGGTTGGTGTATGTTTGGAAACTACTCTTGTCATGTAGCATCTTCTAAAAAGCAACCCATTAGACAACTCAATGTTTAAAATGAGAAATATAAATCTTTGTTAAAATAGTTAAAACACTAGTGAGAACCAACAAGGTGTCACTAAGTAAGGTGGTCAATTAATACAAATGTGTTGCTATTAACTCTTTAACACTCATATCAGCCAAAACGGCTTCTGCAATAGTCTTGAGAAATGCCCATTTGCAGACCAAGAGAAGACTATTAAAAAAATGTATCACTGGCATAACGAGCCAGTCATTCCAGTGGTAAATTAAACAAAAGTCTTCTCCTGGTCTGCAAATGGACATTTTCTATGAGAAAATTGAAATATTCTTGAACAAATTCGAGGGATAAAGGGTTAAATTACACTAGGTGTATACCAATATTTTCATAAACACATCCGCCATAAAAACTAAACCATAAACCGCCATAAACCACTTCGTTGCTACAGAAGTAACCGATTTCCATTGACGTGCTGGGGGTACGTATCTAAATCATACATTTTTGCATTATAATTATTGTTATTACAAAAGGAGTGGCAATCTACGCAGCTTGACACGTCATTCTATTAAGTTTCGCATACATTTGAGATCTACTAACTGTGCCAGATATTTTGAGAGTAGAAAATAGATAGAATAAGAAGCTAAAAATTAAAAAAACCTAATCAGATTACAGGCGACTATACTACATACAGTATCGGTATTGTGCAAGGCAGGGTTCTTCTTTTAACCGTCAGGATCTTCTGAGAGGAATGGCTGACGATTCTATTGGAGAATGTCCAATGAGATTATTGGAGAGTTCTTCCCAGAGGATTGATAAAAACAACATTATAAAAATAACATCGAGCCCATACGGTCTCTGCCGAATCCAAGACGGCTTTAAGTCTAAATTATAAATCATTATTCAAGCACAAGAAGAAAGCGCTTACTAAATGTAGATATGAAGATGCAAGAGAGTGATAGAGAAAGCATGAATTATGTAGTGGTAATGGTATCGGATAATCTGTTTGAAACATAGTTGGCCAGATAGAAGGAGATATGCTGAACTAAAAGGCACCTATAAAGACGACCTAGCCGACACTTAAAAATTAATCAAGTTGGTTGAGGCGTTGACTCCCAGTCCCGGTTGCTGCCTTGCCAAATTCATTATTAGGTAGCTATTTGGATAGACCTAACAATAGGATGGGGACTCATTATTCCGTGGATTAAGAAGGAAAACGAGTGTCATAGATTGCAGCCTTTATAATTTGCACGGAAATAACTTATTAGTTGGATAGTGAGTGATTCAACTTAAATAAGGAGATGTGAGATCGTATGTCTCGGATGTTACCAGTATTTGACACATGCCGAACAACCTGGTATTACTAAACACAGGGAATGGGCCTTTCCAGTTTTAGCTATGCCCGCCCATCTTTATCTAAGCTCCATCCACACCTCGCTCGCTGCCTAAGGCAACAACAGCGCTGAGTCAAATTAGTTTCAAAATATTCAAATATTGTTTATTAAATGGTAAAGCCATATAATTCGTACAACGTGTCGGACGTTAAGGATGGGCTATGTCGAGTTATTCATGGCGTCATGATTATGACGTGATCACACACGAGACGTAGTCGATTATGATGGCATATGACGTCATATGATGGATGGATAAACTTGGAAAGGTCCATTTGAGTACCCGGCCAGCGATACACGCGAGATATTCCTGACAGTGCACCCGTTTTCCTAATAACCCAACACTATAGTACAGCTCAGAAATAACTTACTATATTTCCAAAGTAAAATAAGACGCAATATTGAATATGTTTGGACTTAACGTGATTGGAAGCCATTTCTTACATCATATTCAAAATTGTACTAGCTAACTGGTTTTGTTTTGGAAACATTAAAAAATATTTATGAGCTGTACTGTATGCTCAACAATGCGAATCTAACACTGATTTGCATATTTTCCACAAATGACAATTTGAATTGATAGACAAATAATTGTGACTTTTCTTCTATTTATACTCGCCTTTCTGGATAACTCATACCTTAGTCTACACAACGCGTAAATGTCATATACTTAATAAACCATAAAATCGATACGTATTGCAAATATGTAAGAAAATACTACATATCCGGGATGGTTAAACCTCTAAAATCAACTAAATAATTTGCATAATCGTACAACAACCTTCTAAATATTATATACATACAACAAACTCTAGCCGCCGAAAATTGGTGAAATGATCGGAAAAATGCAAGAAGCCAATACGCCTTACACACACACACACACACACACACACACAAACTAACATACGGCACCCACGCGCATACAAGCACATACGAATAATAGTATCTAGTAATAGTAATCTGGATTACCGTTTTTCTGCGGAGATGCCTAGAGGACAGATTTAAGTTCATTACTTGATATGTAAATAATGGAGATCTTTGATATGCCAACATGCTACTTGGCGCTGTCCGGGACGCATTGATATGCAAATCGCTAAGTACCGGTGGACTCACCACTGCATAATTAATATTAGATAGCAGCTGTCTGTCCTTGCCACGTGATCGCTTGTAAAGGTCATCGGCATCATACGCTGCATATGTGGTGTTCTCGATGGTTCGGTTTGCCAGGTTATCTGCCATTAAGTATTCAGGGCTTGGGTCTGACAAAGAGAAACCAAATTTGAATAACAAAATAACAATTGTGAAGAATAAAATAACAGCCTTGTGTTCCATAGGGAAAACGCCCCAAGCGCTCTGCAAAATCGGCTTTTCTCGTTTTGTATGTTATATGATATAATTAATGCGAAACAGCAGATTATCAATAGTTTGCAGATTAGCAAAACGTTTTGGATTGTTTTCCCTACGCAATGTTCAATATCATAGACAACTGGTTGTAGTATCAGCAGATTTACATATAATGTAGACCTATTATTAGCAACGCACCATGTGACTATTGTTCGCACAAAGAGGCAGATTACACATTTGCACCATGCAGTTTTAGTATGCCAATTCCAAGGCAACCACAAAGGTAAGCATTTTAATATTTAGAAAAAATTCGACAGCTTCCGGTCAAATTACAGTCAAAATATTCAACATGATATTTCAACATTGTGGAATATTTCGAAACTAATTTCGCATAATAGTGTTATTACGGAATATTATTAACATATTTCGGCCACGTATAGTACATAAATAAGTCAATAAGCTTCCAAAACAAACCCTCTGACATTAATTTTATTCTTTCTTATAGGTTATCGGTATTATAATTGTTCATGTTATTATGTTTATCATTATTCTTATTTTCTCATTTTGATGTAAATCTTAGAGAAAACAGCAGCAATTTTATTTATTTTCGTTAGTAGGTAGGCGCAGACCATATACTGTACCTTATACAAAGTCTGTGTATTATTCACGTGTGGCATTCCAGACACAGGGTGATTGCTGTATCCGGCCTGCCTTGTGAAAATATTCTGTGCATTATCTCCATGTCCGGGCTTTCGTCAATCACTGAGCTATGAGTTACCACTCATTCACTGAGTGTCTGGATGGTTGACGCATGGTTGAAGTGGATGGGAGGGGTGGGTGTGTTGGGGCGGGGTAGAGCATAGAGCAGAACCGGAGACTGATTTCCATTCGACTTCGATAAAGCACTCTGTTGCATAGTGTAACCTATGCCAGATGCCGTCAACATGATAATCAAGTGATTCACTCTAAACGAGGTCATTGCTAGTCTGGAATGAGTGGTATAAGCTCCGGCGAATGGCATGCTGGTCGGTATGGGGACGTTGGCTTGTCAGCTGGGTGTGTGTGGGTGGGGCACTCGGTGTGAGAGTGGAGGATGGGGGTGTGGTGTGGTGGAGGTTGATGCATGGGCGCGCCACACTCTGGTTGGCTTTACATGGTACAGAACAATACCTCTCTTATTATCACTGTGTGGAGGTCAGTTTAGTTTACACACAAGCCTATGACTCGGTTCTTTTTCCAATCCACAGAGAGACCAGCTTCATTCATATTTGGACCATTGTTGATGGTGTATGAAGAAAGCACACATAATGTGATTCATTTGCATGGCTTACTCTCACATATAATGTAATATGGGCGGGTATTTGCAACCACATGCTCAATTCTTTACCCACAACCGTCTTCGCAATAATATCATCTTGTTCATTAGTTTGGCAAACATCTTTGGCATTTAAAGTTCCACATCACCATCTGTGTTTTACTTATTGCGTTTCCTCGGAATCTAGCTCGGCCCCTGTAAACCACTAACCGACGCCGGTCCACATGCGAGTCTCAAATCACGTGTTGGACCATTCGCATCCATCGGTAAATCTATTACCTCTTATCTATAGTTGACAAGGCTATTTTAATAGGGCTATTTGAACTATGGTCTATTGTACACATTTTCTATTTGATTAAATGCATATCTGTACATCGTCTATAATCAATTTCTAGCTATGTCTGCCCGTTTTATCTATAATGCGCCCGCTTCGTACGCGCGTTGGAATTGATTTATATACTTAGAATCCAGCTTCCCCAGAATCCCAATTACAAGGTACTGATGCAGCAACAGCTTCCAGTCACATTAGTTTCAAAATATTCAGCAGCTTACCTTGATAGAGATACCTTGAAATTTAGATTCTAAGGATTCAGGTTTCAAAGTCTCAAATTGATTCAAACACGCGAAAATTAAAATGTGGGCGGAGCTTAGCTAGACATGGGCAGGGCTTAACTAGAAATGGACAGACATGGTTAGTAATGGATCCCTATATTCACCTTCAATTGAGGAATCCAGCTTATTCATCAATCATATGCCGCCATAATCAACTTCGTGAAGTGTAGGCCGGCGTCATAACCAATTACACCATGAATGACGTAGCTAAGCTTTTCAAAAACGTTTACATGATGAATTGTGTGTCTTTACTATTTAATAAACATGCAGTTGAATATTTTGAAATATTCTGATATATATAATATATATGTATATATATATATATATATATATATATATATATATATATATATATATATATATATATATATATATATATATATATATATATATATATATATATATATATTGAATATTTTGAAACTAATTTGTCTGGGCGTTGTTGCTGCCATAGGCAGCAACAGCACCCAGTCAAATTAGTTTCATAATATTCACCAGCACGCCTGTATAGTTTTCTGGAAATTAAGGGAGGTCAGGGATCGATCTATCCCAACACAAGCGAACGTTGGTGGAGGTTAGCTAAAGATTGGCGGGGCATAGCTAAAACTGGATTCCTCCATTACATAAACGACGTGTTATTAGGGAACAGGTCAGAAATAAGAAAGAGTACAATCTGGAAAATACAGTATGGGCTGAAGAGTAGTTCAAGATCAATGGGATCTCTTCTGAGAAGAGGTTTGTCCCAATTTCATTGGTCAATTATTTCCCTCGAAAAGAATCGACCAGTGCATTTTTGGGAAAATCTCTTCACGGAAAGCGTGAAATAGGAGAATGCGTGTGAAAAACGAGCATGTGAGTACCATAGAAATGTGGAGTGGGTCTGGATACATAGGCGTCGTCATGGTCCAGGTACGACCGTCTCGGTGATGGAGTGTATGCTCGTCGAATTGAGGTGTGTGCCCTCGTGCCCTGCAATAATAATAATACTAATACTAATAATAATAATAATAATAATAATAATAATAATAATAATAATAATAATAATAATAATAATAATAATAATGAAGTTGGTATATATTTTACATACATTGGTGTATCGTGTGATTATGGCTATTATTGTTAATAGCTTTAAACACGGTCTAATTGTTAGCAGGCTAAGCTTAAAATAAGCTTAAGATAATAGGTATTGCGATGTAGTTGTGGAGCTTAAGCGTCATCAGACGAATACTGGCAAATCTGTCTGACAGTCATATGCTTTTGTGAGGACAAATGAATGGATACATGTCTACATTATACTACGCCAATTTCTAGCAAAGTCCCGCCCAGTTCGTTCTTTTTCTTAACCCTTTTGAACCGATCGTCAAAGGGCCAAAGGCCATGAAGATTCAAGTATTTGCATTGCCAGTGTACATTTTGCAGGGCGAGACAATAGTATTTAGGAACCTTTCCCGTAGGAATGACTGGCTGGCATATTAAGTCAGTCACTCAAGTGGCACATTAAAAAAGAAGTCTTGTCTGGCAAATGGACAATGCAGATGCCGCTTTTTTTTTGGCAGGATTGATGATTAAATTATGAAGTTGATACACAGCTCTTGCTGGTAAGCAAATGCCAAGCGGATATAGGCCTGCAGTTTAGCAGGGGTGAAATAGGAGCGAGTCTGGAAGGGGTGTTCCACTTCCATTCTTGGGTCTCCGGAATCCTCCATTCAACCCCCCCAACCCCACCCGCGCGAATGTGTAAATGGGACTGTTGTGTTCCGAGAAGCCATTTTCTGCATTTTGAGTGATAGATAAAACCATTCCAGTACTTTTCAAATTTACATATTTTAAGAGAAATCATAAACTACTCGTACTAATCGCGACCCCCCCCCCCCCCACCCCGCCCAACCCCCTCCGAACCCGCCCATATATTTAACAAGCTTTCAAGTTCACACGACGGCGCAAATGCGTGTGAGACCGCGTCACAAACCGGTAGTATTCGATTTACTAGGCACCATCTTGGAATCAGCATAGCCTCAATACAGTGAAATTCAGAAATAATTTTGCAAGTTTTCAGAAGGTAATAAATCGTACTGTTGGATATTTGAGTATTTTGATTATAATTGGATTGAAGGACATTGTGGCCCTAGGCATTGTTTTCTAATCCTCTTATGCTCAAGATATTCAACCAAACATTTCTCGCATCATGCTCTGAATGGCGGATTCCAGTTTTTACTATGCCTCTCCCATCTCCGCTTAAGCTCCACACACACCTCGCCCGTGTTGGCATCGATCGATCCATGAACACCCTGACGATCAATTTCCAGACAACTATACAGGTAAGCTGCCTATGCCAGCAACAGCGCCCAGTTAAATTAGTTTCAACACATTTAACAACATGTTTATTAAATAGCAAAGACATACAATTAGTGCACCACCGCTTAGTTCGTCATCAATTAACGTCCGTCATGAACTTATCTACGTCATTCATAGCGTTAATTGTACTATGCAGGGACCGGCCTATCCACTAGCCAATTAGCAAAATGCTAGTATAATTGAAATCTGGCAAATGAAAAGCAGAAATGACTAAATCATTTGCTAGCGGGTAAAATTAATTTAATTTTCTTGATTGGCTGAATCCTGCCTAATTTCACGTTACAATTGTAAAGCAAAAATTGCTGGCTTTTGGTCAAATTAGTTTCAAAATATTCAACACATCTCTTATATATTAAGACCGTATTGTATCTTGACAGCAAAATTTATAGGATTAACTGAACATGTTCATAAGTGACATTGAAGTAACAATGTGGCTAAGTTGTTTACTATTTAGCTAAGAAAATGGTATTTGGCTAATCCATTGGCTAAAACATTGCAAAAGCCAGACCTGCCCCTGCTAACTATCACGTTTCTGTGTTTTGTTTTGGAAACATGCTAATTACTAGTGTGTATTGTAACGGAGTTATCATCACACTGACATCTCTGTCGTACTCACGACCTACGCTCAATATGGTGACGTAATTTGTTGACTGATTGAGCACGAATCGAGAAAATAAAGATTAGACTAGCATACTTAATACAAATTTAAATTTAAAAATTATATGAAAACATGTTAATATAATTAAGAATCATACCGCATCAGCAACAGTAGTTCGAAAACTGTATCGCGTGCAAACCGACTGCACATAAACAGGCATGACACACTCACAGGTAAATGAATGAAATTAGAAAATATTAATTCTCTTTTACTTAACAATTTACTTCACGTATGTTTAAAAACGTGTAAGATCGCTTACTACTCTGCCAGCCGTTTGCACCTTCTATGCTCGAGGTATCCCACGGTGAGTGATAGAAATGATGGCGACCCACACATATTTTACCAATAGAAGGGTAACCATTCGATGACTAAATTTGGTCAATAAAATCAAAATATTTGATTCGTGAATGTTCATTTGTATGTCAAGAGAATACTACTTTTGAAAATGCACCACTAGACTGGTTGGCTCGGTTGTTGAGACAGTCATTCCAAAGGTAAAATTTCAAAATAGGCTGCTCTTGGACTGCAATGGACATTCCTTAAGACCAGAATATAGTTCGATTTTGATAGGCTTTGCCATGGAATGGTTACATCACTAACATAGATCATCTGATCAGATTAGAGATTTGAGGTAACTTGTGAATTACTGAGATAGAGGCTTCCATGGAATACTGAAAAGTCTGAAGTAGAAGAGCAGTCATACGTAGTTCCACTATATTTAATTTAATCAAAGTGTCAAGCCCCTAAATGCTTTTATATCTAAGAGTTAATCACGCAGGCCCCAATTGCTCTTCCGGTAATTACATGGCAGTAGCATCTGATGCGACTCAAGTGGAAAAATAATACGTGTACAGACGTTATACAAAGTTAGCTTGTTGCACGATCTTGCGGGACGATGAAAACATACGATTGAAAGATGTTGCTGTCTGTTTTGTACCATCTTACCACTGGTATTATTGACACATATCTGGGAAATGGTTTGGGAGCGGTACACCATACCTCTGAAAACGTGTCGCAATGAGAAGCCATTTCCCGCATTCTGAGTGATATGATATGTAATTATTAATCTCATATGTGGATCTGACAGGTCACCTCAATCGGGTGTCAAACCTCCGCAAGTGGGTGGCTAGGAGAGGTAAATGCGCCCATTCGGACTCTGAGTCAGCCATGCCTACCCATATAAAATAGACTGCAGCGATGTAAATTAGGGTTAGTCCGTGATAGCGCAGTGGCGCATACCGAAGCTGCTAATTTTTCAACTGTCCAATTAATCTATTAAATTTGATTAAATATTTGCATTTAATTATAATGGACTTTTCCATTTTAGCTATGCCCCGCCCATCACTAGCTAAGCTCCACCCACACCTCGCCGTGTTGGGATTGATCGATCCCCAAATGCCCTAGCTAGCAATTTCATGAAAACTATACAGGGAAGCTGTTGAATATTTTGTAACTAATTTGACTGGGTGCTGTTGCTGCCTATGGCAGCAACAGCGCCCCGTTAAATTAGTTTCAAAATATTCAACAGAATAATTATTAAATAGTAAAAGCAAACAATTTGTACAACAACGCATAGACCGTCATCAAATATGCGTTCGTGGCGTACTTATCGACATCATTCATGACGTCATTCATTATGATGGCATTGTAAACATCAGGCAGTCCATTATGACGTCATATGATGGGTGGGTACTCTGGAAATGTGAATTATTAATAATGATCTTAGTATTCTAACCTGCATAGGAAAATTAACATAAATTGGTAAGACACGTGTATCTTCCTCCTATATTGACAGTTTGAACACAACCTAACAGGAACTGCATATTCTATGCGATTTAAGGCAAATATGTTAATATTTGTAGAATAATTTGGGTGAAAGCCGTCACATTGCTGTCTATTAAAGAGAATGCTTCCCGTGGGACTATTCTCTTAAAATAATAAACAGTTTGAAAGGTGATTCATCTTCAAATCCTCTCACTACACATTCAGTGAATCAGGTGTTTGAATGCGTCCTGACCGCACACCAAAGAAAATCATTTTCGGCAAACTGCCTCCTCAGGTGCTCTTGGGAGTTGATGTGATTATATATAGCCGCAGTTTCGCTAAATGTGGTCCCGCATAGATTAAGATCTTGATCGAAGAAAATTCTTTATCTTTGTATCTATGACGTCGTAACGCTTAGTATGCGATTCGTCGAGCATTATCAACTCCACTAAGGATTCGCTAAGGGATGTGGAAAGAGAGAGGGTGTGTGCGAGAGAGAGAGCTAGAGAGAGAGAGAGCGAGAGAGAGAGAGAGAGAGAGAGAGAGAGAGAAAGAGAGAGAGAGAGAGAGAGAGAGAGAGAGAGAGAGAGAGAGTAAGTATGGCGTTATTCCTGATTAAGTCTCTAGTGAGAACAAGGCGTAAATCTCCATCTTTTGAGGAGGGGAATGATCCGTCAGTGACCAGGCATGAGCCTGTCAATTGAAATCTCTGTGTTAGTGTAAGGACCATCTGCCCAGTATAATAAGGTTGGAAAAGAAAAATAGAAAAATTAACCGATTAACCAGAGCGAAACGGTTACTTTGAAAATCACAAGTTGAACCCATGGAGCATCAAAACATTTGCTAGAGAGATTGAACGACGACAACGACGACGACGACGACGACGGTGAGGACGACGGCGACGACGATCAGATTCCTGTATTCATATTGGTTCCTATCTCATTTCTCCGCCCTTTCATTAACAACGCGAAACCATTTGCTTTGAATCTTTACAAACTGTTAGCTTTATGCATTTTAGTAACTGTTATTTGCGCCCTGTTGCGTATATTAGTCGATCCAACACGATCGTTGGCAAGAAGTCAGATCTTCATATATCACAAACACAAGGGGAATAGTATGTATATTTAATGGGCAAACGGTTTTCAAACCAGCCCTTTTGATATTACCCTCCAATATGTATGGGCGTGTAGTTGTTATAAAAGGTTTACCAAATATATTATTCGACGGATTTTTTCATTATGCCAAACATTCCACATTTCATGACAAAATCCACATGCATATTCGCGCTACATCTGAGATGAACATCGGGCTTTTGCGGGTAGGAATATGTATAGCTCGAGTGAGCGAATGCTTTCTGGGCTGACTGAACTAAATAGTATGTCAGAGGCAAATCGGCATGCCAGTCTAAACCACATACATGTCAGGAGCATATTTCAGTGGACTATTTTTAGATATAGAGAAGCATGTATGTTAATATTTTGGCATACATTATCCGTGTATATTGAGATGGGAGAGGATGAGCAACAGAGGAATGCAATTCTAGCTACGCGCAGCCCACTCTGCACACGTATTTGAATAGATGTATATACTCCCGAATTTCCATATCGGATACTGTATCCCCTCTTGTTTCAAGTGCGCCTCAAAGCGCTCAAAATACTACTTGATATATCAATTAAACATTTTGATGATCAATATTTTTCAAGATATTTTAATTTTAGAAGACTATTTTCGTAAATTTACTAATTAATTTTTTTCGCCGGCTTGACCATTAAAGGGGTAATGGTAAAAAAATCTTTACTTAGTCAGTGTCTATCTGCAGACCGAGAGAAGATTATTTTTGAAAATTTACCACTAGAATGACTGCTCGGTTACCGAGCCAGTCATTTTAGTGGTACATATTTAAAAATACTCTTCTCTATGCCTTTCAAATAACCATGTCTGAAGACCACTGAAAAGTATGTTTTGGTCTCTTTGACCATGAAAGGGTTAAGTTGACACAAGAGGGGTTATAGCACGTTATCTGGTTTCTGGATTATGCTCTAGCCATTTGGAAGCCAATTCCACGTACGTGGATCAATCCGAGTACATTTCCGGATATTAGTTGGGTAATCAAGGGGTTAATGTTAACACTGACAAACATATGGAACCGACGAGCCATCGTCTCTGCGCCTGTGGATTCTCTCTGATCTCTCGCTGCGGGTATATTCACGCGGCTGCCTCCACTGCTGCTGCTCTATGTATCATCATGGTTTCTATATTTGGAAACATCATTATTTACCAAGTATACGAACTGATGGAGAAGGACCTTTTTCTTTCGTATTCTAGTAGTTTGGCCGAGAGAATGATAGTCTTCCCGCAGACATGCATGTCAGAATGCCCGGATTGAAGACAATCTGGAAGAGTTTAGCGGCTAGGATGATGTTGCTATTTTTACCCTTCTTCTCTTCATTACTCTACAACAGGTTCAGATAGTATTACAGTGGTGGGTTATTGTTGTATTTATTATGTTGCGAGTTTGTTTTGGAGAGTGCGTGCGATTGGGTAGTATTTTTCTTATTGTGATACACGCATCGCAATAAATGCATAGATTTATTGGTTGACCAAATGCAGATAGAGTTGCATGTTGTACATCTAATGCAAAGTGTCAGATATTTGCTTCTCCTACATTCTATTACAGTTCTTAGTAGATCATGACGGTCTTTGGTGATGATGGCGACGATGATGCTGATGATGATGATGACAATGATGTTGATTTGGTGATGATGGTGATGATGATGATGATGATGTTGTTTTGGTGATGATAATGATGGTGATTCTGATGTGTTTTTTTATGACGACGATGATGATAATGAAATGATGAGATCAGGATGAATATTTATTATTATTATTATTATTAGTAGTAGTAGTAGTAGTAGTAGTAGTAGTAGTAGTAGTAGTAGTAGTAGTAGTAGTAGTAGTAGTAGTAGTAGTAGTAGTAGTAGTAGTATTTGCTGTAAATATCTACTTTTTGTTCGCATCAGTTCCAGTAGCCCATATCCACCCCAGTGTTTAGCCACACATAATATGATTCTGTGGTGCATTGTACGGATGCCTCCTCGCGCACCCTAATATTACATTACGTAACCAATACGGAGATGACAGAAATAGATTCGCTGCGTAAGATAAGATAATTGCGAGACTAATTACCTTCTCTTTAACACTTTCCGCTCTGATGTAACAGTATCTCAAGCTCAATACAAACATACTGACAATTTTGAAAGTAATTCAATTGGACGCGTTTGCTACATTATACAGCAACAACTTCTAGTTGAATTACGTTCAGTACATCATTTGCAATGCGTTTCCATAATGCTAGACAATTGCAACAGCTGGGCAGATCCAAAAGCGCTCTTGAACAACCTTGGTGCGTGTTACCGCAAACAGCCGCGAACCATTACAAATCATCGCTGGCCATACAGTCTAATATCAAACGCAACGCTATCCACTCGGGTAGAGCAACAGCGACGCTCTATTTTCGGACATGCCAGAATATACGCCTGTTCAAAAAGCACTACAATCTGGAGTCATAGGTTCCAACAGGTATCAGGCACGAAAAGGACGTCACAGCGTTAACTCGCTAAAGAGATGTACGATTACATCCCAAAGAAAGCAATCTTGGACCACCAAGAACGAGAAAAAAATCTAAAGGAGCGAAGGACACTCACAGTGGACAAGACATAGCGGGGAAGGTTGAAGAAAAACTGATCGCAGCTGAATGAAGTTTTCACCTCTTCAGCTGCAGAACACAGTCACTCATCATCATCATCATCATCATCATCATCATCATCATCATCATCATCATCATCATCATCATCATCATATTGCTCGTGTTTCAAAGGGTTAACTTCTTGGCATCTAGAAATATCGTGGCTGGTGGTTGATACCCTCTAAAACGCGTGATGAGATAACGCATTCTTTGATTGCGTAGACGATGTCTGTCTGGCCGGTGGATGACGTTCATTAAAATCCATTTCTAGCTATACCCCGCCCACGTCTTGCTCGTGTTGTGATCGATTAATATACTTTGAACCACGAACTCGCAGAATCTCATTTTCAACGTAATTATACTGGTAAGCTGTATACTATTGTGTAATTAAGTTGACCTGACGCGTTGACAGCACCCAGTAAAATTAGTTTCAAAATATTCACCGTAATGTTGATTAAATAGTAAATCCATCCCGTTTTCAATGTTTATGAAGGCACTAGATACATCATTCATTACGTATTTTGATTTTGACATCAACCTACATGTGACGCTATTTATCGTGATGTCATATACGTGAGTTACAGATCGGATTTCCCCATTACTGCGCAAATTAAAAATATAGTTTGGCTAAATGCGGTAGTTATGCTAGTATATTGGAAGTCAAATTGCTTCCCATACAGCGTATGCAAATACAATGTGCATTTGCTGCGCTATAAGGGAACCATGCTAATATATGCGAACAACGGGTGTTATAATGAGTTTTTATATTAGGCAGTCAGCCACATAATTGCGGTGACATCACTGTAGTCACAATTACTTCAGCCATTCATATGAACGATGATTGGAATGTGCAGATACTGAAACAACGTAGCTTACCTAACCGCCAAACCTTTGAAATTCTAGTGTCTCAATTCTTTTGACAAACATAAATGAGAGACATAGCAATACAGAGTAAGCAGACAAAATGGTCCCAATCACATTATTGTGCAACATTCTTTGACCATGTCTACACAGATGGATCAGTAATGGATTCTGATTTGGATGCCTGAACAGCTATGCAGATCTCAGTCAGAAATAGTAGCACATACTTTCCCTCAGAATGGGATTCTATTTAAGAAACCGTCTTGCAGACGCCCGCAAAGTTGCAGTTAGCCAGCTCATGTGTGTCTCGAAAGACACACTGCCATAGTATTCGCATTCTGCCCCGTCCGTGGTATAACCACGCCCACCAATCTCAGAAAAGGAACCTTACCCATCTGAAAACAGGCACGTTGTCTCTCGGCAGACATACCGAGTCCATGGCGCGTTGCAATATAATGGGTCCCTGCACATGGAAAGCTAGATTGAATCGAACTTGCAGACATCCTGGTGAAGGACGGGGCGGGGACAAGCATAAACAGCGGGAGGTGTTTCGGGTAAGCTAGCCAAGGCAGTTATCAAGATAGAGTGGAGCATCCGAGATAGAACCAATTTGACAAATTCTATCTGACGAAACAGCCGAATGAATCAATGTATCAATCTTTAGCTATGCCAAGCCAATTTCTAGCTAGGCTTTGCACACACGTCTACACTTGATTGAATTAAATTGAAAAGTTGAATGCCTAGAAGTAAACTTCAAGGTAATTATACAGGCAAGGAGTTGAATATTTCGAAAGTAATATGACTGTGGGAAGTTGCTGGCATCAATAACGCCCAGCCAAATTAGTTATAGCCAACAGAATATTTATTCTGTTAGCTGATGTCACAATAGAAATACGTCATGGCATGGAGCTGACACTAGTCTGTTACAAAAGTAGTAACTACAAAATCAACATAGGAGTATATAAATGTACATAGAATAATGCCTTGTATTGAATATATATGCCATGCATATCATGCAGTCTTAGTGGAGCACATTTCTTCACACACATGCGTATTTTCACCAAGGAAAACGCAGGGGTTCATTAATCGAAACAACCATATAAGATTCAAAACTGATGATTCCAGATTCTGATTCAAAGCTATTTATTTCTTACTTGTTCATGTAAAAAATAAATGCATTTGAAGACTAAATTATGGAACAATTCGAAACTAATCTGATAACGGAGGTAGCAATAGTATCCAGTCAAATTAGTTTCAAAATCTACAACATTCGGAAGAATACGGTACATTAGGTTTACATTGGTGAAACAGTGGACAGCATGAATACGTGCATGGTGTGCGTGCATGTAGAAAGAATATATGAACATGGAACATTATCAATATGTTTGGCAACAAGTTGCGATCAATTGATCGATGTGCAGAACACATGATTAACAAGTTCACTGATGAGTTACCAACACGCAATGCTCAGTTCCATGGACTGTAGATTAGTTCATGCAAATTTTGAAACTTGGCTTGCTGTAAATTGTTTCATTTTATGACGGCAAGAGTACACAGCAAATCTTTTTTCAAAAATGCACATCACCCTCTCAACCAGCTGAATTCAGCCAATGGTTTCATCAACTGTAAAACCTTAAAATTGAAGCGGATACGAGCTTGTGCTAGGATGACTTGTTCTCAGCGCATTGTATCAATTCTAAGGCTAATGGGACGGAGATGGTATTGTGGTGTTACTGAATAACTCTCACACGTGACGTAAGAATAACAGACTAATAATGCAAAATGATCTTCGATAATGCCAGAAAAGATTTCAAGATGCTACAATTATATTGCTATTTATTCGCCTAATTTTATTCTCATAAATTGCTCAAGTTATATTCTCGATTTCCTTGATTATATGGCCTATACATTTGGTGGGCTGTATATCATTCCATATTCTAACGATAAAGTGAAATTCTTTCTCTAGCAGTTACTAGATAAAGTGTTGATAATTATTATTAGGCATGAATATAATTTTACTATTTTCACTTAACTAATAAATAAGGATTTGCTATAAAATGCGGATTTCGTAGCCTGGCACCTTGAAACCCGTGTTATTGGTCCGGTAATGGGCTACTACCGGACTGTATTTGGTGCAGTACTGGTCCAGCAACCAGTGTTATCATGTTAGAGCCTAATGATAATGAGCTTAACATGGTAATATTAATCAATTGTGTTTCATGTTTGACCATCTTCTGGCATATTGGGAAGGCAGTTTGTCTAATATGACATTGATTTGATTTAGAGGTCAGATCCTTCGATTGAATTTACGTGTAATGTCGTTATCATATTTGGAGTTACCAGTGAATGTTACGTTGAATTGCATGAGAAACTAGCAATGTAAAAAGGATGAAAACATTAGGCAAAATAATAATTTACTATACAAGTAATTCAATTATAATCTACAAGCAGTAAAATTAGTGGAACATAGAAATTGAAAAATGAATATAAAATATAAATATGTGAAATTCATTCATATATACATGTTTCTTACCGCGGAGTATCCGAGGGGTGCTCTGGTAAATCTGCGCCGAGCCATCATGCACTCACTGATCTTTCACCTGTGATTACAAACAAGTTACCATAGCAACTACAATGCAGGTAGGATTCACATCACGCATTCAATCGAGAGTAATGGTAATCTTTCTATCAGGATTTTGCAGGGATGGGAAGCGGATAGGAATTTTAGATTAAATACTAGCAATTTATGCACTGCATAATATCACTGCATTTCCCATGATCGTAATGTTTGTGTCTATTGTTAAATATGGCGAACACGTCTTGTACAGGGAATTCACGAACCACGAAAGTCACACACAATAACAGACAAAACATGACGCATCTGCCTCCTTTCCAACATAACTTGAATGAATCATCGCAAAGGCCCCTAATATTCTATAATAGGAAAATAGTATATTTGGAACAGAACTTACCCCGCCCGTATCCTCATGCCAGCAAAAACCTTAATGAAGTCTACGCATGTTTCTTAATACACTTTGAAAATATAATTAGTGGCCTATGTCATGGAAATCATTTCTAATACCTAAAGCTCCGATATACATAAATCGTTATTGAATCGATTCTTATGTCAACAGGTCCTCAACCCCTCTAGGTACCACTTTTATCAATTAACCCTAATGACCACGATTGTTTAGGAAAATTATAATTTTTACGTACTAATAGAAGACTATTTGTTGTGAATTTACTAGGGAAATATACAAAAATAGCTTTCGGTTGTCCTACAAATGGTCACTAATCGAGACTATTGCCATTTTTATCAGCTATGTTATCAATGGGGTGGTGATTAAGAACATTCTTGTTTCGGTTTGCTAATATCAATTTACAGGCAGAAAAATATTTTTTAAACGACCACTGCAATAACTGGCTTGGCTACCAAGCCAGTCTTTCTACGGGTAAATAAAAAAGTAGTCTTCTCTTGGCCTCCAAATCGACATTCATCAAACCACTGCAGATAATGTTTTTGGTCGGCTTGACCAGAGAATGGTGTCATTGCCACACAATGGGTAAACTGTTTGCCTAGATACCTTCTCAGTAGATATGTCATTGATTCAGGTGTTTAAACATTACAAAATCTTTAAAACTATTTTAATTCTTCAAGTTAGATAGAACTCACTTGCAAGGATAACGGAAATGCTTTGAGGGCATTTACCTGACGCTTTAGTTCGATGATCAAATGCTTAAATAGTCAAATCGGTTTCAAGATATTATGTTATACCGATATGGTTTCATTTTAAGTAAGACATTACGGTTTCTAGGGAAATGTGGCTAACCAAATTAACCATGTGTGTTTATCATTTTATGTGCAGTGGTGTTGAGAATTATCCATCTGCACGCCAAGGGAATACCATTTGTAAAAACTAGTCCTCCATTGGCCTGCAAATGTAAATTCAATAAGCATATATTTTGATATTCTTGACCAAACTTAGCCATCAAAAGGGGAACTCAGATTGAGTGAATGACAAAATGAGGTTATCGTACGTCAATGTTATCAAAATGTCTATTATGTATTAACCATTTAACACTCATATCAGTAAAAGATTGCTTCTGCAGTGGTCTTGGGAAATGCCCATTTTCAGACCAGTAGGGACTATCTTTTACTAAATTCTAAATTTATTACTGGTATGACTGGCTCGATAGCCGAGCCAATCATTCCAGTGGTAAATCTTCAGAAATAATTTCCTCTTGGTTTGCAAATGGACATTTTCTATGCAAATATTGCATATTTCTTGAACAAATTCGAGGGCTAAAGCGGTTTACTAGATGTTATTAACTACATATGTGATTTACTTGACACATCAGTTAAGCGCATGCGCCTATATATCTACCAAAAATTCATTGTGAAGAAAACAAAGACGTACTTATGATTCAGTATGTTGGAAAAGACGCTAACATTAAATACGATAAACACGCACACAAACACAAGGTAACATGTATATGTAATAGCCCGGATATAGGGCCACACCAGTACTCTGACTAAATTTAAGCGACCTTTGACTAATGTCAGTTAGGGCATGCTGTGTTACTATTGCTATAGGTGACACACGAGGCGTTGCTATCCACCTGTTGTTAGGGAACACCAGATGTTACCTTGGCAACCCTTACCTGGAAGTCAAGTTCACCGTAATTTGTGGTATATAGGGATCCAGCACTAATTTCATCTCCGTAAAGTGACATGGTTAAACGCGATGTTATTGGTTCTAAATAGAGTAAGAGGAATGTTTTGAGAATTTTAGAAAGAATGCAATTATGTCTTAAAATTTATCTAAACGCTTTTCGGCTAACCAAAACACACATGGGATATAACATGAATCCAAATCTATACTGCATGGCTACTAGTGGAGGATAGGCATAGATTTAGCGTGAGTTAGGCCATTGCGATACACTGCGTTTTCTAGCATATGCAATGTGTTGTTGAGACGTGACATATGCTAAGAGAGGTGCGATTACGTAACATTTTCCCGGGATCCTCAGTCTACTCAGCACGTCAAATGATCACGTGATGTCGTACAATGTACCAATTTGAAATAAATAAGATTTCCAATAAATATTGCGGTATGTTCTTGCCCATGGATCAATTTTTTATAATGTCATACACGCGCAACCCACGTGAACACCATGCTAAGGAACTTCATTCTTTAGGCGGCATTAGTTCGAATCGAGGAATCCAGATTTAGATATGTTCCGCCCATCTGTAGCTAGGCTCCAACCACACTTCGCCCGTGTTTGGATCGATCGATCCCTGAGTTCTCTGTTTATCAATTTCCAGAAAACTATACGGGTAAGCTGTTGCAACAACCGCGCCCATTCACATTAGTTTCAAAAGATTCAACATACTGTTTATTAAATAATAAATACATGCAATCATACACCAAAGCTTAGTCCGTTATCAATTACGTGTTCGCGACGAAACTATCTACGTCATTCATGGCATACTTGATCATGACGTCATCCTACACGTCCCGTGGTTGATTATGACGTCCTGTGATTATCTTTATAGCTTAGGCTCGCCTGTCCATAACTATATACCACATCACAATAGTAGCAGTTTGTTTATCACTCTCTAGGTGCAATACATCGAAAACGTCACGCCATAAGGTCATAATGACCGCCCCTATGTTTCCGTGGCCACCTCAGGAATCGCTCTTAACCAGACCCACAGTCACGTGTATGTAATCAGGCAGTGAATGATGAAAACCATTTTACAGAAAGCTATTCATTTCAGCAATGTGTATGCGAGGCAAACAGTGCCAGTTGGAGTTAAATGATCGCCGGTACATCACATGTGTATTTACCAGACCCACCATTTGAAGGTAGTACTATAGTGGTACAGCACCTACTCAATGGACCCTTCCAGTTTTAGCTACGGGTGTGTGCCACATCCATCCCTAGTTAAGCTCCTTCCACGCTTCACACGCATTGAGATCAATCGACCCCTGAACGCCCTGACTATCAATTTCCAGAAAACTATACCGGTAGGCTGCTGAATATTTTGAAACTAATTCGATTGGCTGCTTTTACTGCCTATGGCAGCAACAGCGCCCAGTCGAATTAGTTTAAAAAAATTCAACATAATGTTTCTTAAATAGTAAAGACATACAATTTGTATAACCACGCTTAGTCCGTCTTCAATTATGCGTTCGTGACGTACTTGCCTACTTCAATCATCACGGCATTAACCATGACGTCATTGCTCATGACGTCATACGATTGATGGATAAACTGGAAAGGTCCAATCCCTTTTAAACTGATTAAGGAATCATAGGCGCTTATTGACTATTTATTGATGCGCTTTAATCGTAGCATTTAGGCTAATGGTTACTGTCATTGACACGATCTCAATGGTTGCAGATGGCACATAGATTAATTATCATTATGAACTATGACATTTATTCTGTTTAAATCCGTTGTTTACAAAACTTGCTGAAACATCGCCACACACATCTTTTCTAATTTCTTTGCCATCGGTAGAGAATATTTACCTGTCACGACTAATTGGTTTCGTAGGGATTATGTATACAATGGAAGCTATGACTTCAGGGAGAACTGTGCGATCTGATGGATAGCCATGTTACGCATTAACACTCTATGAGTATCAACGATCCTGCCTGATAGATCAACACGTTATTGAGTCATCTCATCTTATACTAACCATTCAGGTGATAAAATTTGCTACCCATTATCCATACCTGACATTTTATCCTATTACCACTATTATATTCAATCTTTAGTGCCTAGATGTTGATACATTTTAACAACCTATGGTGGCACTCATGATTCACTTTTCAACCAATCAGAAAAAGCCTAGTTTGTCTGCCTCAGAATATACGTTCAGTCAGAGAAGTGCCGGCTATAGTTTGACAATGTGGTATAAATTCAATCATAGGTTTAAGCTGTTGAATATTTTGAATCGAATTCCACTGGAAGTTATTGCTGCCATAGGCAGCAACAACATCCAGTCAAATTAGTTTCAAAATAGTCAACGAGATGAGTATTACTATTACATAATAAAGAATGTAATACATTGTCACTGACGTATCGCTTGAGGAGACAAAATGGTGGCGATCACTGTTCAAAATTTACGCGATATTACAAAGCAGATAATTGCGATACAGAAACTGGAATGTGACAGGATATGAATGATATGGAATATATAAAACCTAATATATCGGTGTAATAGAACATTTGAGATGGCATTAGCATCCATTTAAATATGATGACTCGCAATAGCTAACTTCAGACCTATGATATGTGTCATTCTTCTAGCATATCTTGTGAACATTACGCTGTATATCGATGCCGTATATTTGTTTTCTGTTTCACAAAGCAGTCACAACACGATCCATCTGATTTATTGTCACATATTTTGTAACAGATGTTAACGATCTGCAGCATCTCGTGTCATCTGTCACAAAACCAAAAGAGATAATTATTGTTATTGATACTGGCGAATTGAATCAAAGGGCAAGTTGCTGCTATTTTGAAACGAAGTCCATCAGCAGTACTTTGGAGAATTGAATATGCAACCGTGCAGACATGATGTTTTATTTGATGATTATTGTAGCTCAATATATGTCAGAATGACGTATCAGGCTATCATTGCAGATTTACAAGATTTTATGCAATTGATGCTAGCGATGGCAGGTTTTTACGCCAATGACCACATCGTCTAAAGAACCAGCTTCTTCTGGAATATAACAGTACTCACACGATGGGTTGCATAAACAAATGTCTGTTCATCAGATGTTTTTAAAACAAGTATAACTCTCTAAGACTATTGTTGTTTTCAAACCACAACTGTTCTTTGCATTGTTCCGTCTTAAAGCGCTATGCAGTTAGTTAGCTGGCATTCCGAGCTGTCGAGACGATATCTCAGTGATATCATTTCCAAAGAGATTGACAAGATATCCAGAATGTCTCCATGTAGCTGCATGCGATGGACAAAGTTTTATCCCGATCAGTTAAATAGTTCTACACTTACCTCTGATAGCTGTAGTAAGGTTACCCGACGCAGTGAAAGAGATAGCTGAATTTGTGTCTGCTACATCCGAAAACTACATGAGAGAAAAGAGAAAGGGAGCGTCTACGAGAACCAGTCCAACCAGGTAACACCACAGCTCTCTCCAGCCAAGATATATGATCAACGCGCCATTCCCCTCACATCCCCGTCTTGCTTAGTCAGATCGTATATCTATCACAGCAGCTACCACTGACGTCTATTCAGAAAGGAACACGTTTGAAGAATATAGATACGTGTAACCATGGAAACGCTTGAGTTTGCGCACACCTGACTGACGATACCGGTGGCGTAATTCAGTTGCTAAGAAAGCGTCTAGATTGCCAGATTCCCAGATGTGAGGCAACGATGATGTGCGAGCGTTAGTTAGATTACGATGTTTCCAAGACGCAGTCTAATTAATACAAGGAGCAACACCCACTCTCCCACAACCTTGATTATCTGGTCAGTACGCATGCAATATGCTTGATACATATTTAGTATTTTACTTAGCGGGATATCATTATGTTTTCCTCCGTATTTGAACTTTCTAGCCAATCCATGAATATGGAATTATTTTCAAACAAATTGTCTGGTTTAGATAATTTAAATACCATGTTAACTCTTTCAACCCCACTACAAGGCAAAGTACATTCTTTGCGATGAATGGAATACTATGTTGAATATTTACAATGCAATCTGACTAGAGGCTGTTGTTTCATAATGCTAATCATATTTCTTCCACCTCAAACTAGCCGTATACTTGTGATGGAATTGTGGCAATGGAACTTTGTGATTGAAAGGGTTAATCGTGAAACCATAAATCATAAACACAGTATGGTAATAAAACGGATGAATAGTTAACCCTTGTGCGGTTATAATTCAAAGTTAATAACTATTTGGCTTTCTCGTAATTGCTATTGTTGCTATTAGCCTACATTAGGAGGCGGATTTTTGTAATCGGGCACTAAACGCGTCAACGTCTTTAAAGTTTAAAATATCAACTTTTGCGTTTAACAAAGAATTGAGTTATTAGAATTAAACAGAAAAAATCACGTGCGGTATATAATAACAAACATTGAAAAACTTACTGGCAATACGTAACGAAAAAGCGAAAATATTCCCAGGTCTATTCCACCATTAACAGGAGCAGGGAAACGGCTACAACTAGTCACTGAGACAGACGCTGGCACAACAGAGCAACACACCACACGCGTACGTACACTCACTCACTCCCTTACTCACACCTAAACACACCTTTAGCACGTGGGCTCGTACCACTCCACGAAGTCAGGTAGAATCGAACTCTTTCAGGTAGTTTCAACGAAAACTCGAGATGAGCGAGTCGTGGATGGCTAGGCACTTTGCAATAACCCCGCTTAGCTAGGTTAGCTTCATCAGCCTCAAACAATTCCACTTTTTTCAAGAGATCTCAGAATGGTGTACCCCTGTAACGCGCTAGCCATTCGATATTTCCCATGTAACCCTGTGTGCTGGAATAAGATCGTCCTGTCAGATAACTCTGGTGCGCCGATGCTGTTAGGTTCTGACTATAAATGGCGATCGCGAAAGCTGTCGGAAAATCTCTGAGGTAGAGTAGGATATGATGGGTGTAAATACAAGCGGTCTGAGCTGCTGGTATCGTGAAGAAAAACAACACAGAAACTACTTATATACTACAATCTATTAAATGTGCGAGTTTCTGTTTAGCTACAAAAACTGTACATAAGTCTAAGAATAGAAACAGATTATGAACAAGAAATACACTATCAATACCATTATTCACGCATTGAGCCCGCGCTAAATATTGTCAATATTGACGCCAAATTGACCTTTCCAGTTTTAGCTATGCCCCGCCCATCTCTATCTAAGCTCCACCCACACCTCGCTCATGTTGGGATCGATCGATCTCTGAACTTCCTGACTATCAATTTGCAGAATACTATGCAGGCAAACTGTTGAGTATTTTGAAACTAATTTGACTGGGTGCTGCTGCTGCCATAGTAGCCCAGTCAAATTAGTTTCAAAATATTCAACATCATGTTTCTTAAATATCAAAAGCATACAATTCGTACGTGTCGGACTATTACGCTCTAAAGACGGGAATAATAGAATCATTCATGACCTCACGATTATGACGTTAGCATACATGTCGCGTAGTTGATTATGACGTCATATGATTGAGTGAGGAAATAGATTCATGAATTACCAACATATATACTATTCATCTTATTACAATATCATACAATGGACGAATCCAATCTGTCTCTCACGTATATGACGTCATAATCAATTATGTCACGTGTAGACTGTTGTCACAATCATAATTTACAAAAATCCTTAGTCATGATGCTGTAATAATCCGCTATGTGTTCGAATTGTATGTCTTTGATGAATATAATATTTAATAAACCTTCATGCTGAACAATTTAAAACTAAATTGACTGTTCGCTGTTGCTGTTCAGAGATTTAGGGTTTGATCGACCCCTATTACGGGCAAAGCATGGGCGGAGCTTAACTAGAAATGGACGTGACTTAGCTAGAAATGAGCGGGGCTAGGCTAGAAATGGGCTGGGCTTAGCTAACGCGGGTCCATATCTTTTACACAGACAGCAACAACTGTCAGCAACACCATTTTGGTGCGAACAATAACTGCATGTAACAATAATAGACGAAGCATGTATCAACCCCAATATGCCGAATTCAGAAGCCAGTAATAAATATTCTATTCTGATGATTATTTTGAAAATAATTTCACTGGGAGCTGTTGCTGTCAATGAGGGCAACAGCTTCCTGTCAAATTAGTTTCGAAATATTCAACACTTAGGCTCTCGTATATAGTTACTTTGAATTAGAGATTTTAGGAAATTAAACGAGTTGAATCTAATGCCATGGCGTTGTATCAAACATATTCCCTATGCTATAAAGAAAGGAACCATACCTTTGCACAGTGCAGTAGTACGGATACGTACCCAGTATCCTCAGACAGAATACAAGATGGCCGAGCGTAATTAATATTACAACATAGCATCACATAGCTGAAATCCTTGCAGGAATCTGAAAAGGTCAACGCGATACTAATATTCTCCCCTTTTTTTGTGTGTAGCGATAGCGTTTCTCAAACGAGTTAACATGTCAGCTGACGTCCCGATCAAAATGACATAGCTATTTCACGAATATTGAAAACTCCGTTATGTCTTTGACGAGTCTACAACTTAATACAAATTCTTTTGAATATTTTGGAACAAATTTGATAGGCAGGTTGTTGTTCCCATGTAGACAGCAACAGTCGCCAGTCCAAACTCTTTCACGCTATTTAGCAGCTTATCTGTATAATGGACTTTTCCAGTTTATACATTCATCCAATGACGCTATAATCAACTACCTGGCGTGTATGGCGACGTCTTAATCGAGTAAAGCATGAATGACTCGATTTAGTCCGTCTTAAATGCTTAATAGTCCGACACGTTGTTCGAATTGTATGTCTTTACCATTTAATAAACATGCTGTTGCATATTTTGAAACAAATTTGACTGGGCGCCTATGGCAGCAACAGTGACCACTAAAATTAGTTAAGAAATATTCAACAGCATAGTTTTCTGGAAATTAATAGTCAGCGCGTTCGGGGCTCGATCGATTTCAGCACAAGCGATGTGTGGGTAGAGCTTAGCTAGAGATGGGTGTGGCAGAGCTAAGACTGGAAAGGTTCATTAGACCTACCTTGCATTAGATATTCTGGGAATTCACTTTTTAAAGTTTCAAATCGATTTTAAAACACGTAACACTGTGGGCTCAGTTTAGCTAGCAGTGGGCGGGGCATAGTTGGAAGTTAATCCGACTATTATACTTGTTCATAGCATCAACGCAACATCCTAAAAAATATAAAAATCCTAATTGAATCAAGCGCTTCAAATTTATGATCAAATTCAAAGTTCTTAATTATGCGGTGTAATTATGCGGTGGGTTGGGGTGGGGGGGGAGGGGGGGGTGTGTAGAGGAGGATCGGGGTACCTCGATAACATATTCAAACTTTAGGATAGTCGATCTGTACATGTATATGACTATGATTGATTTATTCCACAATTTGCCATAGGCCCTTGAGTGTACATTTAAACATATATATATGCATGCGTACACCTTAACTCTCGCTTGAAGCAGAAGTAATCGAGTAGAATTTGTAACACGTGATACGAATTTGTACCACGTGATATCGTTATCCGATTATACTTTCGGTCGTTCTAATATGTAATGGGTTGGGGTGGGGGGGGGGGGAGGGGGGGGGGTGTGTAGAGGAGGATCGGGGTACCTCGATAACATATTCAAACTTTAGGATAGTCGATCTGTACATGTATATGACTATGATTGATTTATTCCACAATTTGCCATAGGCCCTTGAGTGTACATTTAAACATATATATATGTTTAAATGTACACTCAAGGGCCTATGGCAAATTGTGGAATAAATCAATCATAGTCATATACATGTACAGATCGACTATCCTAAAGTTTGAATATGTTATCGAGGTACCCCGATCCTCCTCTACACACCCCCCCACCCCAACCCATTACATATTAGAACGACCGAAAGTATAATCGGATAACGATATCACGTGGTACAAATTCGTATCACGTGTTACAAATTCTACTCGATTACTTCTGCTTCAAGCGAGAGTTAAGGTGTACGCATGCATATATAACTAAATCAACCACGTGGTACTTCCTATCAGATACCCTGATAACGAAACCGAGCTCTGCCTAAGTTAGAATGAGCAGTCCATCATAGCGTAGAGTCGAATGGCTCCTTATACTAAATGGCACATAAACAAAGAGGCAATGCATTAATAAAGGTCGCATCTATTATATGGGATTATGTTTATATACACCTAAAAAAAGTAAGTCCCCCCCCCCCCCTAAATATGGGCTAATATTTTTTGGTGATATGTACTTGGCTGCAATAAAACGTGTCACACAGCACCACCCGGACTAGAAGAACAATGAGTTAAACTGATTACCCCAGAAACGGTGTTATGCATGAATGAGCTTGGATTGAATGAAAGATTGACCTATTTTAAAAATCTTGAAACCATACATGCCTATTGCTGCAGGACTATCGGCCATTCTGACCAATTCTCTGTAGCTGTAAGGCCAGTGCCAGTGTGCGCGCAAAATTGATCTGAACCCAATCGAGCATCTTGGGGATCAACTGAAGCGGGCTGTTAGAGTTAGTGACGAAACGGTTCTTGCAGATGCTCCTGACCTGTTAGAAGAGGAGTGGATCGCTATTCCACAGCATCGTTTCACTCGGCTAATCAACTCCATGCGAAATCGGTCCCGTCAAGTGATCCATAGCCGGGGTGCAATATTAAATCTGTGATAGAGTGAATGCACTCACATTCGTTGTTATTTGATTGTGACTCGATGGAATTTGCATTGTTGTTATGATTTGAATTCATATTGAATTAAATCAGTATTTTATATATTTTTGAAATGCGTCAATTTTTCATTTGATCCATGCTCATTCATGCATAGCGTCGTTTCTGGGGAAACCAATTTTACACATCGTTCCTGTAGTCCGGGTGGTGCTGTGCGCGAGTTTGTATTACAACCAATTATATATCTCAGAAAATATTAGCCCATATTTGGGGGGGGGGGGGGGGGGCACGGACTTACATGTTTTAGGTGTATATATGGTTAACATTACAGAAGCGCCAGGCGACAAGGTCGCACATATCTGGTGAATATGTTTATGCATGAATAAGTAAAGACAAGAATTTTTGATACCATCAAATGTATTATTGTCCTGGAATTGAGAGTTTCAGTGAACAGGGGGTTTATGTGGCATTATGAGTGATACTGTGGTTTATTGCCATACATACCGGGACCAGAGGACATACAACGTGAAAAAACCCACCTATACATGCAAACAAATGTTTAGTCAAGGAATCCATTTCTGGCTATGCCCCGCCCATTCCTAGCTAAGCTCCGCCCATGTTTTGCGCATGTTGGGATTTATTTATATACTTTAAAACATAACTTCCGCAAATCTCAATGTTTAAAGTAAACTATACAGGTAAGCTGTTGCATATTTTGAAACTAATTTGACTGGTGGTGTGCAGCAACAGCGTCCAGTCAAATTAATTTCAAAATATTCAACAGAATGATGATTAAATTGTAAACCTGCAATTCGTACACTTGAGGAACTATTCAATATTCAATACAGAGTTAGATGCGTATTTCACGATGCATTTCGATTGTAACGTCAGCCTACATGTGAGGTAATTGAATATGACGAGATGTATTTAAGAGATAGAACATATCCATGCATTCCCGCAGAATTGAATAACTCAATATCGCTGTTCTATACGTGATAAACTCTCATTCTGTCAGCGTGAAATATAATAATAATCTGATTACTGATAGATGCTACAAACTGATTAAATATGTTATTTCCTTCTGAAGATGCGGCTTAAATAGTTAACGTATTTCACCCATCTGTTTACTGTAGCGCTAACAGCATGTGTTTACACTATTAATTTTTGCAACAGGAACCTGGGGTTAACTCGTAAATACACGATTCAAGCGACCTTTCGCGTCAGACATCTGCTAGTATTTGTCAGATACCGCGTAGTAGTGGCGTTTCCGGCACAATAATTAATTCTACAAAAGAAAAGTGGCACGAGGTCCTTATGCAGTTTCAGATCTAATTTGATGCTTCACCTGTATGCACGATCCAAACCAGGCCAGAGTTTTCACACATGATATGAACAACATAGTATCAATGACATGCTCAACAATTATTTTACCAAGGCGGCTGTTGTACATAATTTGCAACGAATCTAACTAACTCGAGACTACACTCAGACTCTCGGCAGCGGATTACTGGATGAGATATATATCCCATCGACTAACACCCTAAATTCAATGGACCTTTCCTCTATATCTATCCATAATATGACGCCATAATCAACTACGTGACGCATAAAATGACATCACAATCAATGGCGTCATGGATGACGTAGATAAGTACATCACGAACGCATAGTTGAAGACGGAATATGCGCTGTTGTACGAATTGTATGTCTTTACTATTTAATAAATATC
The DNA here is from genome assembly GCA_034401795.1 of Chaetoderma sp. LZ-2023a. Lineage (NCBI taxonomy): Eukaryota > Metazoa > Mollusca > Caudofoveata > Chaetodermatida > Chaetodermatidae > Chaetoderma > Chaetoderma sp. LZ-2023a. The sequence continues at coordinate 73,087,730 of CM067367.1, forward strand.
CTGTTGAATATTTTGAAACTAATTTGACTGGGCGTTGTTGCTGCCATCAGCACCCAGTCAAATTAGTTACAACTTAGTCAACAACTTAACTGTAAAGTTTTCAGGAAATTGATAGTCAGGGCATAGGGGGATCGACCAATCCCAACACGACGATGTGTGGGTGGAGCTTAGCTAGTGATGGGCAGGGCATAACTAAAAACTGGAAAGGTCCATTGATCAACGTCTTTCTTTAGTTCAACATAGCTGTTCCGACAGGTTATATCATCTCAGGGAGTACTCTGGAAAATGGTGCACCACGCCAGTTGAGTTTTTGGGATTCACTTTTTGATGCGATACATTCCAGACAACGGTAGTTTTGTACATCATCATCTTTAAGAATTGCATGTACATTTCGGGCTGTAACTGTACATAGTAAGTCCCACATTCATGCAAAACAGTATAACGTGCATGACTGCAGAGGGAACTCAATATCATACTTGCCATCAAAAATGCCATACGAATGTTATCAACCTTTGATAGACAAATGTATGGTAACTAATTCAGACGCATTCTCTTTCTATGATGTCAAGTGCATTCCAGATATTTATTGCAGGCACTCTTTGAGAACCTATATCAGGTATCCAGATGCCTTTGCGAATACGTGTGCCATATCAAGACAGTTCATGCTCATTCAATGGCATGCGTATATTTCCATTGGTCAGAGTGACTTACTATCACTTTGCTGACAGACATATTTGTAGCGTGATACCCTGTATGTACCTGCATGTAATGTTGGATACGCATGTTATATTTCTCGAATAATATATGCTAATATGTATGATTACTGTATTCCTTAGCTGTCGTAGTAAGCATCCTGCAGCTGCATTCAGCCAATCTTCGATTTTGACCACGGTGTCTTGTCCTCAGACAAGGCCTTTGGCTTCCTCAAGCCCATTATTTATCAAAGTGTACCGAGTCCTGCGTTCTTGTGGTGACCCAGCAGCACGCCTAGCATATTTTTGCAATGAAATCCTCTCCTATCTTCATATTTGCTGGCTCCGAGTAGGGCGAATTCCAAGGCGGTCTGTGCTAGTGTGTTCTCTAGCGTGTTCTCTGACATCCAAATCACATGGCCAAACGTGGACCACTCTTGCCGGGCGACATTTACAGACAGTCGCGATGTATTACGCATCATTTTTAGCGCATGGTTAGAACTTATGCTGTCTGGCCATGGCTGTACAGTGATGGTACGGGCGTGGTTACGGTGGCAGGTATCAAGTTTGTATAGACCTGTCATGTAGCTGTCCAGATGTTGCAATTATACAGCATCAAGGATACGTACGTTGTGTTGAATAAATGTAGTCTTTTTGTCAACGACGTCTTTGATTGATGAACTCATAGCTTCCAGAAGATCTGGTATGCTATGTTCCCCATGACGCAGCGTGCAGTAATGTCAGCAGTACATTCATTCATTCATAAAGTGATTCTCAATTTCTAGTTTGTTTGCAGCTATTGTGAGTAGTTCGTCACGGGGTATCTTGTCATCTAAAGTCAACATCGTTGACTTATTCCAGCGCAATAATGGTGCTTCATATGCTAATATGCACACTTGAACATATCTAGTTGAATCACTAATATTTTCTCTTCTTGGGAGTTTAATGAGACTGTGCCTAAAAGAAGTAGCAACGCCAACACATTGTAAGTAGAGATGCCACCGTGGCCATGTCCAGCATTAGTTGTATGCTTGCACTATATGTGTCAACACCCCTCTTCAACCTGCTGTCCTGGGGAGCATGGGCCATCATTGGTTCAGCAGCAACAATCTCACTTTAAATGCCTTCTATTATAAAATCTTTCTTGAGCATCGTCATACATGCATTTTGCTAGAAACATTTACATTCTAACCATGTTACAAGTTAATGCCCAATATTTTTCCAGTTCTAGAAGTATTGTTGTCTCATTTTGCAATACAGTTTTTTCCATAGCATCTGCAGAAGCTCGGCAAATACATGTGCGCCATTGACAGATCTTCCTAGCTATATATCAAATGCAAAACCATGCCCAGTCTCGAAGCATTGGTAACAGTGTTCAATGCCAAGTTGAGATCCCCTGATAGCTGGCATCATAATCATAAAGACAAAAGACTCTGTCATGAAAATCGAAATGTTCGGCACGAAGTTACGTATTGTAGGTGTTTTATCAATTTACAATTTAAACGTTTTGTTGAATAGTTTGAAACTAATTTAACTGCCCCCAAGTATTATTAGTTTTAAAATAGTCAACAGCTTATCTGTATACCTGCCTTGAAATATAGATTCTCAATTTAGTCTTCAGAGTTTTAAATAGATTCCAGCACGCGAAACACGTAAAAAGTTGGCGGTGCTTACATATAAATGGATAGGCCACAGCTGGAAATGAATCTCTATATCATTCGGTTGTACTGATATAATATAATCACCGGGATGGAAGAATGTTGTTCATGAAGCCGTCCTCAAATAGTCATGATGATTGCACTAGAACGTACACAATACTTACTTAGAATCATTCATTCTCAATTGTGCAAGGTGGAATAGGGTTTGGGTTTATTCTAATTCATTTTCAGTTATCTCTTCCTCGTGGATGTTATATTTGGCTTTGCTGATTGGGAATAGCTTTCACGTTTACTCTACGCATTTCTTGTCGGATCCACATTGCCGTGTTCATGGATATTTGCTGACAGTGCTCAGGATATAGTTCAGATACTACCCGTCTGATATTAAGCCGATGTGTATATCACTGTTGTGTTCTCTTGTGTTGTAATAAAATGAAACAATGGCGTTGATTGCATATCCATTTGATTATATTTATTGTCGTTTGCTTCCATTTCCGTTTCAATGACTCCATGGCTCACCATTCTTGGTTCTCATTTCTATTTATACATTTTAAAGGTTTTGCGAAAATCTTTTGATATGGAGTGTGTGTGTGTGTCCTATTGGATTTCCAAGTCTTTTGCTGTACAAAGTCACCTTGGTAAACAATGCATTCGAATTATGTTGGAAACCATATTTTCCAACCTTTCCCCAAAAATGCATCTTGTTAATTAGGCACATTTCTGAAAAATGGGCCTAGTCTATATTATAGATTTTGTTCTTGCCAGTTTATTAGCAATGCATTCTAATCTTGCCCCTAGTGATATTTTTATGTTGACCCCGTGGACATCCACTGCGAGGACTACCTCATGGATGGGTGTTCACGTATGCAGTGGTAGTTTTTAGCTTGTTCAATGAAACGATTAAACTAACTGTGTATGCCCTATGGATGCAATATTCATTTACGCTAATAGAACAAATTCTACCGACATCCCGGTAGTTAAGATAGTTAAATTGTGACAATTATAGTTAATGCATTTAATTAACTGTACACATTCGCATGGAAATCAGCACAATTATTAATCTATTTGATCTAAAACAAAGAAAAATTGATAGACTTTTGGAATAATAATTATGTGGAGAGAGTTACATTTAGTAGATATAAATAAAGTGTTTACGTACATAATAAACACTATTGTCACCTTAGAAAACACGTATATTTTACAAAAGGCCAAATAACCTTCCTCTTCGGGCATTTAACCTAATTTGCCATGTTTTTTGGATTGCTGAATTCTCCAGCCGGGTATACCTCGTACCTCGAATGGGGTGCACATAGCGATTAAGTTAAATAGCAATTTTTTCAGTATCTCTTTGCTCGATAACACAGAAAATGCATCTTGTTAATTAGGCACATATCTGAAAAATGGGCCTAGTCTATATTATAGATTTTATTCTTGCCAGTTTATTAGCAATATATTCTAATCCTGCCCCTAGTGATATTTTTATCTTGACCCCGTGGACATACACTGCGAGGATTACCTCATGGATGGGTGTTCACGCATGCAGTGGTAGTTTTTAGTTTGTTCAATGACACGATTACACTAATTGTGTATGCCCTATGGATGCAATATTCATTTCCGCTAATGGAACAAATTCTACCGACATCCTAGTAGTTAAGATAGTTAAATTATGACAATTATAGTTAGTGCATTTAATTAACTGTACACATTCGCATGGAAATCAGCACAATTATTAATCTATTTGATCTAAAACAAAGAAAAATTGATAGACTTTTGGAATAATAATTATGTGGAGAGAGTTACATTTAGTAGATAGAAATAAAGTGTTTACGTACATAATAAACACTATTGTCACCTTAGAAAACACGTATATTTTACAAAAGGCCTAATAACCTTCCTCTTCAGGCGTTCGACCTAATTTGCCATGTTTTTTGGATTGCTGAATTCTCCAGCCGGGTGTACCTCGTACTTCGAACGCCACATAGCGATTAAGTTAAATATAAATTTTTTCAGTATCTCTTTGTTCGATAACACGGAAAGAGGACAACTCATGCCAGTGAAAAACTGAGCCAGTAGTAGGTACATATCTTTCTCTCTAAGGCCACCTTTCTACACCAACGAATTCTCTCTCTCGCTCTCGCCCTCTCTCTCGCCCTCTCTCTCTCTAGCTCTCTCTCTCTCTCTCTCTCTCTCTCTCTCTCCCACTCTAGATCGGATCCCTCCATAACTGCCAGTAAACGTAGAGCACGGATGTCGCGTGCGTGGATGGGTTTCTGTAAGGTTATTGATATATTATCAATATTAGTATATGTTATTGAGTCATGTTGTCTCAGAGAAGCAGCCAATGTTTATTCATGAAAAGAATTGCAATCTTTCTTTAATAAGCATTCATGCGATCTTATTATTAGCAATACTTATTCAAGATAAGTATTGTCAAATGTCATCTAATCAAATATTGATTTCACCCGTGTGATACTCAAATGTCCGATCAGCACCAATGTCAGAACAGATCTCACTAATTGATCCAATGCGTCAGCATAATGTCAGGTTGTCCTGAGAAGTAGGCCGATACTCACATGGCACAATGCGTATACGCAGTAAGCATAGAGACATTGACTGCGAATAATTGTTTGTTGCCCGATTTTTCATAATACTATGGCAATATCTACTTAGATGGAGAGAGAGGGACCATTGTAATCAAATTTGGAGTTTACCGTGGCCGCCAGAGATATCCCGTGAGCAGAAGCCGGATCTTCTTATCCGCAGTATTAATCATTGCGTACTTGCTAGGATGGGATAACCATGCACTGATAGGCCATGCATCTTCACGCTGCTCACATACGCTGGCGCGTAGAGCCCACCTCCTCCTTCTTTATTAACACATCGAAAAGAGACGTACTTGAATTTTTATAGGGCATAATCGTCCCAGATTACCGAATCTGAAAAACGTCTCAGAATCGGCTCGTTATTAACTGAGCTAATAAAGATTGAATATATAGGCCGATATGGGAGCAAATGTTCTTCACACCTAGTACGTAAATCACGTACGTGCCTAACTTCCTGCCCCGTCTCTCGCACTCTGATCACTTTTTTCTCATCTTTAGTGTCGCGTCTTTTCGAGAAACTTCAGCAACTATAAAACGAGAAGATTAGCAGTCTCCACGCGCGCCTTTCAAACTAACATTTGAGAAGGAATCGTTAGCATCTGTGAGTCAAATGTATTAATTCCTTCTCGCGACAATATTTAGAGCTTCGTCTGCCCTCCACATTGACGTTTGCTGGCTACTCTTCTCGTTAGAGAGTCAACAACTAGATGACCAGCGTTTTAAGAGGAATGCGAATTATTCCCTAGGTCGGCGGTTTATAGAATTGTCCAAGCCAGGTGACCGGTCGTGTGCCTACTCAGTTCTTCGTCATTGAAAGAATGAGACATTACTCCTGTTGGCTTCATCAATTAACCTGCATTCCAATGAAAATTCTAACTTCTACGCCTCATCTGTTACGTGACCCTCTCTAGAAGGAGACGCTATTTTACTACATCCGCGCAACCTCCGGGCGTATGTGCTGATCCACCAGATGTTCCCGTTCCATGGCACTGCAGGACACGGTGGGGCGGGGTGGCGCTGGACAACTTAGCTGTGCATTTCGGGGTTGCGGATTCGGTGTTGCGCGTTACCAGATTGTACAGAAACCGACTTCGAGAGCCAGTGGAACGTTCATTTTCCAGTGGGGCCATGCGACCATTGTTGCCAAAGTTGAACCTCACCATCTCGTCCACGCTGTTGGTGTCACCGGTCTGACGGTTCCACAGCTCCATTTTACGGCCGGGAGATAATAACTAAGAAATACATACAATAATTAATGGGGTAATAGTCAAACAATCGTACTCGTTTGCTGCTACCTGGGAGGAGGTCTAGTACATGGGGCCGGGTTGACGACTCATCATAATGGTCCTCGCCAGAGGTACCTCACAGAGTAAGATCCGTGCTAGTTTAATAAACACCAAATTAACCCATACAGAATGTGCGGATTAATTTCCACCACTGGTTGCGTGGTTCGGCAGATCTGGTGAGTTATCACTGAGCATGTCACTCGCCCCACATACTGGATGACGAGCTACATCGGGGCCAAAAGGCCCACCTGCACGAAAGGTCCCTTTGCAGAAGTAGGGGCTTGGGCTACCTGACTTTATGTTGTTTATTGCCCCCAGGTGATATGTTCCCGGGAGCTTACAAAAACTGGCGGTTGTGGATGTGGTGGCTAGTACCCAAAGAAAAGCGAGTCTGAAAAGCAAAAGGATCCGCAGCAGACGTTGGATATCTGCGTTACGGAATACAGTAACTTGCACTCGTCCTCACAGACCAGGCACCTTACCACCACCACCTAACTGCTGGAGATTCTGATTTTTCGACCCCTTATATACTGCCTGTGACGTCACAGATGGAACGCCACAGCCAATCATCGAGGGCGCTTCAGAAGCAGGGAAGGGGTTCACGTGACGCGTTATAGTACCCAAGCACTGAGAGCATACATGCGCTAAGCCTATGGGGTTCAATATTTTGAAAATAGAATAAGTGGGCTCTTTTAGCCATAACACGGCCGGGAACGGCGAGAAAGATGCAATCTAATATGCTTACGAGTACCAACGCAGTACTGTATAAGATGCCTTTTTCTGCCCAATACTAAGGCGTGTCGTTAGGCAATTTCTGACGCCCGCCCATGCGCACTACACAATCTCACGGACTTAGTCGTTTTACGTTCGTTTCGTAATCGGCTCTACACATGTGTATCATCCTACCAAGGGGGACGTGTTTGGATGTACCCGACCCGGCCATCCCATACCCAGACTATCTGTGGTGGTTCATACCTGACCGGTCGATCCCCGCTACAATCCTCAAGATGTGTGCAGTATCTTCGACGCAGAAACATTATGATCGTATACTTAACATACATTCGCTAGTGAAAGTTCCTCTTACCTCTTTGCGAGGACATATTAATAACGCTTCATTATCAGCTGTTCCTGTCATTGTGTTGAAATCTTAACCCATCGATAGTTGAAAACTTAACTTCATAGTTCATTTTCATTCCTTTGCCGTGGGACGTATGACTTTCCATATTAAATTTAACTGTTTTCTGCATATAGCATCAGGAGACTATCACTAACGTCCAAACTGTGTTGGCAGCCTTAAAATCTATGCGGATACACTTTCCTCCAGATTTCCCTTGTGACGTACTGTGAATCACGTTTAGTTCCAAACATGGACAAATCTTCGTATCCGGTCACATCCCATCAATGTCCAGGCCTACTTTGGACTTCCACATCAGCATCCGATTCCTAAAAAACTGAGTTTTACTTCCACTTCTGTTGTTCGTAACTAATTGGTTTTAAATCCATCAGAATCTTTTGTAGGGTCTAACTAGTAATGTACCTCTCTAAAAACTTCCATTCTGTTGTAGAAACAGAATAGATCAGAGTACATCCGCCAAATGCCTTTGTAGAGTGCGGCACTAAGAGCTTCTGTAAAGGTGTCCTCGCAAATCAATGACAGGTCTGGAAACTCGTCGTCCCTAAAAGATGCTTGCAGTGTTCCACTTGCTCCTGGTTCCTGTGGCCTTCGAACTCCTGCTCTCGTGGACTGTTGCTGTTCATTTGACATCAATGTTGTGCCCCGTTTTACAGACGTTATAAATGGACTACTTTCCAAAGGCTAACTGCAAAAATGTGACTGAACAATATTCAAGGTTTGGTGCAGGAAGTCATGCTTTCCATAACACACGAACAAACAGGAAGTATGAAGCTAAGTGTGAAGCTATACTGACGATTTGTTAGGATTTCGGTACAAAAACAGGAACAGCTAATGATAAAGTAACCCTGATAATTTGCTGTACTAACCTGCACAGTGAACCTTGGCTAGCGAAGGGACGTTTCTTACAACGATCGTAATAGTTCTGTGTCGACGACACTGCATAAGTTTTGTGAAATAGATTTTCATCTAGAAAAAGTCTAAATACGGTGAATTTGTGGAAGTTACAATTTCCACCGAAAGCGGCAGGTTCAGTGATGAAGCAAGACATTGGATGCTGAAGAGGAATTTGACAGGCACACGACTGGTCACCTGGTGTGGACATATCGAACACTTATTATATAACTGCTGTGGACCCAGTCGGGTTGGGGAGAATTTGTGTTCCCTCGAAATATCAGCTGGAAGCAAGGATCATCTGTTTTTTAATCTCTACCGAGAAAGGCAGCTAACAGAGGTCCACACAAATGCCAGGCGACGATCTAACTGTTGTCACATCAGCGTACGATGGATGGGGCAGAAAGTTGGCCAAGTGACATGCGTGCCATGCGGGAAGAATATCTAGTCGAAATGGATAAGGTCCTATCACACCCTGATTGCAAAATCTTCAATACTGAGTCGGTTCTGAAATGGATGTCAGGGAAAATACTAATATGTCTTCTATCGGTACAATAATAAGGAAACCAGAATTATACATACATAATATAATTAGGCAAGTCAGTCATTGGTACAGGAGCTGCTGGCATGAAAGTCAGTCGCATTCAGATGCATGCTCTATCAGTGTTACGCCATTCATTGTAACCCCTTCCAAGCCACCAGGTATGGATGATGTATGAAGGTCCGGCTTCCACCCACGGGATACACCTAGGAGGACATGACTGACCCCAGATCTTATTAAACAAACCAGACGTAAAGCTAATGACAATAATGTCGCTACGCGTACAAATAGAAATGTAGAATGGGTAAAATTAGTGTTAAATGTTCAGTTTATATTATCATGTCTTGTGCATATTGCTTATTGTTATGTGGCTTATTGTATTATTATTATTATTTCTCATGTAATATAAGTGTCATAATATGAGATATATCCCAGGTACATAGAAACAAAACCATTGCCGTTTATGGCGGCTTCAAAGAGGAGATGGTTAATTCTTTGTAGACACGAGTGAATTGGAAGCCCAAAATGAGGAAGCTGATAGAAGAATTGTTCGACACTCTATGCATACTAATGATAGTTCCGTTGTTGTATCAGCGTATGACACCGATGTTCTTGTACTACCGCTGGCACAATTCAACATGCTGACTTTAATAAGTTATGAATGTAATCGGGAAGAACAGCCAAATCAAGGTATATTCCTGTGCACAACATCTGTGATAAGTTGTCAGATTCTCATGAAAATTTGAGAAATATAAACCCAGCCGATGCAATCACAGGCTGTGATACAGTCTCCCAGATTACCTGGCATGGCAACAAAATAGCTGGGGTGCATTTTGCTCAGATCCTAGTCCCCTTACAGACGTAGAAAATTGTGATCCTCGAGAAGAAACATTCACGGCAGTAGAGAAGTGCATATGCAGGTGTTACCATGTTCATGATGCGGGCAACTGTTATAAGGCACGTGTGGTTTTGTTTGGCAATTGTAGATCTCCAGAAGCATTGCCACATACTAGTAATGCGTTACAGTTCCATATACAGTCGGTGATGATGAGACAAGCACCTTGCACTGTTCCAAAACTATCTGTGTTCGAGAACATGGAATGAACAAAAGATAATGGAAAATCTATTTAAATGTTATATCACTACCTCAGATTCGTTACACTTGTGTCGAAATGATGACATGTGGCCGCAGTAAAGGATGCGGATCCCAGACACGTAGTTGAAAGAAGGCAACCATGCAATGCACCAAGGTATGCAAGTGCCGTGGTTCTAATTATGTTTCTGTGATGAGTAATTTTCAAAAGATACTACTGTTTGTTTCTCTTAAGAAGTGTAATTATGGCAGAGACAAAATATATGGATGTGAGATGATTTGAGGCAATATTATTCTACGTTTTCACACTTTATCCTCTGTAAGATAAGAATTTCAATCGAGAAAAAAGACTCTGAATTTATTAATATGGCATAATATATGTGATTTTCTGAGATTTAATGCAGAGCCATTCATTGCTGACTGTTTCGCGCAATAGCAGATGTTGTTTTAACATTACATTCAGGTTTTAATATAATCTTGTCAATTAAGAGCCCTATGAATGAACTAGTGGTTTATGTTTTCGATACATGATCAATTAAACATTCCCATAGGCTTCATTATTTTGAAAATCCACGAAGGGCCATAATTCTGAATTTAGCTGGAGCCAGTATTGTTTATATGTACGGCCGGAAAACAGACGAGGGATGGACATACGGATGGAGTCCTGAAATGTCCACCAAATTGTCATGGTATAAGTTCAACACGGTGTTGACTAAATAGACTATGTAAGAGTATCACTTTCTGTATTATAAATAATAATAGTGACACTATTGCGCATATTACAATCGAATGTAATCCATTTAAAGGAAACTTAGATGTTTTTGACCGTCGATTTTGTCTTTTATTTCGTAGTGTCTGCACGCCAAAATTGAAATTGTTAAACAACATTTCTGGATTCAGCACACTCAACTTATCGAAGAAAGCAGATTTACCAACTTTTCCTCAAAAATGCCTCCGACATTGAACTTACATGAAAATAAGCCTAGTCTAATAGAGGTATCAATTTCTAACTATGGACGCCCATTTCTAAATAAACTTCGCTAAATTTGTGCGCGTTTTTGAGATCAATTTTATCACTTTAACCATTTGATGTTTAAATTTGTCAAGAAAAATTAAATATTTGCTTACTGAATGCCCATTTTCAGGCGAAGATAATACTATTTTTGAAACTTAACCACTGGGACGACTAGCTTGGTTATCGAGCCAGCCTTTCCAGTTTTAATATTAAAAAAATAGTATTATCTGCAAATGGACATTCCTCAAGGACGCCGCAGAGACAGTTTTGGCCGTTTCGGCATCAAATGGTTAAATCCAGCAGCCCCTGAATATCAAATTCAAGGTAGCTATACAGGGAAGCTCGATGCCTGCCACCGCAAACACCTACGCACCATCACTAGACGCCCATGGAGAGGCAGCATAATTTCCAACGATGCACTACACAATATGTGTAATATGTCGCCGATGTCTGTAAAGGTCGCCCAGCAAAGATGGTCCAGGTTACGCCATGTGCTAATGATGCCAGAAGAGACACCAGCACAGAGAGCCTTGGAATTCGCCTTACTGGGAGCCAGAAATACAAAGCCAGGAGAGGACGGCATTGCATAAATCTGCTAAGCGTGCTACGAGGTGACCTCAAGAAAGCAGGACTCGGTACACTCGAGTCAAGAATGAACCCGAGGAAGCTAAGGATTTCAGCTGAGGACAAAACACAGTGGGCAAAAGCGAAGGACTGATTGCAGCTGTAGGAAGTTTCTACTACTACAGCCGCAGAATACAGCAATCATGCATGCTGGAAAGCAGTTGAATTGATTGGAACTAATTTGATCGGGAGTTGCTTCAGCCTACGGTATTAAAATCTGTTTCGGAATATTCACCATAATGCCTAATTAAATTGCAAATTCATCAAAAAGATACATTTCAGACACTCACTGGACAATTGACACTTTCGTAACGGACCTACTTCATGTTGACTGAGATGTAAGGTAACGAGTGAAGATACGTGAGATACAGATCTGGGTTATCTAATAGTATGGGCAACTTATACATCACGCATGCATCATTGTAAGTGGCACATACACATGTTTGACAACCAGCCTATTTGACGCACAGTGCGATTTAGTTGCAGGGGGTTGTCTGGCCTTATCGAATGGGTACTACTACTACTACTTTTTTTTTCTTTTTTTTTGAAAATCCGACGCTGACGCAGTCGGATACACTTCCCGGAGGAACTCCTTTAAAAAGGCGTGCACACCCCCATACAAAATCGGTTGAAATAGCAGGCTTTATTAATAGAATAACAATACAAACCTAACATGTCAAAACAGTGCAAGCTAAAATACTCTATTATCATATACAACAACCGTGGCATAAATACATAGAAAACATAATTAATAAAGAGCTGATAACATAACATAATTCAACAAAGACATTGCTATTTGCACACCGTGTAGTAGTAGGCCCAAATGGCGAGCATAGCTAACCAACAAGTGGTAAAGCAACTCAACAATAATTAGCAGTAAGCTACTGCTAATCATTGATGCCATTGAGCCGATTCATGACCGGCAGGCTAAGTAGATCATATGTAGTTTAACGTAGCACACCGTATAGTAGTAGGGCCAAATGGCGAGTGCAGCTCGCCAACAAGTGGCGAGGTGACTCGTCAATAAGTAACAAAAAGTCACTCATCGACGCCAGTTAGCCGATTATTAAATACCCAACGGACGTAGTAGCCTTTATATAATATAATGCACAAAGCAAACGTATACAAACTATGACTACTTAGATGGCGCTCTGGGTTCACATTCTAAATTTACTTCATTGTAAGTTTTTGCAAATTACCCTGGAACAAATACACCTACAGTAAATATTTACAACAGGAATCTAATTGTAAGATATCACACTCTGTTAACTTGAAAATCGGATCACCTCCAAGGTTGGGATATTCGTCAAGATTAGAGTCTCCTAAGGCATTACAATTTTAAAATAAAGGCAATTAAATTATATTAAAATAGCATTTATCAATATACAGCAAGCAGCGAGTGTGCTAGCTTATACAAGTTCCGCTTCTGATATTTTAAGATATCCGTATTCAATTGATACTAGGCCAGTTTTGCACCATACGTCTTTAAATCTACTTTCTCTCCCATGTTCTACTAGCCTGTAAAATTCACAATGAATGCAGTTTATCAACAATGATCGAAATATAGCTTGTATGGCTCTCTGATGGTTGTTGCCGGTTTTATCGCTGGCCTCTGAAGACCGATGCTTCCAGATGGCCCACACGCCTACAGATAACAGGGTTATTAACAATTCTTTCTCCTTGCTATTAATGATTCGTCCGATAGTTGAGCAATCTTTGAACAAAATTGTTTCTGCCACTAAATTCACATATTTGGTTCCAAATTTAGCAAGGAGCATATTGATATATACCCAAAAGCCTGTAGTTATGCGACACTGAGTAAATAGATGGTCTATCGTTTCCTCCTCAGTATTACATAATAAGCACCGGTCTGTACTTAATATTTTACACACATAAGTAAGATGACCGACCCATCGCCTTCGATGGAGTAATCGCCATGCCAGGTCCCGTGCATTTCCTGGTAGACAAGGTGGATGTATTGCTTTCCAGGCATTTTTCCAGTTCTTTGGCGTGCATCCTAAATTGTTCCAATGCCTAACCACAATAGGAGTCTGTCTCCGACTTTGCATTAAAATTCTATACCAGTCTCTAGATGCCATGTTGTATTTTTTATGTTCTGACATAAATACTAATGTTGGTTGCAACATATCAATGTTGCCACGTGCTTTCGGCAATTTGAACCATACAGCAGGTATTGCATTCTTTATTCTAACAAATAAGCGCTGTGCATCAATATGTCTCATTGATGTTATTCTTGCTACATCTTGCATCGCAATCCATCTACGAGATTTCGGATTTACCAAGTCATGTAAATATTGAATACCATTTTTGGCCATAGAGGGCAAATATAATACACCATCATTATCACGAATCAACTAGTTGCCCCAAAGACGTTGCTCTAAGGCATCTTCCCAACAATTGGATTGTGGCATTGATCGTGTAAATATTTTTAAGGCTTCGAGCTGTTCTTTATATACATTTGGAATCTTTTGATGATTAGGTGGCAATTTATTGCACATAAATAAGCATTCTACTGGAAATGGGTCAACGTACCTTTGGAGAAGTGCCCTTGAAACACTTGACCAAGATAAGTTTGAAGTAAGTAACTTATTCAAGAATTTCAATTTTAAAGATGCACACTTTGCTGAAACATTAACCAAATCCAGGCCTCCGGCATGCTTTTCATTGCTGAGGATTGACTGTGATACTAAATGGGCTTTGTCCTCCCATAAGAAGGACAAAAGTAACGTGTTGATCTTTGACTCTACTGATTTGGGCATATGAACTACAGAAGCGGTATACCACAGTCCAGATAAAATTAAATTATTAAGGACAAATGTTAGGCGACGTCGTTTCCAATTTAGTAATGCACACTTTAGCTTGGATATCCTTTCTTCCCAGTTTAGTAATACATTTTGTTCTCTACTAAAGTAAATACCCAAAATTTTTATGACATCATTTGAGCAGTTAATATCCATCACATTATCAGTTCTGCCCTTCCAATCGCCCTAAAACAATCCCTTAGATTTATCTTTATTGACTTTAAGTCCTGATGCCTTTTGAAAATCTGTTAATACTCCATTTAAAATTCTAAAATCCGTATATTTACCCGCAAACACAGTCGTATCATCTGCATAATGAGAAACCTTTAGTGGCCTTTCTACGCCACGTATACATATTCCTTGAAAGTCATTGCGTTGCCTCAATGTGGCCCCCAAGGATTCCATAGCTATGACGAATAGAAGCGGGGACAGTGAGCAACCCTGTCTGACACCTCGTTCCAACACTACAGGTTTGGATAGCTGATTGTTAACTAAATAGCAACTTGTTATATAAGTATATAAAATATTGACCCATTTAATAAATCTTGAACCAAAGCCAATATGGTCTAAAGACTTAAACAAGAAATCCCATTCTAGTCTGTCAAACGCCTTCTCGTTATCAAGTGCTATTATTGCTGCTGGGATACAATCCTTTTCAACTAATTGAATAAGGTCCCGTATAAGCAAAGTGTTGTTTAATATTGATCTTCCTGGCACAGAGCAGGTTTGATCATCATGAATGACTTCGCGTAGGACTGCGCCAGGTTTTAATGTTAGTGCCCGAGTAATAATCTTATAATCTACACAGAGTAGAGAGATTGGTCTATAATTCTGTATTTTATTTCTGTCACCCCTCTTGTATATAAGCCGAACATATGCTTGGGCCATCGATGTAGGGAGATGCCCTTGCTTAAAAATGCTGGTTGCTATTTCTTCTAATACTGGCCCAAATATGTGCCAGAATGTTTGATAAAATTCAACTGGAAGTCTGTCACATCCAGGAGACCTTTCTAACTTCATACCTTTGAGGGATTTTGTCAAATCATCAATTGTTATTGATTGGTCACAGCTTTCGCGACATGAATCTGGAAGTCTTTTCGTTATATTAGCTAAAACATCTCTAGTTGCAGTTTCCTCGCTTCCCTCAGATTTATACAATGATTTGTAAAATTCGGATACTGTTTCAATCATTTCTGTATTTGAGCACACTGATACTCCATCATTAGTCTTCAGTGAGCGAATTAATTTCTCTATACCTCTTGCTTTTTCCAAATTACAAAAGTAACGTGTAGGCTTTTCGCCCTCGGTGTGCATTTGTGCTCTTGACCTTATTTTGGCCCCATAAAACTGATATTGCTCTATTTCATCTAGTCTACCTTTTAATTTAACTAATAGTTCGTAATAATTATATTCCCCATCATTAATTTTCTTATTAATTTTACACAACGACCTCTGAAGCGCCTTTTTACGCTTTCGTATTTCACGTGCTTTCCTCATGGAATACTGCCTTGAAATATATTTCAGGTCTGATTTAGCATCTTCCCACCAGTCTGTTATACATTCATACGAACCTCTTCTTTCATCCCAATGCCGCCAACAACTTTCCACACATTTGCGGTAGCAACTATCTCGTAGCAATGCTACATTAAGTTTCCAAAATCCATCTCCTCGTTTGACCCAGTCAGCATTATCTAATGTGATGGAAAACATATTGTGATCAGAGAAAGTTACTGGTTTTATGTTAGTTTTACACATGTAACCTTTCAATGAACATTCTACATAGATCCTGTCTAACCTTGAAGCTAACCTTCCATCGGTTGAAAACCAAGTAAATTCCTGGCCTTCTGGATTTTCAATCCGATTAGTGTCTAACAAGCTTTTATTTTCACAAATGTGTTTCGAAATATTATGCGATGTGTCATTAAAATTAGACCTAGAGTTTCTGTCTTTAGCCTCGTCTAATATGTAATTAAAGTCACTGCCACTAATTAGGTTTTCAGGCGTTCTGTATTGAATTATTGTGGAAACATCATTTAGAAATTCACGGCGCAATTGATGAGAGGTAGGTGCATAAAGGCACATCAAATTTAAACTTGTGTTTAGTACATCAATTGATACACAAATCCATCGTCCATTTGGATCTGATGACGACGATATAACGTCAACATAGTTGAGACATTGGGGCAGGACAAGAATGGCCACTACCACACTATTATCTTGTGATAAAGGAAAACAAATCTGCCCTTTTGAAATATCTTTGAGAGATTCATACACTTCAGCTTTTTGAATTTTGGTCTCATGTAGAAAAGCAATATCAACTCTCTCATTTGCTAATTCTTCAAGCAAGTGGCGCTGCTTGAATTCGGTATTTAATCCTCTGCAATTGATAGTGCAGATAATCAAAATTTGTAAAATGATGTTTACAACCGCCATCATTAGATTAACTAGATTTGGGTTTTTTAGCTCGTTTCTTAGACCATTTACCTAATTTTCCTGCGAATTCAATATTTCATAGTTCTGCCACAGAGAAATATTCATATTTGGAAATATCAGAATCATGGCGCAGTAGACGATATTTCACACCTCTCGCCGTTACATATGGCACTAACACTTCACCCCCTTCTGATCGGTACATTACCATTTCATCTTTCATCTGTGAACTCTGTGTTTGAATGGACACATCTGATTCTGCAACTGACATTGTATCATCATCCATATCATTTACTTCAATCTCAGATTCTGAGCTATTGTCTTCTTTATGACGCTTATTGCTACTTAAGTAACATTTGGCAGGAGCATTATTTACCATATCTTCAAGCTGACTTAAATCAAGTGGGCTTAGCGGAAAATCGACTGAACTTTCTGTCTTCTGAGTCCTAAACTTATCCTGTCCTAATTTTAATTCATCTTCTAAGGAACTGTAAACTGGCTCATCTGTAAGATCATCATTTTCCTGCGTGTCTTTTACAGCAACGTTTGGCTCCACTGCATTTTGAGTATTTTCTTGACTTAAGGTTATACCCTCCTCTAATACATGAATTTCATCAACTGTAGTTACTTTAACAGGATTTGATGATTTGTCTGTGTCATTTACAGTGGCATGAACCACAACAACATCTTCCGTAGTGATTGCTCCAGAAGCATTTGACTCAGTTGAATCCTTTAATGGGCTATTATCTCCTGATACTGAGGGCTTGTTTTGATTTTTTGGACAGCGCCATTTAAAATGGTCAACTGAACCACAGAGCAAACATTTGTTTCGATTGGGACAATCTGTTGCCAAATGGTCAGTACGTAGGCAGATCCGGCATTCTTTAATTTGCCCTCTATACCATAAGGGCAGGACAAAGCTGCCATCAAGTGTCAATCTGCTTGGTAAAGGGCTATCCACTTTATCAAACCAAATACGTCTTACACCGTTTTCTAGCTTTCTGTCAAAGGGATACGTTTCCCGTTCAATCTTTTGCACTTTGCCATACTTCTTGAGTTCACTCATGATTCTGTCATCTGGAATTTCTAGTGGAACTTTCATCTTCACTAGCAACCTATCTGACTCGATTTCCTCTACGTTACAAACTTCACCTTTTACACTAAGAACATCTTCCAGAAGCTTTTCCTTGACCCCCTCATTTGACACTGTTACATTCCATACAGTTTTAGTAACATTGATAAGCACCTGCAAAGTAGCAGGTCCCGCGCCAACGACGTCTTTTAACCCATGATACACGTCGATAGCCGTGACACCCCACCCCTTAGTTGTTATTTTAAGGCTTAGGGTACGCTTGTAGGTTGCCATGGTGGTTTATCAAAAGAGGAACCCCATACTACTACAATATATAATAAATATATACTTATATAACACCAGGACGTCAGGGAAAGAGCTAAACACTAAATAAATAGTGTCCCCTTTTGAAACCCTTGACGTCTACCAACAAATATACGAATAGAGAGTACAGTCGTATATTTGTTTGTTTGAACCACTTTCTAAGTGGTTCACTAACACCTAGCCGATTAAAGTATACTCACAAATATATGAATAGATAGTACAGTCATATATTTGTTAGTCTGTTCGAGTTGACCTGGGACAGCCAACTGGCTATAAGGATTTATATAGTTAAAGAACTAGGCTTGTGCTTACAAATGACAAAGGAATTAAATCCACTCACTCCAGCGATCTTGCCAAATATAATGCGCTAGCCTACGAACTATAGAAATAGCAGACTGGCGAGGGGAGAAATGTATTGCATTGACCACAGTAAGAGGAGCCCTATTAAATGGCGGAAACCGCCAGCTAAGAGGAATGCCTTTAGAAAGTGGAGACACAAAATGCGCTCCAACCAAGACAAGAATTACAAATTAAACATAAAGTTTGAAAGGAAATCATTTTAAGTGGCGATGCCCGCAGAACAAATATGGCAAAAAGGGTGCTGATAAAAGTGCAGAGCAAGTTGTCTCTAAAGAGAATGTCATACAACCGGTAGCTGCTGAGATTGTAGCTGAAATCCAAACTAATGGGAAGCACGTTGCTAAGGAAAATGTCATCGAACCAGTAGTTGCTGAGATTGTAGCTGAAGTCCATGTTAATGAGAAGCATGGGGAAAAAACTAAGAATCCAATCGCTGTAGTTGCAGGCGATGAAATAGAGGTTCTAGATGAGGGGCTAAGTCTTACTCCAGTAACAAGTCAATCCAAGTTTGATGTCAGAGAGGCTAATTCCACACAAGTTGAAGATGATGATCAATACCCTCTGGAAGAGAGTTTTAATTTAGGACAAGTAAAATTCAGGTCGCAAGATACTGAAACTAACTTTGACTTTCCACTGAGTACACTCAATCTAGACGATTTAAATAATATAGAGAAAGTAATTGGTGTCTCGGATCGATTGAGTGGAACAAAGCGACAGAAAGATGGAGAGATTTCTGAATCAGAAATAGAGGAAAGTGATATAGAAGACGATAATATGTCAGTCGCTGAATCTGATATATCCATTCAAACACAGAGTTCTAAATCACCTGATGAAATGGTTATGTACAGGTCAGAGGCAGGAGAGGTGTTAGTTCCATATGTGACGGCAAATGGTGTTAAATATAAGCATCTGCGTCATGATTCAGATATATTAAAATATAAGCATTTGCAAAAAGTTGAGCTAAGTAATGCAGCGTTTGTGAGTAAAATAGGTAAATGGTCAAAGAGAGGGTCGAAAAAAACAAAATCTAGTTAGCTTAATAATGGCGGTTTTAGACAGCATTTTATTACCTTTTATGCTAATTTGCACACTCAATTGTAGAGGCTTAAATAGTGACATAAAGCAGCGTCACTTACTAGAGACTCTGAAAAAATGAGCGGATTGACATTGCTTTGATACAGAAAACAAAAATTCAGAAGTCAGAATCCTACGATAATTTAGAAAAGATTTCTGGATCCAGAATATTTTATTCGTTATCTCAAGATAATAGTGCAGGCGTAGCAATTGTTATACTCCCTCGTTGTTCAGCCTATGTAAATATAATCTCTTCAGTATCAGGTGCAAATGGTCGCTGGGTGAGAGTCACGCTAGATATACAACAAACACGTATTACGTTGCTGTGTATATATATATGCAGCTGCATCTCATCAACTACGTCGTAATTTTTTTAAGGAGATGTCTAAAACAGCACTAGATAACATCACTGAAAACTTAGTAATGGGTGGTGACTTTAATTGTGTCATAGACAAAGAAAATGACAGGAATGCAACTTCAACTTATACTGATACATCACATAGACTCTTAAAAGAAATATGTGATAATGAAAATTTAGTTGACACCTATAGAATATCAAAACCTCATGGTAAAGATCTTACATGTTTTTCGGTAGATGGTAAAGTTGGTTCAAGGATCGACAGAATTTATGTGAATAGTTTGTTAACAGGGTACTGGAGAGATAATATTAAGCCAGTTGCATTCTCTGATCATAACATGGTTTGTGTAACCTTTGCCAATGCTGACTGGGTAACAAAAGGGGTCGGGTTTTGGAAATTAAACACAACACTGTTGGGAGAAGAATTTTATAAGAATAATATAGAGAGTTGTTGGCAACATTGGATTAATAGGAAAGCATCATATAAGAGCACATTGCAATGGTGGGAGGATGTAAAACTGGTTTTAAAGTATGTTTCCCGAAAGTATGCTATTAGAAAAGCACAGGAAATACGCAAACGCAAGAAAACACTTCATCGATCACTGATGAAAATTAATGCTAAAGTAAATAATGGTGAAGATAATTATTATGAATTACTGGTTAAAATTAAAAGTAAAATAAGAGATATAGAACAATATGAGTTTGAGGGTGCAAAAATTAGAGCAAGAGCCCAGATGCACGCAGAAGGGGAAAAGCCAACCCGATATTTTTGCACATTAGAAAAAGCATGGGCAATAGATAAGGTGATGTGCTCATTAAACATGCCGGATGGTTCAATCGTCTTTACCAACAATGAAATGAGTACTATTGTATGCAATTACTATGAGTCATTATACAAGTCAGAGGGAATTGATGAAGATGCAAAATTGGATTTGTTAGCAAATATAGACAAAAACGTGTCAGACACAGGCAGTGAATTTTGTGATCAACCCTTAACACTAGAAGATTTAACTAAATCCCTTAAAGGTATGAAACTAGAAAAATCACCGGGGTGTGATGGCCTTCCAGTTGAATTTTACCAAACGTTTTGGCACCTTGTAGGTCCAATAATGGAAGAATTAGGTACTGAAATTTTTGAGAAAGCCATTTACCACCAACTATGGCTAGGGCATACGTAAGGCTAATATATAAAGGAAATGACGGACGTCTAATACAGAACTACAGACCCATTTCTCTACTATGTGTAGACTACAAAATAATATCCAGAGCACTAACATTGAAACTAGGTAGTGTTTTAGGAGAAATCATTTGAACAGAGCAGACATGTGCTGTACCCAGCAGGACAATTCTAACCAATACGATGGTAATAAGAGACCTTAAACAATTGGTTGAGAAGGATAGCATCACTTCAGCTGTGATTGCCTTGGACAATGAAAAGGCATTTGACCGTGTGGAATGGGATTTTCTTTTTAATTCTTTGCAATCGTTTGCGTTAGGCTCAAACTTTATTAAATGGGTTAAGATTTTATATACGGATATCAAGAGTAGCTATTTAGTGAACAATCAATTATCCAGAGAAGTTGTCTTAGAACGTGGGGTTAGACAGGGGTGTTCCCTATCGCCATTATTATTTGTTATTGTGATGGAATCACTTGGCATAGCATTGAGGCAAAATAATAACTTTCAAGGCATATGAATTCGTGACATAGAAAGACCACTTAAGCTGTCACAATATGCTGATGACACAACTGTGTTTACCAGTTCAAACAATGATTTTGCAATTTTAAACCACGTACTAGAAAAGTTCCAAAATGCATCTGGTTTGAAAATCAATAAAGGAAAATCCAAAGGATTATTTTTGGGGCCATGGAAAGAGCGGAATGACCAGCCACTTGAAATCAATTGGTCTAATGATACCATTAAGATTTTAGGCATCTATTTTGGCAGGAAACCGAATACAATACAAAATTGGAATGAACGAGTATCTAAGCTTAAGAGAATATTAGCAAATTGGAAGCGTCGTCGTCTTTCAATCTTTGGTAGAGTGTTTGTTGTCAACAACTTGGCATTATCTGGGCTATGGTATACATATGGGAAGAAAAGAATCATTTAGTTTCCCATCGTGTTCTCAATAATGCTAAGTTAGAAGGAGGACTTGATTTAATTGATATTAAAGTGAAATGTGTTTCTTTACGGTTAAAATTTTTGGATGATCTTATTACATCAGATGAGACGTGGGCATGTGTTTCATGAGCTCTCATGGAGAGAATTGTAGAACCATTTCTGACGGAGCATGTTTTTACCGCAAAGAAGCCACCTCCGAATAGCCAAATGATACCAGATGTGTTTAAAGATCAAGTTAAGGAGTTAGAAATATTTGACAGATACATGCCTCCACCTACGTGCTGGAAGGAAGTACTAGAACAGCAATTGTGGGGCAATAGTAATATATGTTATAACAATGCAGTACTTTATGTACCGTCCTTGGCAAAATATGGCATTCAACAATTATCTGATATGATACACCCTCAAACACGTAGATGGATTTCAATGCAAGAAGTAGCTAGAAAAACACATATGAGGCATATAGATGTCCAGCGGTTGCTAAATAAAATAAAACATGCTGTACCAATTGAATGGTTTCGTCTGCCAAATGTAAATAATAATAGTTTGACTCCACAACCCGCATTAGTTCTTGATGATGAGGTGTTAAAATACAAGATGAGATCCAAGGAATGGTACCATATTATGAGACGAAAACAAGTAACACCTCCCATAGCAATTAGGAGATGGGATGACTCAAGCTATAAACCATCCAGTTGGAAAAACGTATGGAAAATCTTACATTCTCCATGCATACCAAATATGGCTCGTGATTTATTGTGGCGATTACTACATCGACGGCTATGGGTGGGACACTTGACATACAAGTGCAATATTACGACTTCTGATAGGTGTTACTTATGTCAAACAGACGAGGAAACAATCGAGCATTTATTTGCGGAATGTCCAATATCGTCACAATTTTGGGACTATATCAGCCAAATCTTGGCAAAATTTGGAGTGAACCCATTGTTCTAGACACGCATGTAGTCTTATTTAGAGAATTTGGATCAAGCGGTGTAAATATCATAAAGTCTGAAAGGACTATTTTAATAACAATACTAACCATAGGTGTTTGGGCCATTTGGAAACATCGGTGTGCACAGACGAAAAATCCATCTATGGGCAATCAGAATAGAGCAATAAAGGCAATATTTCGTTCATTGCTACTGAATCATATTCCTTGCGAATATTTTAGATTAAAGCAGCATGGTAAAGAAAAAGTATTCAAGGACATATGGTGCAAAACAAACATAGTTTCAATAGAGTTGGGAGCTGTAAAAATAAATGAGCCTGCACTAGCTTAAATCATTTAATTACCACAGCTGATTTATCTGTGTCTTATAATTAATCTGTGTCATGTAATTCATTTTAGTCTGCACTTTGATATTGTTATGTTTAATAATTCATGTTAACAAATAAACAGACTGGGTTAATTTAATAATCAATCGATAAAGTAAGTGGCCATTGAATTATAAAATTGTCCCAGGTAATTTTAGGAATTTGCACAGAGTTTTATAGGGTTATTTGTTCCCGGGTAATTTACAAAACCTTACCACAAAGTAAATCAAAAATGGAAACAAGAGCGCCATCTATTTCCATCTATTTTTCTGTAATTTTCCTGCTGACTATATATGTTATGCTACCCAAATGCTACTACGCCCGCTGATCTTTAAAGACTCAGCCCACTGGCGTCAATGATTGACTTATTTGTCATTGATTGATGAGTCACTTTTCATCTGTTGAATAGTTGCACTCGCCACACGGGCCTACTACCACACATGGATTGAATGGTAATTTACAAAACCTTACAATAAAGTAAATTGAAAATGTAAACAAGAGCGCCATCAATTTTTCTGAAATTGTTCTGCCGACTATATGTATTATACTACCCAAATGCTACTACGCCCGCTGATCTTTAGAGAATCAGGCCACTGGCGTCAATGATTGACTTATTTGTCATAGATTGACGAGGCACTTTTCATTTGTTGGATAGTTGCACTCGCCACACGGGTCTACTACTACACCTGGGTTGAATAGTAATGCGTTTGTTAAGTTTTGTTTTGCTATCGGAGCTTTATCAGCCTATTGTTTTGTATCGATACTTTTTAAGCCATATGTATTTATAGATTTTACTAATGCTCATTATTTATCATTGTTTTGGTGTAATATTAATCAAGATTACTAGTTCACCAGGTTTTTTCTGGGGGTTTGCAAGCCTTTTTGAAGGAGTTCCTCCGTGAAGTTTGTCCGACTGCGTTTGCGTCGGTTTTTCAAAAAAAAGAAAAAAAGTAGTAGTAGTAGGAGTAGTAGTAGCAGTAGGAGTAGTAGTAGTAGTAGTAGTAGTAGTAGTAGTAGTAGTAGTAGTAGTAGTAGTAGTAGTAGTAGTAGTAGTAGTAGTAGTAGTAGTAGTAGTAGTAGTAGTAGTAGTAGTACATATGATCTATTTAGCCTGCCGGTCATGAATCGGCTCAATGGCATCAATGATTGGCAGTAGCTTACTGCTAATTATTGATGAGTGGCTTTACCACTTGTTGGTTAGCTATGCTCGCCATTTGGGCCTACTACTACACGGTGTGCAAATAGCAATGTCTTTGTTGAATTATTTTATGTTATCAGCTCTTTATTAATTATGTTTTCTATGTAGTTATGCCACGGTTGTGGTATATGATAATATAATATTTTAGCTTGCACTGTTTTGACATGTTAGGTTTGTATTGTTATTCTATTAATAAAGCCTGCTATTTCAACCGATTTTGTATGGGGGCTTGCAAGCCTTTTTAAAGGAGTTCCTCCGGGAAGTGTATCCGACTGTGTCAGCGTCGGATTTTCAAAAAAAAAAAGAAAAAAAGAAAAGTAGTAGTAGTAGTGGTAGTGGTAGTGGTAGTAGTAGTAGTAGTAGTAGTAGTAGTAGTAGTAGTAGTAGTAGTAGTAGTAGTAGTAGTCGAAGTGAACGCACGCGTTTATTTAGCTCTGCACTTGCTGCCCGAATTTGTTAGTTTCTAGCGCGATTCTGTAGATAAATTTTATACATATATTTCGTATTAGTATTTCCTTTCAAACTTTATGATTAATTTGTAAATTCTTGTCTTGGTTGGCGCGCATGTTGTGTCTCCATTTTCTAAAGGCCCTCTTAGCTGGACGTTTCAGCCATTTAATAGGTCCCCTCTTACTGTGGTCAATGCAATAATTTTCTCCGCGCGCCAGTATGCTATTTCTATAGTTCGTTGGCTAGCGCATTATATTTGGCAAGATCGCTTGAGTGAGTGGATTTAATTCCTTTGTCATTTGTAAGCGCAAGCCTAGTACATTGATTATATACATCTTTATAGTCAGTTGCCTGTCCCCGGTCAACTCGAACAGACTAACAAATATATGTCTGTAATGTAACATGTTAGTATGCATTAGGGAACCACTTTAATCGGTTAGGTGTTAGTGAACCACTTAGACAGTGGTTCAAACTAACAAATATACGACTGTACTCTCTATTCGTATATTTGTTGGTAGACGTCAGGGTTTCAAAAGGGGACACTATTTATTTAGTGTTTAGCTCTTTCCCCGACGTCTTGGTGTTATATTTTTGTATTATATATTGTAGTAGTATGGGTTTCCTCTTTTTATAAAACACCATGGCAACCTATACGTTACCCTACGCCTTAAGATAACAACTAATGGGTGGGGTGTCACGGCTATCGACGTGTATCATGGGTTAAAGGACGTCGTTGGCGCGGGACCTGCACCTTTGCAGGGGCTTATCAATGTTTCCAAAACTGTATGGAATGTAACAGTGTCAAATGAGGGGGTCAAGGAAAAACTTCTAGAAGATGTTCTTATTGTAAAAGGCGAAGTTTGTAACGTAGAGGAAATCGAGTCAGATAGCTTGCTAGTGAAGATGAAAGTTCCACTAGAAATTCCAGATGGCAGAATCATGAATGAACTCAAGAAGTATGGCAAAGTGCAAAAGATTAAACGGGAAACGTATCCCTTTGGCAGAACGCTAGAAAACTGTGTAAGACGCATCTGGTTTGATGAAGTTGATAGCCCGTTACCAAGCAGATTGACGCTTGATGGCAGCTTTGTCCTGCCCTTATGGTATAGAGGGCAAATTAAAGAGTGCCGGATCTGCCTAAGTACTGGCCATTTGGCAACAGATTGTCCCAATCGAAACAAATGTTTGCGCTGTGGTTCAGTTGCCCATTTTAAATGGCGCTGTCCAAAAAATCAAAACAAGCCCTCAGTATCAGGAGATAATCGCCCATTAAAGGATGCAACTGAGTCAAATGCTTCTGGAGCTATCACTACGGAAGCTGTTGTTGTGGTTCATGCCACTGAAAATGACACAGACAAATCATCAAATCCTGTTAAAGCAACTACAGTTGATGAAATTCAAGTAGTAGAGGAGGGTATGACCTTAAGTCAAGAAAATAATCAAAATGCAGTGGAGCCAAACGTGGCTGTAAAAGCCACGCACGAAAATGATGATCTTACAGAAGAGCCAGTTTACAATTCCTTAGAAGATGAATTAAAATTAGGACATGATAAGTTTAGGACTCAGGAGACGGAAAGTGATTTAAGTCAGCTTGAAGATATGGTAAATGACGCTCCTGCCAAATGTAACTTAAGTAGCAATAAGCGTCATAAAGAAGACAATAGCTCAGAATCTGAGATTGAGGTAAATGATTTGGATGATGATACAATGTCAGTTGCAGAATCAGATGTGTCCATTCAAACACAGAGTTCACATATGAAAGATGAAATGGTAATGTACCGATCAGAAGGGGGTGAAGTGTTAGTGCCATATGTAACGGCGAGAAATATTGTCTACTGCGCCATGATTCTGATATTTCCAAATATGGATATTTGTCTGTGGTAGAACTAGGAAACAATGAATTCGCAGGCAAGTTAGGTAAGGACGGGAGGACAAAGCCCATTTAGTATCGCAGTCAATCCCCACCAATGAAAAGCATGATGGAGGCCTGGATTTGGTTAATGTTTTAGCAAAGTGTGCTTCGCTAAAACTGAAATTCTTGAATAAGTTACTCACTTCAAACTCATCTTGGTCAAGTGTTCCAAGGACACTTCTACAAAGGTATGTAGCTCCATTTCCAGTAGAATGTTTATTTTTGTGCAAAAAATCCTGCCACCTAACCATCAGAAGATACCGAACGTATGTAATGAACAGCTCGAAGCTTTAAAAATATTTACACGATCAATGCCACAACCCAGTTGTTGGGAAGATGCCTTAGAGCAACGTCTTTGGGGCCACGAGTTGATTCGTGATAATGATGCTGTATTATATTTGCCCTCTATGGCCAATAATGGCATTCAATATTTACGTGATTTAGTTAATCCAAAATCTCGCAAATGGATCGCGATGCAGGAAGTAGCAAGAGCAACATCAATGAGGCATATTGATGCTCAACGCTTATTTCTTAGAATAACGAATGCAATACCTGGTGAATGGTTCAAATTGCCGAATGCACGTGGCAACAGAGATATGTTGCAACCAACATTAGTATTTAAGTTAGGGCATATAAAATACAACATGGCATCTATAGCCTGGTATGGAATGCTAATGCAAAGTCGGAGACAGACTCCTGTTGCAGCTAGGCATTGGAACACTTTAGGATGCACGCCAAATAACTGGAAAAACGCGTGGAAAACAATACATCTACCTTGTCTACCAGCAAACGCACGGGACCTGGCATGGCGATTACTCCATCGAAGGCTATGGGTCGGCCATCTGACTTATATGTGCACAATAACAAGTACAGACCGGTGTTTATTATGTAATACCGAGGAGGAAACAATAGGCCATCTGTTCACACAGTGTTGTATAGCTACAGGCTTTTGGGTATATATCAATATGCTCCTTGCTAAATTTGGTATCAAATATGTGAAATTAAAGGCTGAAACAATTATGTTCAAAGATTGCTCAACTATCGGCCGAAACATTAATAGCAAGGAGAAAGAATTGTTAGTAACCCTGATATCTGTAGGAGTGTGGGCCATTTTGAAACATCGGTGTTCAGAGGTCAGAGTAAAAACAGCAAAAAACCACTGTACATTGTTGATAAACTGCCTTCATTGTGAATATTACAGGCTAGTGGAACATGGAAAAGAAAGTAGATTTAAAGATATATGGTGCAAAACTGGCCTAGTATCAATTGAACATAGATATTTAAAAATAGCTGAAGCAGAACTTGTATAAGCTAGCACACTCGCTGCTTGTTGTATATTGATATATGGTATTTTATTTTATTTAATTGAGTTAATTTTAAAATTTTATTGTCTTAGGAGATGATAATTTTGACGAATAACCTAACCTTGGGAATCGGTATATTTAAATATCAATTGAGCATCACGTCAATATTCTGGAGGTGATCGGACTTTCGAGTTCATTAGGTTAACAGAGTATGACATCTTTCATATATACAATTAACATCCTGTTGTAAATGTTTACTGTAGGTGTATTTGTTCCAGGGTAATTTACAAACACTTACAATGAAGTAAATTTAAAATGTGAACCCAGAGCGCCATCTATGTAGTTATAGTTCGTATACTTTTGTTTTGTGCATTTTACGTAGTAGTAGTAGCAGCAGCAGCAGCAGCGGCAGCGGCGGCGGCGGCGGCGGCCGCGGCTGCGGTAGTAGTAGTAGTAGTAGTAGTAGTAGTAGTAGTAGTAGTAGTAGTAGTTTGACGTGGCGTGTAGGCTGACGTCATAATCAATTACGCCATGAATGGCTATGTTGGTGGTGGTGGTGGTGGTGGTGGTGGTGGTGGTGGTGGTGGTGGTGGTGGTGGTGGTGGATGGTGGTGCTGGTGTTGGTGGTGGTGGTGATGTTGATGGTGGTGGTGATGGTGGTGGTGGTCGTGATGATGTTGATGGTGGTGGTGGGGGTAGTTGTGGTGGTGGTCGTGATGATGTTGATGGTGGTGGTGGTGGTGGTGGTGGTGGTGGTGGTGGTGGTGGTGGTGGTGGTGATGGTGGTTGTAGTGTCATGGTGGTGGTGATTGTGGTGATGGTGGTGGTGGTGGTGGTGGTGGTGGTGGTGTTTGTGGTGGTGCTGGTGATGGTGATGGTGATGCAAATGTTTACAAATGATTCAAGTGCAAATGCACCCTAGCTCGATTGCATTTAAATGCAAATGCAAATGTTTGCAACTTATTCAAATGCATGTGCAAGTGCAAGTGCAAATGCAAATGCATTTACGAATGCATTTGAATATGTAGACACACCTCTGGTACTGAAATTCTGTAACACTCAGTATGTGTGTATAGTTAGACTGAATGACAAGCCTTCTAATCACAATGGGTGAACAAATACCCATGTCATGCAGAATTATCAGCATCTATTATTTAATGATCTTGGTAAATGTCTATTTGCATTCCAAGAAGATAATCTTTGAATATTTACCACTGAAATGACTGACTCGATTACCAAGCCAGTCATATCAGTTATAAATTTTCAAAAAGTGTCTTTTCTTGTAATGCAAATGGCCATTCAAAAGGGCAATCTTGACAAATAAGGGATTACGAGATTTCTGAATGAATGGAGTTAACAACACAATACCCTATTCATAGATTGAGCACCCAGAGATATATTACTCAGCTCATGAATTACTTTGAAAGGATTGTGACAACAAATATAGCAAGTACTTGTTCAACACACAAATGAACTAAAATGTGTTGGTTTGCTAAGATCTCAACTCACTTAGTCCATACTAATTTCAATATATACATGATTTTGCACGCATATATATGTATATTTATGGCTGAGAGCTACATGTTAAGAAACTCCTAGTAAAATGTGTTAGTAAATCACAGAGTAATAAATTTCTAATTTCTAGCAACAAAAATGTGTCAATTTTATGAATTAACAAATAATTTGGTTGAATATTTTGAAAATAATTTGACTAGGTGCTGTTGCTGCTATTTACAGCAATAGCATGTCTCGGTATTATTTCAGATGGGTCAATTTTCCTCAAAACATAAATAAGTATCTGGTAGCTGAGCCTAAAATATGTAGCATTGTCCTGTAATAATATAATAATTATAAGATTCTAGAACGGAATCAAAACAGTAAATTTTTTTCATGAAAACTAGTTTTATTTTTGTATATATTGTACATATCTGTGTATAGTATGCGTCTATATAATGATTGAGTTCAATTATACATGCATGCGTGTTAGCGTGTGCACGCATAGGCCGGCTACATACCCTCATATTTTTTATTTGACTTTTGATTTAAACATATTTTATTGTAACATTTGCACAATGGGATCGGGCACAAGTTCTTACAACTTAGATTTGCCCTCTCCCTACATAATTATTATAAGCAGCCAATGATTGAGAACACTAAAACGAGGTGAGAGAGAAACAAGAAATTAAGAGGTGTGTGTGTGCGTGCGTGCGTGCGTGCGTGCGTGCGTGCGTTCGTGCGTGCGTGTGTGTGTGAGAGAGAGAGAAGTAGGGGAAAAAAACGATGTAAACAGATTAAAAAGGACTAGGATTGAAAGGAACAGCCCCTTCAAACACTTTCATTGTCGGATAGCAGTTAGCCATTAATATAATAGATTAAACAATACGAATAATTGAATTAACAGACCATATTCATGGTTATTCCATACCGTCGTCATTTAGCCCCATTTACCCACCCCAACCCTTCCTCTCGTCTCCCACCATGCTTTCACCAGGTCCTCTCTTCTCGTTTCTTACACGTAGCACAACGAAACAGAAACGAGAAATAAGACCCAGTCACCTCCAACCCCGCCCACGCCACACATTCAAAATGGCTCCACTTCTGTGTATTTAGGTAAATCTGAACTTTTAACCTCCTCATAACTTGGAACGAAAACATTTAACAGTAATGACAGCGGAAGCAACAATTTAAAGTATATATTATATCTATACAGTCATTTGTTTCCTAACCATGTAACCATGACAATAAAAATACGGACTATTCCTACATCATATCAAACGTTGGGATCATATATGAGGTTAAAATCTGCCGGTAGCTTGAATATAGTTTTGAACTTGTTTGAAGATGTATTCATTTTCCTTGACGGATAGAGATGTATTTCCTTTGCATAGCAAGTCACTCGTCAAAGGAATATACAAATGTAGTTGTTGTAATAAGCGCCGTCTTTGTATTGTGTAGTAAGGACATTTTAAAAGAAAGTGATTTGCATCTTCTACTCCTGTCTTACAAAAGCAATTGGGTGTGGGAAATAATCCTATTCTATATAAGTCACAATTTAAGTTGGAGCAGTTGTTACGTAGTCTGGTATGAAGGATAGAAAGTTTTCGAATTCCGTAGTTATAGAAACTCGGAGGGATATAGTTTCTAAATTTTTTTAGCTTCTTAAATTTTGAAATTTTTGATTCTGATTGTACATTCTTTTCGAGTGTGTTCCAGATTTGAATGGTGCTTGGGAAAAACGATAAAAAAAAAAAATATTTCCAATCGTGATAGGGGCACATTGACATTGTGTGGCTTGCGTAAGTCATAGCGCTCTGTTGTATTTGTGCGTGTCTGTGTAATGTCGGTCATAAAATCTGGTACCTTGTCATCGTACAGTAATTTGTGTAACGTTATTACCCTCATACACACGCGCACGAACGCTGACGAGCGCTCACAAACACGCACGCTCAGCCGCTCGCTCAACTGGGCGCCAGTTTCAGTTTCAAGTGTATACGGTTATGCCCCACGCAGGAAGATGTCAGACTGTCATGCTATGAGCATTGGCGATGGTGTCAATTTATATATTTTGAATACTGAATTCCCAGAATCCCAAATTCAAGGTAAATGTACAGATAACTCTTTGAACATTTTGAAACTATGGCAGCAACAGCATCCAGTCAAATTTCAAAATATTCAACTGAATGTTTATTAAATAGTAAAGGCATACAATTCATACACTTGGCGAACTATTTCATGTTCATGGCTTACCTAGATACGTCATTCATTACGCATTGTGATGCCATGGTATATCAGAAGTAATTGATTATGACGCCATATTATGAGTGACAGAATGGATCTAACAATTGAAGTGAAACTCTGGAAAACTTCTATAGCTGAAGAGATGAACACAGTTTGTCTACTGGAACGGGATTGGTCGAATACTCAAGTGGCCATCTTGGATGAATTAGATTTCACCTACAAATTTTGTCTGGAACCACTGAATAAAGCACAGATTTGGAGAACAATATTCAGGATAAATAAAATCTAAATGGATAAATCCATTCTGTTGCTCAATTATATGGCGTCATAATCAATTACGTCACATGCAGGCTGACGTCATAATCAACATACGTAATGAATAACGTATTTAAGTCTGTCATTAACGCTTAATAGTCTGTCAAGTGAACGAATTGTTTGTCTTTACAATTTAATAAGCTTTCTTTTGAATATTTAGAAATTAATTTACCTGGGTACTTTTGCTGCCAGAAGCAGCAACAGCCCCAGTCAAATTAGCTTCAACGTATTCAACAGGTTAGCTAGCTGTGTAGTTACAATGAAATTGAGACTCTGGGAAATCAGGATTCAATGCATATAAATATCAATACCATCGCGGCAGCGCATGGCTAGAGGTGGCCCGGCAGAGCTAAAAACTGATTCGTCAACTATCTATGGGAAGGTAACCGATAAGAAGTATGGCTATCCCATTCTAATGGCGCTTTCTAGTTTATCCACCAATCATATGACGTCAGAATCAACAACATGACGTGTAGGATGACGTCATAATCAATGATATCCTAAATGACGTAGATACATTCGTCACGAACGCTTAATTGGTGACGGACTATGCGTTGCTATACGAATTGTATGTCTTTACTAGTTACTAAAGATGCGGTTGAATATTTTGAAACTAATTTGCCATGGCGCTGTTGCTGCCATACATCACCCAGTCAAATTAGTTTCAAAATAGTCAACAGCTGACCTGTATAGTATTCTGGAAATTTAAAGTCAGGAAGTTCACAAAACGATGAAGTGTGGGTGGAGCTTAGCTAAAGATGGGCAGGCCATAGCTAAAACTGGATTTCTCCATTCCTGTTGAGTGTTTGGAATGTGATCATTTTGCGAACTGTGCGATGATGAATTTGCCGCTTCTTAATCTGAACAATAATTTTGCAACCAAACTGGATCACATTCTTAGCCAATAAATTGACACCCTTGTCACTGAAGAAACTACTAGGTGCAGTGAAAAATGCCTGTTATAAGGCTGGAAGTTGTATTGAAAACGAAAAGACTGCCTTCTCCATGCATGTCGCATTGGATCGAGTCTTCTAAGTTGGTTTTACAATCTACTTGGTTCTCATCATAGATGCTTTATTATTATTGTTATTATTATTATTATTATTATTATTATTATTATTATTATTATTAAAAACGGGTATCCTCACGCGCCTCAAATCCTTCATTTACAATACCGTTTCCAAGACTGTCCTTGTCATCATAATTCACGGACGTATTAGTAAGGACATTTACCAAACGGTTCTCATTGTTTGTCCCTTTCTCCGAAACATCAGACACTTTCACATTGTCTTTTTCACTTATCAATGTTTTATTTAATGTCTTACTATCTGTTTTAACATTCATGTC
The DNA here is from genome assembly GCA_034401795.1 of Chaetoderma sp. LZ-2023a. Classification (NCBI taxonomy): domain Eukaryota; kingdom Metazoa; phylum Mollusca; class Caudofoveata; order Chaetodermatida; family Chaetodermatidae; genus Chaetoderma; species Chaetoderma sp. LZ-2023a. The sequence continues at coordinate 73,121,416 of CM067367.1, forward strand.
CATCGTTGGTGTTTCGCTCTTCTGGTCATGTTTCTGGCACGGCCTACATACAGCAGTAAGCAGTCTATCGTATGGTTGCAAAGAGTGAAGCGGTTTTGGCAAGAAATCCCAAGAACGAAGCTTAATTGGCAATGCATTGGGGCGTTTTCGTTGCAAGACATTAATTATCGTTACAAAAATGAAAAGTAGAAATGACGGTCCACCTACGGCAAGCAATACATACCAGCCAGCGATCGAAAGTGCAAATATCCCCACGGGGAAGATCAGGAACATGATGATAAGATAGGCAATGGCAAACCAACGATACTTAGCTGTGATATTTCCCAAGGTTTTGGCCAAGTGAATGGGAATTTTTCTCATGAACGGAATTGGGAAGAAGATAAGTATTCCTGATATATTAAAGAAAAGATGACACATCGCTACTTGAAATGACAATTTAAATCCTTCGGCCGGTTGTGCCAACGAGGCCAAAATGCTGGTGAATGTAGTACCAATGTTGGAGCCTAATGTTAACGGGTACATTCTGTCTAAGCCAATGACACCTATACCCACGAGAGGGGTGAGAGTGGAAGTGAAAATAGAACTACTCTGGACAAGAATTGTCATACCAGCCCCAACAAACAATGCTATGTAACCGGTTAGAAATGCTAGCCGACCTGGAAGGTCTGAATTAACGAATTTCTTTATGACGGTCGCCAGTTGCCCTCGCAACAACGAATGCAGCAGTTTTACTATGGATATCAGGCATGTACAAAGCGCGATTAGGGAGCAAGTCAGCAAAATGACACCGACTATAGTGTCACTGAGATCTGTGTCCACGAACAAGTGAGTGCCTGTCGAATAGAAATACATCAAAATAATATTTTCTTTAGGAATATCCGTTGTAGCGAAGTAAATTAATACCAAATAAACATCTTATCTCGTTAGAAGGCTAGCCAATATACTGCGCAATGTACAGCGGGTACTGTAACATTGACCCTTTCCAGTTTATCCACCCGTCTATGACGTGACGCCATAATCAACTACGTAAAATGTATGATGATGTAAGATAGCGTCATAATCAATTTCAGCATGAATGACTCGATTTAGTCCGTCTTAAACGCCTAATAGTTGGACACGTTGTACGAATTGTGTGGCTTAGCTATTTAATAAACATGGCGTTGAATATTTCGAAATTTCTTTGACTGGGCGCTATTGCCCATGATAGATTCAAAATATTCAATATAATGTTTATTAAATTGTAAACTCGTCAAAGAATTAGAAATCTTACATTTCGTGACGGAACTATACGTCGTCTTGATGGTGACGAAAGCTAGCCTGTACCATATTGCTTATTGCGTAAGATACTCGAGTGGCTGTTAGGATCCCATGGCATCAGAAAAGAAAGGAATATGCTTTTTAATCAAACACGTGTCTTTGCACTCCAGGTAATATGTCAACAGTCATACACCATGTGGTCACTTGCTATGGTATTGTTTGTGCTATGATTACTGGTAATGTATGTGAAAGGCTTAAATCTGATTTACCAATTTGATTGTGCATGGCCATTTACAATTTCGAGAGGTCAATCGCTAGACTGTCTACGAATATTGGTAATGTTTAGACAATTCTACATGCCGCACATGTCCGGAATAACGGCGAGAAATCACCCCAGATGCATTCATATAATCTAAGTATTCGAGCAGGTTTATATCTACATATGATCACAATGTTAATGCAAACAACGGTCCTTTCCAGGTTATCCATCCATCATATGACGGCATAATCAACTCCGTGACGTTTATGCCCCGCCCATCTCTAGCTAAGCTCCACCTGCACCTCGCTCGTGTTAGGATCGATCCCTCAACTTCCTGACAATCAATTTCCAGAAAACTATCCGGGTAAGCTGTTGAATATTTTGTAACTAATTTGATGTGGTACTGTTGCTGCCATAATGGCAGCAATAGCGCCCAGTCAAATTAGTTTCAAAATATTCAACAGCATGTTTATTAATGGCATACAATTTGTACACCAACGCTTAGTCCGCCACCAATTATGCGTCTGCGACGCTCTTATCTACGCCATTCATGACGCAATTGATTATGAGGTCATCCTACACGTCACGCAGTTGAATATGACGCCACATTATGGATGGATAAACTGGAAGGGTTCATTGATTATGTACCATATGCGCTCCTGATGACTTTAACGGTCACAGAGGGGTACGATGTGATACTCTGAGAGTATCTGACGTCATAATCAAATAAGTCACTAGATAACCTACGTCACCATCACAATGGTGGTGCTCTGTCACGAAAACCGAAAGCATACGAATTGTATGTCTTTGATAATTTTACAATTTAATAAACATTTTGTTGAATATTTGGAAATTAATTTGCCAAAAGCAGCCACAGCCACAGCCACAGCCACAGCCACAGCCACAGCCAAATTAGGTTCAACATATTCAGCAGCCTACCTGTATTGTTACTTTGAAAGATAGATTCTGAGAATTCAGCCTTTACAGTTTCAAATCGATTCCAACACGCATAGAAATTTGGCGGAGCCTAGGTCAGAAATGGGCATGGCAATCCTCAATGGACCTTTCCAGTTTTAGCTATGCACCGCCCATCTCGAGCTACGCTCCTCCAACACTTCGCCCGTATTGTGATCGATCGATCCCCGAACTACCTAACTATCAATTTTCAGAAAACAATACAGGTAAGCTGTTGCATATTTTGAAACTGATTTGACTGGGCGCTGTTGCTGCTTGGGCCCAGTCAAATTAGTTTTAAAATAATTAATATGATTTTCTTAAGTTGTGAAATTGAAATAGAGGCACGAGTCCCTAATTCAAATTTCCAACATAAAAAAAATATTAATTTATACCTAATAAAATCATCAGTTGCTAAGATTTATTTCGTTTCATTATTTTGCCTCTAAAAGTATACAATTTCAGCAACTTTATTTTCATTCATTTTGCTAAGAATATACACGTTCAAGCGTTTAAGATGGATTAAACCTAATCATCCATGCTGTAATTGAGTATGACATCATACTACACGTCACGTAGTTGATTATGACGTCATATGATGGATGGGTCAACTGAAAAGGTCCATTTGACAGGGAGAAAGACAAAGTTAGTTTAAAGGTTCTACTTGTTCTCCGTATGGTTGCTTAGAAAGTGCGATAAGGGTTGTCTCAATGCACGAATACGTCTCGTTCAACGATCTTTGCCATGTGATTCACAAATTCGTGACACTTCCAACTTACATTTTTCTACATTGACATCAGCAATAGCTTCGTTTGTTTGGAGCCAGGAGAGAAATGTCCTGTTGCCAATGATTGCACACGTGACCACGCTACCGTTTATCATGGCGGGAGTATCAGTGCAATTGCCTGTTAAAAACAAAAGATATTGCGAAAAAAATAAAATAAATAATAATAATAATAATAATAAGAAGAAGAAGAAGAAGAAGAAGAAGAAGAGGAAGAAGAAGAAGAAGAAGAATGAGCACAGTAGAATGAGTACATCGCTCATAGGAATTGCTTAGTAATCAATAAATATCTAGACACACTTTCTATGTAGTTTATTCCGAACCTATTAAACCCTGAATTTCGAGAAGGTCAATTTCAAGATGTCTAAACAGGTAAGCATTTGTATATGTTAAAACTAATTTAATGGGTATCTGTTGTTGCCAACGGCAATGGAATCCACCAATGGTTTGCTTAGATATGAATCTATGTGAACTGAAATTTGATGCACGTGAAAAAGGATAATCCGTTCTCCTAATTATATCAACTCTGCTATTGAAATCAAGTCATTCATGACGTCATGATTATGACGTCACCATACACGTCGCGTAGTTGACTATGACGTCATATGATGGATGGATAACTTGGAAAGGTCTATCAATGTCGTATTCTATAAGGAACCATGCCACTCTTGCATTCATTTATATATACACCTGTGCAAAAGTTAAGCACCACCCTATTTTTACGCACATGCGAGGGTATATTCATGTGCTATGAAGAAAGCAATAGCATAAACATTTATGTACCCATCCATCTTAGTGCAAGAGGTAATAATGCAACTAGAGGAATGCTGATTATGATGGTGGGGAAACACTGTATGTTTTTGTTTGAACTTGAAAACGAGGCCTGAATATGGTTACGTTGACACAACTGACAACTATTGCCCTACAGTTGACACACGTGGCTAGATTGTCATTAATGGTGTCTGAAAACGAAGTTTAACATCTGTGCACGAGTTTGAGACTGTCATTATTAATACCGGGTATATCCACCTTGTGCCTGGATGACGGCCTGGACACGACGTCTCATGCTGGTCACCAACCGACTGATACGCCATTGTGGTATTCGTTGCCATTCAAGATGGAGTGCGTCTGTTAATTCCTGTAGGTTCTGCACAGGAGGATCCCTCCTTCTCACCAAGTTTCCCAGAATGTCCCAGCTATGCTCAATAGGGTTCATGTCAGGGCTCCTTGCTGGCCATGGTAGGGTTTCGATGGCATTCTGGCGGAGGTATTCATGCACAGCTCTAGCACGATGTGGTCGGGCGTTGTCATCCATGAATATAGGGTGGGTTCCAGGTGCATGATTTACAAAATGAGGGACCACAACTCTATCCAGTATGGAATCTTGATATCTTTGTCCATTTAGTGTTCCAGGTACAGTCAACAGATCCAGCTTACAATCAAATGAGATGCACCCCCATATGATAACGGAACCTCCACCAAATGGAACTTCTTCCATGATGTTACGTTGGTCGTACGCCGTGCGTCTGGACCTCCATACACGAGGTCGACCATCTGTGGCATGAAGCAGGAACCGACTTTCATCGGACCAGTGTACCCGTCTCCAGGATCTCATGTTCCAGTGTCTTCTTTCGTTGCACCACCTCAGACGCTCCTCTTTGTGGTGTGCAGTGAGGAGAGGACGTCTGACAGGTCTCCTAGCTTTCATGCCAGCAGCATACAGTCTCCTTTTGACGGTAGACATTGACACTCTATTGCGCGTTTCCCATTGCTGGCTGAGCACTCTGCTGTTGGTGAATGGAGATCTCCTAACAAGGCGTACTAGGGCTCGATCATCACGGGCAGTAGTCTTCTTCGGTCTTCCAGATCTAGGCCTGTCCTTCACCTCGTTAGTTTGCCCATGTTTTGCAATCAAACGACTGATTACAGTATGGTTAATGTTCAGCTGTCTGCCAATCTCTCTGCATGACATACCAGTGGTATGCATGCCTATGATTTGCCATTTCACACGATCACTTAACCTTCGTCTTGCCATAGCGGTTCACAATCAAGAGCTAATTCTCTCTGTACAAATAAACCACGGTCATGAACACAAAATTCCTAATCTTGTCGCCTAAATCTGTATGTAATGTTCTACACCTCAAACTGGACTTTTACATAACTGAACACGTGTGCTGTTTCCCGCCACGCACGGACATCAAGCGGCGTGAAGTCATGCATGCATGTGCATTTCGTACTTGGAATTATGTCAGCTAACGCGGGGACAAAAAGTATGGCAGCCTAGTTGTACCATCATGTTTCTACGTTCTATTGTTTTTGCTGGTGCTTAACTTTTGCACAGGTGTATAGATTGATTCAAGGATTGGAAATATACAGACCAACATTAACATTTCCAACATGTGCTTGGTTTCTTGTTAGCTGCTACACAATGATGTTCCAGCTGAAGGGGGATCTTGCTATGTTTAACAATATGACTTCTAACCATCTATTTCCCATAGGGAACCTGAATACGAACAGTTAATCTGTCGCCACCAATGGCCCTTTCCAGTTTTCGCTATGCCCCGCCCATCACTAGCTAAGCTCCACCCGCACCTCGCTCGTGGTGGGATCGATCGACCTCCGAACTCTCTGACTATCAATTCCCAGAAAACTATGCAGGTAAGCTGTTAAATATTTTGAAACTAATTTGACTGGATGCCGTTGATGCACATGGCAGTAATAGCGTCCAGTTAAGTTAGTTTCAAAATATTTAGCAGCATGTTTATTAAATTGTAGAGACGTACAATACTTGCAACGTGTCGGACTATTAAGCGTTAAAGACGGGCTTAATAGAGTCATTTATGATGTAATGAGTATGACGTCATCATGCACGTTGCACGTCACCTAGCTAAGTATGACGTCATGTGGCGTCAAATCATCGATGGATACTCTGGCAAGGTGAATTACCGACCTGCCCAGAGTTGTTGGCAGGTTGTTGTAACATTCTGGAGACGATGTTCCGTCGTGCACCAATGCTTGATCATGCTGCTATCTGAACCATTGTTGTTTCCGGTGGCTATATCGTGCAACAAGGAACTGTCTACCTATAAGATAAATAGAGGACATAATATTATTTACTAGTCCAGATAAAGGTTCGTTGTATGCATGCAGGTGGTTCATCGGGCGTGCGTAGTGTGTGGTTAATTATTTGAAAACAAAGGTTGCTGAAATAATATCAGTATTTATAATGGAGAAAGAACTGTGTAATTCATTAACACATTGTAAACAATCAGGGAGATCGTTATGTCCACAAGCTGTTTGTGGTTTCCTAGCATGCGTGGTGCGTCCTATCATAATCTGATGGATAGGGCATGGGCAGCCTTGCGAAACTTAAAGACGGCAGTGCTAGTAGTAGTAGTAGTAGTAGTAGTAGTAGTAGTAGTAGTAGTAGTACCTCAATTATAAGATTGGTAAAGGGCTCTGTGATAACTTTTAGGAATTGTTGATCTTCGCCTTCGAGAGAATCTGGCATTGCATCCACGATCAGTGATGAGATTCGGTACAAGTAACCAGACGCGACCTCGAGCGGCAGCAGAATCACTACTGCGGCCCAGTTGAACATATCGTGTACAGTGGCCGCCGCGAATGCTCGTCTAAATTCATTCTGATTCACAGACTGTGCAAGGGAGACAATCGTGTTCGTGACTGTAGTGCCGATGTTAGCTCCCATGGTTATAGGGATTGCAATGCGAACGTCCAGTACTTCAAAAAAGGAATATTGTTACATTTACCCTGGAATTGACGGCTTACATTCTTTGAGCCATTAATTCTCAGAATCTCTGGAGGAATCCAGATTTAGTTATGCCGCGCCTATCTCTAGCTAAATTCCACCCACACTATGCAGTTAAGCTGTTGAATATTTTGAAACTAATTTGACTGTATGCTTTTCCAACAGCGCCCAGTCAAATTAGTTTCAAAATATCCAACAGCATGTTTATTCAATAGTAAAGACATACAATTCGTACACCAATACTTTAATCCGTATTCAATGATACGTTCCTGACGAACGTATCTACGGCATTCATAGATTATGACGTCATACTACACATCGCGTAGTTGACTATGACGTCATATGATGGATGGATAAACTGGAAAGGTCCAGTTTTTTAGACCTACAAACGCAATTTGATATGACCCTGCTCTTTAGGCAGCAACTGCTCTCAGCTAAAGGTGCACATTAAAATAAAATTGTTTAAATTCCATTCTTTAGAATGTGAGGAAATAAAATTGTTTAAATTCTATTCTTTTAGAGGCCTAATTTGTATACCTCGATATAAATGAAACGAAATAAATTTTAACATATACCGTACACATTATTATTTCTTTAAATGGGAAGTTGATTTAGAGACTTGTGTCTCTAATTTATTTTCACAATTTAAAAATTATAATAATTTATAGCTTTATTTAGTTTCATTACAGTCAAGCCCACACAGTTAAAGGTTCTACACGTATACAATTTTAGATTTATTTTATATTGGCGCCCCCCCCCCCCCCCGCGTCGATGGGAAATGGGCGCGCCGATATCGAATTGGATCTTGGTCCCCTGCGCCGATATAAAATTCGATATTGGTCAGCTGCGCCGTTAGCGAACGGGGGCACCGATATCAAATTCGATATTGCTCCTTGCACCGTTGGCCAACTGGCGCGCTGATATTAAATTCGATATTTGTCCCTGCGCCGTTCGCCAATAGAGCAAATTTGATATTGGCGCGTTACATTGATATCTCGTAGGACCATATTGCCCAATAGATGGACCATGTTAATTCCATTAAGACATCCAGTTAGTGATAGAAGCGTTAAGATGACAGCAAAATGCACTTAATGGCTCTTTGAGTTACATCATTCACATATTATCAGCAAATGCCTGTCCGCATTCCATACCATTTTAACCATTACCGCTTTGATGTCAACATTTTCATATTAAATTAAAAGATGAACTGATGTTTAATTTTTCAACACATTTGATAGACGACGTTACTATCATAGACAGCAGCAGCATCCACTAAAATTGTTGAAAAATTTACGTTACAATCAATACCAATTGGCACAGAAAACGATAGAATATTGATATCCATGTGATAATGGTTAAAGCAGTAGTTCCGCAACGCCGTCGTTTTGGTGACATAGAGTGATAGCCGCTCATGACATTGGAGGTCTGTTCTTCAGGCAAAAAGAGGATCTATTTTCTGAAAGATACCTATTATATAAACTTGTTGATTTTCGGTGATAAACAAATGAATATACTTACATCCGGCGGAAACCATAGAAACCACGATAGACGTCGACGTAGATGAACTCTGCACAAGGACCGTTGCTAGGACGCCGATCATAAGCCCGGCAACCGGGTTGCTAAGAATCGCATTGTTAGATAAAGCTTGTCCAGCGGCTTTACCTGAAATATTAAATTTTGTGTGATTAAATTTAGTTGTAATATTATATTTCTAGATCGTCGAGAACTTAACACTTTAACATTCATATCAGCCAAAACGGCTTCTGCATTGATATTGAGAAATGTCCTTTTCCAGACCAAGAGAACAGTATTTTTTGAAAATTTACCACTGGAATGACTGGATCGATAACAGAGCCAGTTATTTCCGTGGCAAATTTTCAAAAATCCTCTTCTCTTGGTGTGCAAATGGACATTTTCTATGAGAAAATTGAAATTTTAAACGCAAATTCGATGGTTAAAGGGTTAATGTTTTTTGCGTGTAATACAATGATCTTAATGATTATCAGCTACATCCTATTACAGTTACACCCTCCCAAACACTCACCGAAATTGTAATCATTTATAAGCTTTATGAGTTATGTTATTTAGATAGGCTGTTTATTTTGAGAACTGCCTTACGTTCAGTAGGGGAAATGTTCTAGAGCGTTCTGCGTATGAAACATCAGTTTTTCTCGCTTTTGCATTTGATATGATCAAATTAATGCGAAAACAGCAGATTGTCAATAATTTGTAGATTTACCAAAACGTTTTGAATCCCTACTGAACGCAAGGCTCGTTGACGGAGAGCCTAGTACTGCTTATGATACCTGCAGCGTTCAGATCCGACATGTCACCCACATAGTTGAGGTCACAATCAAACTATACCACTTGTTTGCTGACGTCACAATTAAATGAGTATGTATAATTTATTAAATATTGTGTTGAGTGTTTTGAAGCTAATTTGACAGGGAGCTGCTGCTGCCATTAGCATTGCATTGTAAATTCACCACACAGACATACAATTCAAGTACTTTCATGGCGGACCTTTTGACTTTCGTGACGGAGACACGGCATTTTGATTATAACGTTAGATGCATGTAATGTATTTGATTATAACCTCAAATACGCTTGCGTGTATAGCCGCCTAGAAATGGACCTTTCAATTTTTAGCTATTTCCCGCCCAGCTCTAGCTAAGCTCCGCCCACACATCTATCGTGTTGGGCTCGATCGATCTCTGAACTCCCTGACTATCAATTTCCAGAAAACTATACAGGTAAGCTGTTGAATATTTTGAAACTAATTTGACTGGGTGCTGGTGCTACCTATCGCTTCAAATGTGTATACAAAGTGAGTAGGGCTTTGCTAGAAATTAATGGGGATATAACCAGAAATGGATAGGCCCATAGCTAGAACTGTATAGGCCCATAGCTCGAACTGTATAGGCTCATAGCTAGAACTGTATAGGCTCATAGCTAGAACTGTATAGGCTCATAGCTAGAACTGTATAGGCTCATAGCTAGAACTGTATAGGCTCATAGCTAGAACTGTATAGGCTCATAGCTAGAACTGTATAGGCTCATAGCTAGAACTGTATAGGCCCATAGCTAGAACTGTATAGGCCCATAGCTCGAACTGTATAGGCCCATAGCTCGAACTGTATAGGCTCATAGCTAGAACTGTATAGGCTCATAGCTAGAACTGTATAGGCTCATAGCTAGAACTGTATAGGCTCATAGCTAGAACTGTATAGGCTCATAGCTAGAACTGTATAGGCTCATAGCTAGAAATGGATGGGGCCATAGCTAGAAATTGATTGGGCCATTGCTAGAAATGGATAGGCCCATAGCTAGAACTTGATAGGCCCATAGCTAGAAATGGATGGGGCCATAACTAGAAATTGATGGGGTCTTAGCTAGAAATGGATGGGGCCATAGCTAGAAATTAATGGGGGCATAGCTGAAAATGGATAGGCCCATAGCTAGAACTGGATAGGCCCATTGCTAGAAATGGATGGGGCCATAACTAGAAATTGATGGGGTCATAGCTAGAAATGGATGGGGCCATAGCTAGAAATAGATGGGGCCATAGCTAGAAATGGATGGGGCCATAGCTAGAAATGAATGGGGTCTTAGCTAGAAATGGATGGGGTCATAGCTAGAAATGGATGGGACCATAGCTAGAAATTGATGGGGCCATAGCTCGAAATGAATGGGCAATAGCTAAATATGGATCGCTCCATTGTTTTTATTGTTATTGTGATAATATTTCTTGCAAGGTTTTATTACATTGAATCCCAAATCTTGAAATATATTTAAAATGCAATACATCACAACCGCACAACACCATGCTAACTGAGTTATGCAACTAGAGGAGTGATAGCTGATCAAATCAAATCAAAGTTCGACCTTTCTAGATTTGACCATATCATATCTTACATTCCTAAATTCGGACAGTTGTATAGAGATTGCATTGACTGACCTCCGAGTAATCTGAATGCAGAGCTGAGGAAATCCAGGGAGCAGATGAACATGTAGAGAAATACAAATAATGAAACAACTTTGAGAATAAGTGTCAACACGCGCACAACCTTCTCCGCCCCAGTCAAATCTATAATAATAATAATAATAATAATAATAATAATAATAATAATAATAATAATAATAATAATAATAATAATAATAATAATAAGAGTCAAGAGTCAACCTGGCCACAAAATTTGTTGCGTCGTATTAGGCATGGGTTGGAGCTGGAGATGGGAGGCAATGTGAATGTACGTGAGCATGGTTTCCCAGCACTTCGTTTGCTGAATCATTCCACACATACAATTACAATGCACAGGAACATATCGCCTCCGTGCTAGATTAACACGGCTAGGCCCTCGAGACAATTGAGTTACTGTGATTTCGGTAAGAATTTGCTACGCAACTCGGGTGTGTTTATCAATAATCATTCATCAGTCTGAAGGTCGGCGACAACAATATTTACTCAGGAACGCAAAATTATCAATAATCATTCGTCAGTCTGAAGGTTGGCGACAGTAGTACCAACTCATGAATGCAAAAATTGTTGTATTTATCAATAGCCATCCCTCAGTCTGAAAGTTGGCGACAACGTTGCTTCCTCAGGAATGCAAAAATTGTCATAATCACTGCTGAGAATTCGTCATCAGCGCACAAGCTCACACCCACGATTATATTAGGGCACAGGCTATAGGAAGAGATAAATGGAAGTTGATTGGTCTGTAATAATGTCATTATGTGACAGACCGAATCAAAGTGTGTTTATCAGAGACCTAGAAGAGTTTGCAGAATAGGTTTTTGGCCTTTATAAGCTGATGTTTTGGGATGAAACCTCACCATTTGGTCAATGGCTCCGGCCAAACATAAAACTCCACTCTGTGGCATGTATGCCTAGCATTGCAGATTTCGTTTAGAAGCTCAGCTATAATTGTTGTAGCCTAAGTGTTAGAATCGAAACTTGATATAATAATATTCAAGTATTTGCAAGTCTACTTTGGTTAGAATCGGTCCAGCATTTGAATAGCTAAGGATATCGCCTACCGAACATTGCTGATATCGTTGATTCGATGGGAGGCACTGAGCTCTTTTCTACAATGGACTTGAAGTCTGGTTATTGGCAAATACCCATGGCTAGTCAAGACATTGAGAAAACTGCTTTCGTCTGGAAGGTCAGGACGAATGGGTCAGAATGGCCTTCGGTTTTTGTAATTCAGGAGCGGTATTTCAGCGTGCAATGAATTCAATATTTCGGGAATATGTGGCTAAATTTATGCAAGTATTTGTAGATGATATAGTCGTATGTTCCAAAAATCCAACTGAACATGCAAAACATTTATGCCTCGTAATGCAGAAAATACGAGAATATAATCTACAATTGAAAAGAAGCAAATGTGACTTTGCAAGTGAGTCCGTGGACTTACTTGGCTATCGTATATCGAAATATGGGATAGCCCCGCAAGCTCAAAAGGTGAATGTCATCCGAGAGATGTCACCACCAAGAGATGTAGGGGAAGTCAGAAGTTTCCTAGGTGCCACTGGATATTATAGATCTTGTGTCGAAGGTTATGCAGAGATAGCTAAGCCTTTGATTGAACTTACTAAGAAATATAAAAGATTTGAATGGGGTCAAGCAGAGCAGCAAGCGTTTGAGAAATTGAAGAACTTGCTGTGTAGCAAAATTGTACTTACATACCCAGATCTGAACAAACCGTATAAATTGTATACATATGCCTCAAGTTATGCAATTAGTGCAATATTGGTACATGAAGACAGAAAAGGTGTAGAGCGAGTGATCCAGTATGTCAGCTCAACTTTGAAGGACAGCCAATTGAACTGGCCTGTGATAGAAAAAGAGGCATATGTGGTAGTCTACGCCTTGAAGAAGTTATGTCCTTACCTTTTTGGTGCAAGATTCACAGTGTATATGGATCACAAACCTCTCAAGAGTCTGTTTGCGGGAGAAGTCCGTAATACAAAGGTGTACAGATGGGCAGTATTGATAGCGGAGTATGGCTGCAATATTGAGTATATAAAAGGTACAAAGAAAATCTTTACTTAGCAATCAGGATATTTATGGTCCTCAGCGTAGACTTAGATTTGTCAAACAAATAGCACGAGAAACAAGATGAAGTATGCAAAATCGGACAGAAGAGAGGTTTGTTTAATTTTGTGGGCGAAGTGGCCTCGTCTTTGTTTGGTGTTGCCACATCTAATGACATTGATTCCCTAAAGAACATAGTTAAATTAGCCCTGAAAGATGTGAATAAATTATTCCATTTTTCGAATAACTTGTCATCACATGTGAAACATCCTTTTGACAAAATTAACATGAATATTGATAGGATAAACGCGATCACAGATACACTAACCAATATGACAAGTAATGTTAATGAAATTATAGATCAACAAGTTTCTCGAATAGCAGACTTATATGCATTGGTACGATTAGGTCAAATGGTCAATTCAGCAGAAAATGTTGTGTATGATTACCAGAGACTAGCTATGCAATTTCATAGACAAACTGCATCCCTTGAAATAGGTAGATTGAGGGAAGAATTGTTTAGTCCATCAGATTTAGAAACTATTGGGGATTGGATTGGTGTTGGTTTCAAATTGATACAACCATACCAATGGTATTACCAGAATGTAATGGTGTTGCCATTATGGCGAGACAATACTCAGTTGCGCTATGTTGTGACACTTCCATTGATTGACAGTGGAGACTATATAGAATATGGACTGTACTCTTGGCCTGAACCATTAGGTGTAATAGGACATTGTATGCAGGCTTTAATAGCCCAGATTAGCATTGGTCTGGATACTCAACCCGGATGGTATTTTACTCCATCTAAGTGCAGGGGTACTGAATTTCGGGTGTGTAATGGACATTTGTGGGCCAATAAGACTCATATACCATGCATTGTGAGTTTATTAACGAATTCCACTGATAAGGCATGTACTATTAAATTATTCCGATCCAACAATATCTCTAATAAGGTATTTACACATAAGCAGGTTGGGATGGTGCTACAAACATTTGGGGAAAGTATAAAAATACATTGTGGGGGGAAAAGCACAGAAACCCACAATCTTATGAATGGAGTGCATGTGTTGAACCCTGCTAGATGTGACTACAGTGGTGCTGGATGGAAGTTTAGACATATTAGATCATACGAGCGCAAGTATGAGAGACAAAGGCAGGCTATCGAAGCACCAAGACTGGACATAGTAAGTGCTCTGAACCAGTCCCTTATTGTTGATCATTTGAAAGTAGAAAAGTGGGATCATTTGCAGAAAATAAAGTATGTACCTCTAGCACCGTCATCAGAAATCAAACACAGAGATTGTTGAAAGCTTCGGCACTACATCAATTTCTATGTATGTGGTGGCATCGGCTATCACAATAATTGTGTTAATGTGTGTATTATACACATGCGGGGTGATTCACCATATCAGGAAGTGTACGACACAAAAGCCACGTATGGGGAATTCGCCAGAGACAGAGCGGTTCTGGGTGCGTTGGTCATGGCGACCACGCCTCACACCTAATGATTTTAGTGGGCTGACCAGCATAATGGACATGACACAGCCAAACCGTGCTGAACTTCGTGTGCCCATGGTGCCTGGCCAGAGTAAGCCTCATGTACTTACTGTACCCAAGCAAATCGAGCTGCAGATACTGGATATATCTCTTCATTACTGATATTGTTTCCAGTATATGCCGAAACCGTAAAGAGGATACAATGACTGATTATATTTACCACATTATATTATCATTATTATTCTTATATTATGATTATTTTACTTGTATGATATTATTTCACTGATTTGCATGCGAGTCACCTGCGTGTGACGAATTTGTTTTACTATAGTAATAGGTATGTAATCTTGGCATGCAGGAGGGTTGAATCATGGCAAGTCTGGTTGACGGTGCATCTTGTGTAGTTTAATGTGCGAGTTGTTGATGGAGTACAACAAGTATATTAACAGTCTTCTTAGTGCTGAGAAGATGGTTAATTGACTTCGGTTGGAAGGCATATGTAGATATTGGACATCTGGAGGAGTCTTGGCTAATTTCTTAATGTTTTTAGAAAGCGGTCAGCTTCTTGGGAGGTTGTATATTACATAGACCCTATTTAATAAAGAAAACTGATGTTTGTGTGTGGAACGATAATAATCGTACATAGCAATGTTTATCTTAATAGGCACTTAGCAAGCCAGATGAAATGCACTAGAGAAAGTAACCCATTCAAATTGAAGGACAAACCAGTGAATCAACTAAACCTCAATAATTAGTTGTGTTGGTGAAAACCTGATAATGATGTAAGTAAAAGTTGTTGCTGTCTTGGTGCTAAGTCGTTTATGAGAGATGCTCTCCTTACAGTAACATAAATGACTGCAGCGACAAGCATCAATGAGCTTGACCACGGCAGTATGCAAGTTTGTATGAATGTTGAATCGTTGTATAGATATGTAAACGGGATGAGAATGTTAACCCTAAGTTAACCCTTGATGGCGTAACTTGTTGCCCGTTGCTTTTACCGCTGTGAATGGCAATAGCACCCCGCAAGGAGAAGCGGCTAGTGGTACTGATGAGACAGGAAGATATATAGATCATCTTATGAACAGCAGATGATATTTTGGGTCATTATTTTGAAAACTCAGATGCTGAATAATATTCAGTCGAATTGCTGAATGCTAAGTTTTCATAGTCGACTGTGATATCGTTGGAACGGTCTTGTCCTGAGTGTCATGATTCAGTAAGTCGTTTTGACTGAACGTCAGTTTATCAAAAGTTATTTCGTGTTTATAGAAATTTAGTCTCAAGAGTCAAGCTGGCCACATAATTTGTTGCGTCGTATTAGGCATGTGTTGAAGCCGGAGATGGGAGGCAATGTGAATGTACGTGGGCATGGTTTCCCAGCACTTCATTGCTGAATCATTCCACACATACAATTACAATGCACAGGAACATATCGCCTCCGTGCTAGATTAACATGGCTAGGCCCTCGAGACAATTGAGTGATTTCGGTAAGAATTTGCTACACAACTCGGACGTGTTTATCAATAATCATTCGTCAGTCTGAAGGTCGGCGACAACAATATTTACTCAGGAATGCAAAATTACCAATACTCATTCGTCAGTCTGAAGCTTGGCGACAGTAGTACCAACTCAGGAATGCAAAAAATGTTGTATTTATCAATAGCCATCCCTCAGTCTGAAAGTTGGCGACAACGTTGCTTTTTCAGGAATGCGAAAATTGTCATAGTCACTGCTGAGAATTCGTCATCAGCGCACTAGCTCGCGCCCACGATTATATTAGGGCACAGTCTATAGGAAGAGATAAATGGAAGTTGATTGGTCTGTAATAATGTCATTATGGGACAGACCGAATCAAAGTGTGTTTATCAGGGACCTAGAAGATTTTGCAGAATAGGTTTTGGCCTTTAGAAGCTGATGTTTTGGGATGCAACTTCACCATTTGGCCAGTGGCTCTGGCCTAACATAAAACTCCAGTCTGTGGCATGTATGCCTAACGTTGGTGATTTCGTTTAGAAGATCAGTTATAATGCTGTAGCCTAAGTGTTGTTAACTTCGTTGTTAGAATCGAAACTTGATATAATAATATACAAGTATTTGTAAGTCTACTTTGGTTAGAATCGGTCCAGCATTTGAATAGCTAAGGATCTGAAAATACAACTATTATCTTACGTTCACATAAGACAGTGTGTTTGTCGTTTAATAATAACCGTAATACGCACTTAATGAGCTGGGCGAAACACCAAGTCCTTTCCTGTAGTCTTCGTGATTGATAGGTCAGATAGCCCAGGGCAATTCATAGAAATATCGTCCATTTTACCATCCGTCGGATGAGGCGAGCGAATTGCTAAATTCGCTTACATCTTTCATCATAGACGTTGCCGCAGCAACCAGTAAAACCTAAGTCTTGATGACAGATTTAAGTGACGTCATATCCAGAAATTCTCATACAATTCTGAAAACATCAACTTTGTAAACTCGCACCGGTAAAGGTCGAAAAGTTTACAATGTGTATCTATGTTAGTCAGGCTTGTGCGATTATTGCGGTGAGTGATCGCGATCGATTATTAAAAAATACTCGTGATTACTCGATTAATCAACTTGGATACAAATTACCAAAACAGAACAACAAAAGAATATCAATGACGAAAAGTGCAATGTTGTTTGGAAAAGTCCATTTGCCGAACATGAGAAGACTATTTTTGAAGCTGTATCACTTGAATTCCTGGCTCGTTTCTCGAGCCAGGCATTCCAGTAATACAGTTTCAAAAATAGACTTCTCTTACCATGCACATGGCCATGCATTCACTAAGCAAAATGCCATTTTTCATGGCAATTAATTGAAAGTTAGGTTTGGAAAAGTGGTTGCAATAGAAAATATTTACGATTATTCGATTATCTAATTTTTAATCATACAAATTCACGATTTAAAACGTAATCACGATGTTCACTTTAATCACGTAGTCGCGCAAGCCTACTGTTGGTTTGCTGTCACAGCAAAATGCCGCAATTGTAGAGGAAGAGGGTATTGTGTTCGGGTAGGTCTGCCTGTGCGTGTGTATCTTTATGTGTCCGAAGCGGGATCGCAAAACTGCCGATACGAGTCAGCTAAAACCTTAACATAACCGGATACCACTGCGAAATGGATTTCCAGACTTTGCACGTGATCCGGATAAAGTAAGTCGGATCCGTACTTGACCAAATTCTTCATCTAAGGATATCTCAGAGGATACTGGTTGGATTTGGCTCAGACGACAACACAACAAATGACGTGATCATACACTAGGATTTCACAACTTTGGGCATGAAAAATACAATTCGGAAAATGCGACAATATTTTGAAATATTACAAAAAAGCGAGCGACGGTTTGTAAACTTTGACCGCTCTCTGATCGCTCTTGTGTACTTAGAATAAAACAATTCAGCGACAACATTACCTGCCCATTTTGTGCTGTTGTCTTGCAACTCCGGAAGTGCCCACGGGTCAAATTCTTCTATTTCAATTATGATCGTTCCATGTTCCCCGCCAGCTGCAGTCTGTGACTCGGACAAACTCTTCTCTGCATCATATTTACTTATGGCGACACTGCTAGCCTGTGTGAATGAATGAATGAATGAATGAATGAATGAGTAACCAAACAACTGACCGGCCGACCAGTCATCCGATCGATCGACCGACCGACCGCCCGCCTTCCCATCCACCCGCCTGCTGACCCAATGAATGAATGAACGAATGACCGAACGACACCATGCTGAATGAGGAGTGAGCGAATATATCGGCTGGTGGGGAAGAATCTGTCCATGAACATGACAACGGAAGTGGCAAGGATGCTGGATGACCATGTGCTTTACCACCATAGCAATGCCTTGTCTAGAGGAATGCTATTAGGGCGGAATTCACATAAAAATAGTGTTGATGGAAAATAGTAAAATCGAGAGTTCGCTACAATGCTTGTAAACAGGGATTTGTGATGGATTCCTATACATTTCAACCCTAGGAAGAGGAATCAGAAAGTACCCCAGAATCTAACTCCAATTCATCTTTCCAGAGTATCTATCCATCATCTGACTGCGTATGACGTCATAATCAGCTCAGCGCATGTATGATGACGTCATAATCATTACGCCACAAATGGTTCCATATAGACCATCATCAAATCTCAAATAGTCCGACATGTTGTATGAATTGTATGTAATTCTTTGTCAGAAACAGCACCCAGTCAAATGAGTTTCAAAATATTCAACAGCTTACCTGTGTATTTTTTTGGAAATTGATAGTCAGTATGTTCAGAGGTTGATCGATTCCAACACAAGCGAGGTGTGGGTAAAACTTAGCTATAGATCAGCGGGGCATAGCTAAACCCGGAAAGGTCCATTAAGGTCCACGCTTGACGTCGAAAGGTCAATCAAGGTCATATTATAATGTAAAACTGACAACAACAATGTGCAATGAAAAAGATCTTGCTGTCATATGAAAGCTTTCGTCAAGAATAGGCTTCTCATGGTGAATAACGTAATTGGATCCACAATGTGATCTTTTGGGGGGTCATTTACGGTCATTAGAAATTATCTTATGGAATAAAGCTGAAAGTCATAATTTGTACTAGGAATTTATTATCGGTCGGTGTCAATTGAAAGCTTCGAGGAAGATTTCTAATGAATTAGGAGAGCCCCGGTGTGTCGGTTTGATCGATGGCTGCATATTGGAATGGCACTGTGAAAACTGCTTGAAAAGCTTCTTCGAGATTCCAGCTGGGAAAATTTATGTAACAGAGTGAGAAATTGCTATGCTTGGGACACCAGTATCATTTGCACCAGTCTCTGATCCATTGAAAGTTATATATGTGTATCAGGCCACAGTAGCAGTGCTAGATATCATTCTTCATGGTTTGCACTGTTCAGCAGTTACTAGTCTAGTAAATATTGTACAAATTGGTCAAAACTCACCAAAATTCACACATAAATAGTTTTGCATGTTCTCAGATATCATCCAGATGGCTTAATATAGCCCCTATAAAATGATCAAAATCGCGAACAAATGTGGCATAATCCTTTTTTTACAAATGTTTTATTTTTAATTTATTTTGATGTAAATAGACAAATGTAACAATAATAACAGAAAGCATAACACTTCTTGTCGATTTTCCTATAGTTTCAGAATATATCTGGGACATTTCGGATATAACTTCAGGGATTTTGTGTGGTTGACTACTGTCATAAGATGCAACATCCAAACAGAACCATCTTAGATAATAGCACAGATTATTCAATACACTATATCCAATGCAGATTATTATTATATATATAGTTTGTAGACACATTCCCTTAACCGTTACTACAAGCTTCTATAGTTTGTAAGGCAGTTAAATATCACTGTCATAGTAGTGCAGGTTCTCCTCACTCAAGCCAATTACTCCACCATCTTCCTTGAACTTTGCAGTCATCTATTCGTGTGCCGGATCAATGGCCATGGTGGATAATACATGGGCTGTTCTCTGAATAATAAAATCGCCTCTCACAGCATGGTCAAAGGAGAACATCCACGGTAGTAACTGACCAAGCAATTGTACATGGAGATTAAAGTTGCCATCGCGGAAGATACGCACACGATGCATTACAAGCAACTCAAAGTCTAGAACCATATATCAGTATATGAAAAGTGGACACTGATCACATTTGCATTTACATCATCTGGAGAATGTGAGCTGCACTTCATCTGCTGCAAGTGAATCATTATATGCATATCGTAAGCTGCACATTGGAGTACACGTAAGACAGCCGCTATTTCTTGGTGAGCATATCTTCCCCTAGTGGCAAGAGCGCCCTTCAATATAGCATCTGCTCTGCCAGAAGTTGTGATATTCCACTGTATCCGCTTCCCTATGGTAAATAAGGCCGGGTCAGTGGTCATGGTACGTAGTTCGCCTTTTATTGACATGCTGTGTGCATAGTAAGCTGGCCAGAAAATAAAATCACCAATTTCAAGTCCCTCTTTTTCTGGGAGTACGGGCATCGTGCTGAGCTACCTATTTTCGTTCTCCTTAGAAGCAAGACAAAACTGTACCCCCCAACTTTGACGGAGCCTTGCACTGATGTTACAGTACACACTCAGCTGCGTACTGCTACTGGAGGCTCTGCAGAATATTCAGCAAGTTATGGAATGACTGCTTTCTTGGGAATATCATATGGATTAATGGACACAATTTCTCTCTCGGTGTCTGGATTTTCCCTTGTGTGAAACTGAATCACGGCCGTACCATCAGAATTATCATTTGCAGTTATAGCTGTGGATTATGGTCGATGTTGTCAGCTGTTCCAACTGTGAATACATTGGTCTTCATTATGGAAGGGCCGGCGCAGCGATCATAATCAAAGCATGCACATACACTATTTGCTAACTTTGTTGATATCTCCAACATTCTCTCATACGAAATATATAGTCCATGATCAAAGAGTTTATCCACAATATCCCGTTGTCTCGTTTTGGAATGAGTCATTATACTGTTGCAAATTTGGTGTGGTGTCTCACTAGATTTGGTATGACGAACAACCGACGCAGCTGATTTTCTGGAAGTAATCTTTGTATTAAACACCAGTACGTGGCATACAGACAGGGCTACATTCATCATACTATAGTGTGATTTTTCTTGTATCCTGAATTCTAGGACCATGGAGTATCATTGTGACAAGAGCCAGTAGACTGTCTGGGACGACGTCTAGTTCACATCCTGGACGTAAAGACCTGTCAAATGAGTATTCTTTGAGCTTTGACAAAACTTATTTTCTCACAATTCGAGGAGCACGGACCAAGTATATTGCATCATCATCAGTACTTTGGGAACTGGCACGCCAGATAGCCTCAACAATGACTGCCTAGAAAATCAACACTATGCCTCTTCCTTTGACCTGTGGTCGTCGTAAATGACGGACCATGCCCAGTAACCTCTCTTTCAAGCCTTGTTGTATTTACTCGTCCACTTTGGATCTAGCTCTTGCAGTCTTGATTGATATAAGCGGCCCAAATCAGAGAGTTTAAACGCAGCACACACTGATCACACCTGTAGTCATCTATGTATGACATGACACTAAGTGTACCGAGACCAAGCCTTCTGATAGTTTTGCTGTGTCTTGTTTAGTTTTATCAGCTGTGTGATTTCTAACAAGTCTGTGAAAAGCTGTTAAATAGCTAAGGTGACCTTTCGCATCTAAGCCTTACATATCTCCTCATAACTTTCCTGGCAGTGTTCAGCCATTCAAAATGTGTGCATACTCTCGCACACGTCTGTCTATGTTCATTGTTACTGCACTTTGCAGGCGTTCACTGATTCATTGTTGAAGAACAAACATTTGTGTATCCTGGCTAAATATTTACTGATACACACTGTGGTTTTGTTCAAGCTCTCTATTGCTTTTCTCTTCTGGCACTGTTGTCTTAATTAGGGATGTTAGAGATGTTCTGGGTCAGATTATTCCAAAAGCACCAAATTTGGCCCATATGTCGTCCATACTATACTATTTCGATTTCTGATGGGCACCAAAACTGGCGCACGCCACGGCCACCATATTGGCGAAATCCAATATGGCCTCCACCAGGTTTAGAGGTTAATCATAGTTTTAAAAACAAAGTGCTAGAATCATAAATAATACCAGTTTTGGAGGTTTTCAGGGTCGGGGAATCTGATTCTAATCTTATCTTGATGATTTGGAGTCAGCGTCACCTTTCAGGGCCACCCTAAAGGCCATTTTGTTGTCAAACCAGGCGTTTCTTTCATCCCAGATCACCCCAAAAACCTTTCCCATTATTAGATGTGTGTGGTACAAGTTTGAGATCTTCTCGACAGAAACACGTAAATTGGCGTATAGGAGAACTGGGCCACACTCAACTAGATTCAACGATCATCGCGACCTCCTACATGAATCGGATGCTGAGTTTTGCAATGAGAATGCATGCAGGAATGATATTTATATATCTTACAAATTGAAGATGGCTGATGGCCTATCCAAGACATAGAGGTCTCAAACTGGTCAAGAGGGCACGCTTATGTCCATGCGGGATGCCGTAATGATGCACAAATTGTGTCAACAGAGTCGGGAGCCTTTCGATCGTTCCTTCCGACCTAACTGCTCAAGGGTCCAGTCAACGAGGAGATGTGGAGTTTCTACAACGTAGCCCTCTAGGACCCATAGGCTCTTCATGAACGTGAGAATATCTGTGGAGACGCCCATCTGAATGCGATGGAGAAGATCACATGCAACATCGCAAAACTGCTCATATAGAATGATGGTAAGGATACGCACCATGCAGTCAAGATGGCTGCAGTACGGCACAACCAAGTGCGAAACTCACCCCCCCCCCCACCCATCATCGTCTCAAGCTGCATGGCTACGGACGTGACAAAAACAGATTGAGACCCACACACAACTTTACTGAGGCCGATTTTCAATTCACTGCCATAATGGGTTTTAGTAGGGCGCCACACTGGTGATGGCTGTAACATGATAAAACTGGAGTGGGATATTCTAGGTGTAGCTCTCAACGCAATTACAGAACCCAATTGCCGATTCATCATCCTGGTGACTTTAATAAAGCCCGGCCTAGCGCTAAAACCTTTAATCGTTACTCCTCCGGTATTTATGAATGTATCATGATAAGACCCGAAGATGATCTTCTATGGGTAACTCATTAAATAGCCCGATTTTCAATTCACTGACCTGCTGGATTTAATTAGTCCGCGCTAACGCTACATTTTTAATTTGCTACTCCTCCGTTATTGCAGAACGGATCCAGAAAGAACGTTAGAGGGATATTCTATGGATAACTCTGACATCATTACGGTGCCCGATTTAGATGCGCTGACCGAATTGGTTTTAGTAGGCCGCCCACCCTTAGATATTAAAATCGCTACTCTTCAGTTATTTGGCAAAGCATCTAGATACAACTTGAGAAGAATATTTTATGGGTAAGTCTTGAGATCATTACGTAGACCAGTTTTCAATTCACAGACCTACTGGGTATTAGTAGGACGTCCAACAATTAATGTTAAAATTGCTACTCCTCCGTTATTGCTGAAAGGATCTAAAAAAACCTGAGAGCCATATTCTATGGGTCACTCTCAATAGCAGTGTTGATGTCGATTACCGATTCACTGTCCAGCTGTGTTTTAGTATGGTGCCCCTGCGTTATTGATGGACGGATTTTAAAATAACTTGATAATGATATTCTATGGGAATTCGACATTAATACGGAGCCGAATTTATAGTCATTTAGAAGTGTTGGATTTAGAACGGTGGCCCACTTTTAACTTTTAATATGGGTCCGTCTCCCTTATTAACGAACACATCTTGATAAAACTTGAAGGGGTATTGTAGTGGTAACTATTTACGTCATAACGGAGTAAAACATATAAAAATATACATGTTGTGGAGCGGTCCGGTTCTTGGTTCGTACAAGCTTTTTCTAATTGCGTTGACTGATTTGAACATTTTTACGAGATCCATCAGCAGAAGTGATCTCACTAACTGTGTCTTTTGGTCTTTTATGGCCAATTCTTACAAACGGTTACGATTTGGCGCATGATCCTGCTGCGGTACTTTTTTTGTTAAGCCCTACGTGTGGCTTACGTGTGGTTTACACTGTTTTGGTGTATATGATGTCTCCAATTTTTCTGTTGCTCTAGCAGCTTTGTCACAAACAGGGCCGTCAACACAAGATCTCTTTTGCCTGGTGTTTTGCCAGCTAGGTTGGTTCGTAAGTGAGGTCAAACTTGACCAACTGTATTGAGCAGCATTGACACAAGATCGCCAATCACCTTTGTCACAAAAGGATCATTAAGGGGATCTGATATTTTAGCGGCTGGTATCGCCACACATTGGAAAACTGTGGGTAGAGTTTGGTTTGGTTCGCAATAGAGGAATCAAGTCTGCCAGTCAAATATATGACGCCATAATCAATTGATCAATCAATCCCCAACAGCTCCTTTCCCGTTATTACCTATGTGTGGCACAAGTTTGAGATCTTCTACACAGAAACGTATATAAGTCCGCCATGAACACTTAATAGGCCGCCAAGTTGTACGAATTATATGTCTTTACAATGTAATAAACGTTCTGTTGAATATTTTGAAACTATTCAAAAGCTTACCTGCATAGTTTTCTTGAAATCGAGATTCAGGGAATTTGGGGTTCGATCGATCCCAACACGGATAACGTGTGTGCGGAACTTAGCTAGGGATGGGCGGGCCATAGCTAGCTGGATTCATCCAATGAGGTCAAACCGGATCATCCGTTCAGCTATGGTCTCCCTCAACGACATCAAGCTGGTATTGTCTATTTAGCTTTTGAAAGATCGTCGCTGGTCTTGGGCATTTGTTTCGATGACGCGTGTGATTAGATGCAATCGATCAATCTGTATTCGGGTATTCATGGGTTTATGATCTAAATTAAGTCTGGATCACCGTAGAAGCGCGAGGCTTGGAGGAATGACTTTGCTGTCGCCATGCTGGGGTATATAGTCGATCTGATTGGAGCCTGCTTTTGAACTTTTTGAGTGTATACTTGCTTTGTTATAAGTAATGTGCCCTGTCCATGTATTCCTATGGCAGCGTGGATGCTCGAATATTAATACACGTGACTGCAGCTAATAAATCCCCATTATTGTTTCCCTTTTCAACCCGTGAGAATCGATGCACAAGTCAAGTCATGCATTCTTGTCTGCTTTGTTCAGTTTTCCAAGCTTCGAACTGAACTCGCCACATATGAATAGTTTCCATTTTGCTGGATTGTCGATAGGTTTTACACAGTTCATTGTAGAGGAGAAGACGACAACGTCTCCGCAAAAACTTTCGGGGAACCTAACGTCCTCAAGGATTGTGGACTGACGACGTGCATTCAGGTAACAGCTTGATCATGTCTACACTTCTTCAAACAAACAACTGCTGTGTTCAACACCACCCACCACCACCACCACAACCACCCCCCCCCACCCCACCCCCACCACCACCGAGCATTGTACCTACCTTTGGGTTCTCTGTCGCAACATGGGATGTTCGAAATATAGCCAGTTTATTCACAATGTGGTTGTGGGGTGGTGGAGGGGAGGCGCTTGTGGGTGGGTGGCTGGGTGGGGAACGGGAGGGGCTGCGAACATTGCAACGTCAATATTGTAGTCCTTCTGCAAACAAATCTACCTAGACAGAAAGTAATTCTTCTTGGACACAAACAATCCAATTACTGTGGCACAGGCTTTGGTAAAACGACAGCAACAAAACATATCTCTAAGGCGCAGCGGCGTGGCCATCGCAAATGTGTTGAAATACGAGTGCGCGATATTGCCCCTGGATAATCAAAATAATAGGAAAGGCCAGCACCCTAATGTCGAATATTCTGACTCTTAGGCCATGTTCTCACTGGAGAGTTAATCGGGAATAACGCCGTGCCTCAGTATTGCCCTACGCCGGTTAAGTCTCCAGTGAGAACACGCCTTTAGTCTGAGTCAATGAGTCGTAAAATCTGCTTTCAACACGTGTAGTTAATATACCGTTCCAGTTTTAGCTATGCCCCGCCCATCACTAGCATAGCTCCACCCACACATCGCTCGTGTTGGGATCGATCGATCTTAAACTCCCTGACTCTCAATTTCCAGAACAGTATACAGGTATGATATTGAATATTTTGAAATTAATTTGACTGGGTGCTGTTGCTATTAGTTTCTAAATATTCAACAGCATACTTATTAAATAGTAAAGACATACAATTCATACAACCTGACGGACTATTAAGCGCTTAAGACGGACTAAATCGAGCCATTGAAGACATAACATGACGTCATCCTACACGTAGTTGATTATAACGTCATATGATGGATGGATAAAATGGAAATCCCTAATGGTATAACCCTTACAAGAATACTATTGCAAAGTTACAATACAGGTAAGTTGTAGACTTTTTTAAATGAGTCGACAGTTCCCAGTCTAATTAGTTTCATAGTTGTCAACTTAATATTTAAGAAAAAATTGTAAATGAGTCCTGGAATAACCCCATTAGATTTCAAATGGTTATTAATGCGATTTTAGGATACCATGACTGGAAATGTTAATATAACGCAATGCTATATTCTGACTCGGCGTGAATTAGCAGCTTTTCCTCAAATAGATAACTTTCAAAATATATAATTCGACAAACAGTGTAAATAACAAACCCTTTGAACCCGCTAAAGGAAGGCCAAATAGAAAAACCCCACCCAATACAAGAAGTGTTCTGTTGAATAATTTGAAACTATTTTGCTGCCGAATCCTACCAAATTAACTTCAAAGTCTTTAACAATAGACCTTTCCATTTTTAGCTATGCTCCGCCCAAATCTAGCTACGCTCCACCCACACCTCGCTCGTACTGGCATCGATCGATCCCCTAATTTACTGACTATCTATTTCCAGCAAACTAAACAGATTTACTGTTAAATATTTTGAAAACGATTTAACAGCGGCCAGTCAAATTAGTTTCAAAATATTCAACAATATATTTATTAACTAGTAAACACGTACAACAACGCATAGTCCATGTTGAATTATGCGTTCTTGACGTACTTATCGACGTCATTCATGACGTCATAATGGCGTCATAAATTATGATGTCATTTTACACGTCACTTGGTTAATTATGACATCCTATGATAGATGGATACAGTTGAAAGGTCTATTAACTGTATGCTATTAGTGAAATTTAACTTCTGGGAATTTAGTCCTTTTAACGATACACGATTTTCATTTATAATATAATATATGGTGTGACGCTGTTCCCACTCGCTGTATCGCAGCACCAAGGGTTCTTCCGACAACGGGGACACACGATATGGTGATATATCACGATATTTATTCACACTGTAGGGTTGCACGATTATTCACTTTTCATAATCGCGATTATTTAAGTAAAATAATCGCGACCATACGATTAATCATGAACTATATTAACTACGTCAATGCTGCTAAGAGGACGTTATTATGCTACTGCAGATTGTAAGATTATGGGTTAGGCACTTGGGTATACATACATACGTGGACAGAATACGCCAGTTGCTGATTGCAAACAAAGGAATGTATCAAGATTTTTCTAGACGGAAAACGGAAGGTACCGTATTTCGTTTAATTGTAGCCTATGCTCTAATAGAAGTCCACCCTATAACTTTGACATATGAGCTCCAATGATTTCTTAACAGTTTCAAAACGGCAAAACTCTGTATTAGAAGCCCACCCCCTAACTCAGCAGATAATTTGTAAGAATAGCGTGTATAATAATAACAATCGTGTCACAGGGTGTGTCTACTTCAGACCGATCTCTGCCCTGATACATTTCCGGCCCCTCTAGAAGTCAATACAGGCCTCGGATTTGTAAATCTCGACCACCTATTAGATTAATACTAATAGTAGGCCACGTATGTTCAAGATATAATAAAGTTTATTCCACACTTTTGTAGTTAAAATGCGCTTGAAACAGTCTTGGCGTGATTAAATAGCTTCCTTATAAATATATTTTAAGACCAAATTTATGTACCAAAAAAGTACGGGAGAAAATGTGCATCAATTTTGTAACGCCGATCAACATTAAATGACCCAAATTGAATTATTACGAGCGCCAATATAGCCGGCTTCTTAAGTTGGCGAGCCAGCGGCTCTTTTGAGATGGGAGGCGGCGTGTTCTCGCGAGATATTATACGCTAACGGGAGTTTATCAAACGGGTACCCGTTATTCAGACGAGCGTAATATAGGTATATAGGTATAGGTCAGGTTTATAGTCTGCTTCCACTTGCGTGCTCAGCCGACTTTCCAACTTTACCCCCTGGTAATACTCAGTTCCTATCGCGCAATGGTAATAAATAGAAATTCCCGAGTCCCCGATTCCAGAATATTTATATCCGAGTACTCGCTCTAAAATAAGCTCTTCAATTGGAGCCGAATCACGTGATTTGTATTTTTTTTCGCGACGCCATTTTATATCAAATTGTGGATTAATTTTGATGTATAAACGACCTTTATTAAAGGATACGCAATATTTAGACGCTCAAATCAAATAATTTCACTTCCCCGGTGATGTTTTGAGGTATACATTAAACATAGGCGTAGGCGGTGAGAATTTTTAAGTGAGAAAATGCGTTGAATTTCCGTGATATCAGTTCTAGAACCTTTTTGGGAAAACCGTTAACCCATAGCTATTCAGAGAATATGCGTGTGTGATTACAACAACAATGACAAAAAGCGACCAAGTGATCAATCTTTATTCATCTAAAACTAATCATGAGTCAATACAAACAAATCAATTATTTATTTATTTAGTTTATTTAATCATTCACACATTCGGCTGATAGCCGGATGTTTGTTTCCATGCTTGATAACGCGAGCAGTTTCACAAGCGTAAAAGTGTCTTGACACAAATTTCAACATGGCGATTATACGATTATTTCATTTTATAATCGTCCACGATCATTTTGAATTATATAATCGCGATTAATCGAATAATCGAAAAATCGTGCAACCCTAATTCACAGTATATTGGCAATAGATACTGTTTGATTAGATTAAAATTATCGATTTCTTAAGACTAAGATAAAATTGGAAAATAGTGTAAATTTACGGAAAAATATTGAGATGAGTTTGACTGGAAACTATTACCTACGACAGCAACCTACTCCGTCTAGTCAAATTAATTTTAACGTTGATTTTGCTCAGACTTGAATACTTACCTCTAGGGACATCTTTGTAGCTATCGCATTTGTTCACCTTTCAATCTTATGACAATCTTCTCGCCTTGCCTAACCACGCGTATTCTATGTTTAAATACCTTTTGAGAGTGAAATGAAGAGTCGTGTGATCCATATAATCATGTTTACATTGTCATACTAGTGCCTGTACACAGACCAAACAACAATAGATAATCCCATATTTAGAGCACCACTATGTACCGCAACTAGAGCAAGCAGAACTTGCGAACCTTCATCATCACGTTTTTGTCACATTGTAAAAAAGGTATCGGATTGTCCAGATTTTTTTTCAGATTTTCCTTATCCTTTCGAATTTCCGACATGTTTGGATCACGCCTAAAGTGGAATCGTAGTGCATGGCCATGCCATTTTCTGTGCCAATATTTCTGAGATATTGACAGATTCAGACATTCAAAGCCTGGAAATCCTCTTGCATGGCAGGTCGTGATGACATTTGAGACAAGTCGGATCAGTAGTTTTTGAAATACAGTTCCAGACACACACAGACCCAATTGCAATAGAATCTTCCGCTTACGGGCGACGGTAACAATGGGCTTACGCAATTAATGACGTATCTAAGTCTGTAATGAGCGCTTAATCGTCCACCAAGTGTACGAATTATATGTCTTTACAATTTAATAAGCATTCGTTTGAATATTTTGAAACTAATTTGACTAGGCAGCAACACCGTCTTGTACAACGGGCAGCAAGTGGGCGTGATGACTTTTTGCATTTACGATTGTAGAGGTATGTCCATTTCTTGATATGCCTCGCCCAGTTGTAGCTAAGATCCGGCCACTTTCTCAGCGTGTAGGATTACATGTATATACTATGAACTATGAATTATCAGAGCTCCATTTTCAAGGTAATTATACAGGTAAGTTGTTAAATCTTTTGAAACTTATTTGACTGGGTGAAGTTATTGTCTATGACGACAAGACCGCCCACTCAAAGTAGTTTCAAAATATTCAACATAATGTTTATTAAATGATAAATCCATCAAAAGACGTACACTTCGCACACATGATGGCCTTTTAAAACTTCACGATGGAGCTAGGTACGTCGTTCATTATACATTTTGATTGCGACGTCAGCCTAGCAGCATGTGGTGCAAGTGAGTATGCCATCGTATACTTGAGTGACATATCTGATCCATCCATTGAAGATGAGAGTTCGCTAACAGCTATTGTATGGATGACCGAACGTTGACGACGCAGAGCTATCGTTCTTAAAAGTGGATGATCTTTGATCTGGCCATCCAGCGTCGGTAGATAGGAGAACGTACATAAATATCCAAAACACAACTCTTTACCGCTTACATAGCGGAAACGCCAGATTCCTAATCATTTTGGGAATGGCCTGCTGCATATTGTGGAAGTAATTTGACTAAGAGACATTGCTGCATATTACAGCAACATTTTTCAGACAAATTGATTTCAAAATATTCAGCAGCGTTGTTATATATTTCGGCTGTAATTAAAACCCTGGAATTTCAAGTGTTTTGGGTTACATTTAATGTGTATTGAATGTTCCTTTAGTATTTCGTCAACACTAATGTGAATGTTAGTGTAATTTCAATTGCTTTCTACCCTATTAAATCATGTTGACAAAGAGTTGTGTTACGGCAAACCCTGCGTTTATTTTCGTCCCACTTTAAAGTTATTCCAATACACGGTTTTGACCGCCTAACATCTATAACACGAGATTTGCATGTTGCGTTTACGACCGTTAGATATGACCGTTAGATATATTCCTTACTCGATATTGACCATAACAACATACGATTTCACGTTTATCTCTTCAGCTTTGTCGAATGTTAAGAATTCAAGTGAAGCTACGGTAATTCTGATGAAAATGAGCAAATTCTGCCATAACGCAATTACAAGCAAGAACTTGTCCTGAGGTATCTACTTAGTAAAAGC
This sequence comes from Chaetoderma sp. LZ-2023a, assembly GCA_034401795.1. Lineage (NCBI taxonomy): Eukaryota > Metazoa > Mollusca > Caudofoveata > Chaetodermatida > Chaetodermatidae > Chaetoderma > Chaetoderma sp. LZ-2023a. The sequence goes on from CM067367.1 coordinate 73,152,652, forward strand.
TGAAGCGAATCCATTGGATTTACTATTATGCTCCTTAAACCATATTTCTGAAATTTTTGAAATTTTTCATCAAATTTACCTCGGCAAATATGGGCAGATTCAACCTAAACGAAATCATGACGCTTCGTCTACAGCGAATATGTCAACTGAAAAAGGAGTTTCAAATATAGGTTCACAACTATTTGAGATTAGGTCTGGACAAGAAATTTCTATGCTTTTCAGGGGTAAATAACTCTGCCAAATATGGACAGATTTCATGGCACGCCAATCCTCTCAGCCTAATATAACCAGTGAAAAACTTGAAAATGTAGGTTCAAATCACTCCGAGATCTTTTCCACACAAAAATCAAAATTGGATGTATGGATAGAAAGATTCACGGAGGGACGCATTCAAGGGTACAGTGATTACTATATACTCCTCTTGCCTTTACAGAGGTATAACTATATTATGCACAGAATTTACAAATCTTGGAAACAAACTTTTCTATGATTAGTGACTGGCTTTATCTAACCCGTCCATAGGCAAAATGAGTGCAATTTTGAATTAAACCCCCATTGTCACCGGTGAGACCTGAAATATGGAGAATCGCAATCGTTGCCAGCATCACCAGTGACAGAGAATCAAGAAAGGACAACAATTGCTATCGTCGCTATTGACCACCGGACAGGGGGCAGAAGTAAAACATGTTTTGTCACTATCGTCGTCATTGTCACCAGTGACAGTGACGCATGAAATGGCGACAATCACAATTGTAGCCATTGTCACCAGTGCCATTGCATCGAACAAGTGTGATACTCGAGATTGTCGTCATTGTCCCCAGTAATAGAGAAGAGGGAGGAACTACAACAAACGATTTTGTGTTATTGTCACCATTGTCACCAGTAATAGCGAGACCATACTGTTGTGGAAATCACAATGGTCACCCGTGACCGTGAAACGAGAACGGACGGAGATTGCTAGAGTTACAGTTGGAGGAGTAGAAGAGTTCAAGTGTTCTCATTGTATCTAGTGACAGTGAGGGGAGAAAGGGTGGCAAATACTATTTCCGCCATTATCCCAGGTAATACAGGGAATTATTGCCGTTTTTGGCATTTACCTCAGGATTTAATATAATTTTCTGAACAGAGTCATGAATTATATACCGCAGCGTTTCAGTTGTGTAGTCTGCATCTGGCAGTTATTTCACGCTGGACCATCTGATTTTCTCTCCAGAGCGTGCCAATTCTTGTGTAACTTTGGTGGCGGTAGGCGTACGTGCGCAGATAGATATCTTTACGCGTGGAAAGATGAATGAATGAATGAATGAATGAATGAATGAATGAATGGGTTTAGTTTCGGACCATTGACGAATCTAATGGCAGAACTTGACCGCGGATTTGTCATTCTGCAAGTACGCCACGTGAAAAGTCGACATATAAACCACAATCACCCTTCAGTCACGACTCGAATGATCAAAGGTACGGCCGAGAGTCGTGCCGTGCCAGAAAAGTTGATTTAGACGTCGAACCTTTCCCGTGATATGTAGGACTTTTCATCTAAATTTAGTCATTTTCATCTAAATTTAGTTAGCACGGCGCATGAGAAGTTCGTCTTATAAAACGGGCCTAAGAATCGCCGCCGATTCTGACATATAATTGAGGGACAGATTGGATCCGACAATGGAAAATACGTTTTAGGGTTAATGTATCATTATAATTTCTATATTTTTGAAGGACGAAATATTCACTAACAGTTAATTTGGAACAAAGGTATGTTCGAGTAGGAAGACATAGTGTTGCTGCCAAATGCCCTTCAATTTATTCAACAGCGTGACTCCACCTGTCTTGAAATGAAAATTCCGAAGGTTAATGTTAAGCCATTCAGTGTTAAGTAAATACAGTATATCTGCCACTAGACACTCATCCACTGATTATTTATGTGGATTTAATTTTATCCCTGCTAAATGCTGCATATTATACTAAATTCTTACATGAAAACAAGTCTACGCGTGCGACGTATTTGCTAACGCCATTACGAAGACCTGTGCGAGTTATAAACTGCCTACATGTCTGTGTGCATGTGTGTCTAACTATCTGCAGCATAGCTCATGAAGACAAGAAGGTAAAATCACCTAATTTGGAACATAGTATAAACGTGTAGAAATAGTTACAGCTTACGGTCAAACTGTCATATATATGTATGTATATCAGTGAGTCACTAAATATGTCGATGAATTCCAGAGCGACATATAAAATGTGTGGAACTATTAGTAAATTGTGGGTGGGGAGTTGTAGGAGCTCTCGTTGGGGTAGGAAGAAGGTGATTGCTGAGAAGGCTCAAATCATGGTTCAATGGACCGTTACAGCTTTAGCTATGCCCCGTTCACCTCTACCTAAGCTCCGTCCACAATTCGCCGTGTTGGGATTGATCGATCCCCTAATGCTCTGACTATCAATTTAGTGAAAACTATACAGGTAAGTGGTTGAGTATTTTGTAACAACATCGCCCAGTCAAATTAGTTTCCATACAGGCAGACGCAGAGAGACATACATGCGGACGCAGAGAGACATACAGGCAGACTCAGAGTGGAATACAAGCAGGCGCGCAGAGACATACAGGCAGACACAGGGACACACACAGGCAGATGCACAGAAACATACAGGCAGATACAGAAAGACAAAACTCAGACGCAGAGAGACATACGCAGAGAGACATACAGGCATACGCGGAGTGACATACAGACAGACGCAGATACATACAGGCAGACGCAGAGAGACATACAGGAAGACGCGGAGTGGCATACAGGCAGACGCAGAGACATACAGGCAGACGCAGAGAGACATACATGCAGATGTGGAGTGACATACAGGCAGACGCAGAGACACACAGGCAGACGCAGAGAGACATACAGGAAGACGCGGAGTGACATACGAGCAGACACAGAGACATACAGACATACGATTTGAGACATACAGGCAGATGCGGAGTGACATACAGGCAGACGCAGAGACATACATGCAGACCCAGAGAGACATACAGGAAGACGCGTGGTGACATACAGGCAGACGCAGAGGGACATACAGGCAAACGCAGAGACATACAGGCAGACGAAGAGAGGCATACAGGAAGACGCCGAGACATACAGACATACGCATTGAGACATATAGGCAGGCGTGGAGTGATATACAGGCAGGTGCAGAGACATACAGGCAGACGCAGCGAGACATACAGGAAGACGCAGAGAGACATACAGGCAGACGCAGAGACATACAGGCAGACGCAGAGACATACAGACAGACGCAGAGAGACATACAGGCAGATGTGGAGTGACATACAGGCAGACGCAGAGAGACATACAGGCAGACGCAGGGAGACATACAGGCAGACGCGGAAAGACATATACCACTTAGGGAAATATGCAAGCTGTCCTTCGCTGTGTCATGAGGAAATACATTACAAACATGGATTATTTTTTAATTTCTTGTTATTAGGACCTATTTATTTATAATAAACAGTGTTTAGCCTGGATAACAGAACACCCACATACATAGTTACTGGATGAATTGGGGTAACTTGAAAGAATATTACACGAAAATGTGCCCATGTACGTGTTTCCTGGAAAAAGGTGTTTACAATGCGCAGAGCCGATTCTTAGATTCCCACGAGAGTTTGTATTGTTCCGTGGCATCCTAAAGGCATCGGAGTTGGTGGCTTGCTTTCATGACAAGATTCCGTTGTAATTCACATGCTGCCTGACAAAAAGCCTCAATTTGATTTTTAAAATAAAATTCACTTTGTCTAGAGGAGGCAGTTGGCCAACGCAATATGATCTTGCAGTTAAATTCTGTTCATTGTTGTAATTAGTTGGCATGAACGGCTGTAATCACATTGAGATACTTGTATTTTAGTGTTGAAAAATGTTAACTAAGTGACCGCTAGCAACAACTACAAACACAAGGATGACAACAACGCAGAGATACTGACACAAGATAGGTCAGGGAAATTGAATCGATGTATGATAAGTAAATAAATAGATAGATAGAAAAACAAGAGTATTCAGATATTGCAGACGCTCGACCTCCGGTTTTTTGTCAGGTTTTAAACTGTTTTCGGATTTTCAAGATTTTCTCGATTTTTCGGATAACGTCCGAGGTGTGAAATCCGTGTGTACGGTCGCAGACCTTCGTGAGTCAAAATTGGAATCAAAATGGCAGGTTCCAAGGTATCCACAAATTAAGAACCCTATCCAGTCTCTATTATCCAGATCATGGCCACCGTTGAAAATCATCATGCTTCACAGTGTTAAAATGCAGGGCAAATCGGATCAGAAGTTTTTAGATACATCTCCAGAGAGGCAGGCAGGCAGACATACAGACAGCCAGCCAGCCAGCCAGCCAGCCAGCCAGCCAGCCAGCCAGCCAGCCAGCCAGCCAGCCAGACAGACAGACAGACTGACTGACTGACTGGCTGGCTGGCTGGCTGGCTGGCTGGCTGGCTGGCTGGCTGGATGGATGGCTGGCTGGCTGGCTGACTGACTGACTGACTGACTGACTGACTGACTGACTGACTGACTGACTGACTGACTGACTGACTGACTGACTGACTGACTGACTGACAGACAGACAGACAGACAGATTATGATTGAATGTAATAAAATATGGTCACCCATTGTTTGATACCGGTTTGTTTATCTTGGTGGCCGTCTATATTTTTTCACCGTGCTAATTTTAATTTTATGACGTTTCTACATTAAATATCATACATGTGATGATGTCTCAAATGTACAGACATAGGGACCCTAGCATTGAGAGCACGCGCGCGCGCGCGCGCGCGAGAGAGAGAGAGAGAGAGAGAGAGAGAGAGAGAGAGAGAGAGTATGTATGTACCCTACACATACAATGGATTTGCATTGTAGATGATGAACGGACATATGCTCAGAAAGAAACGACAAAACAGCGTTATGACGCAAATATACTGATTTACAACCATAGTCGTCAGATGAGGAGAGAGATGTCTAACCAGACAACTTATGTGGCCAAGAAGAACGGTTGAATTGCCTCACAGGAGAATAGACTGGATAAACTGAAGGCGGCACTGCAGCGAAAGACAACAACACAAGAGAATGTGTATTCCGTTCTGCAGGATGACAGAGTGACCCTATTGAAAGTATGTCAAAACAGCAATTGAGTTTGGAACGTACAAGACGCTCATTTTTTGTTATGCGAATATGAAGGTTAAGACTAGCTTATAATTGCCCAACACTCTTCCAAAATGGAAGAAGTCACATTTTGCCTCTCTGCTGGATAGGATTTTAGAAATCAGTTAACTGTTCCTTGTGAAAAAGAGAAATTAAACTTAACTCATGCACATAGCAAATCACAAAATATAGCTGGCAATTGCTCCTCAAATACCAGAAAATAATTTAATATAGCTGGATAAGAAGAATGCCGTGACAGGTTGTCGAGTGCATAGGTCAGAGACAATCTTGATGGGAAATTCTTTCTGGAAGCCCATATTATTGTATGTTGCTCTTCGCCGTTTAAAACGCTTTGGCCAAACAGGTTAAGGCTGGTGTAGTGGACCCATCATGGAAAACTAAAAAAGCTGTCAGAGGATTCAGTACTTCGCTAACCCAGTTCTGTGCTAATCACACAGATGCAGGTATATTGACAAAATAGTCTGACATTTCAGAACAATCATTGACAATTTGTAAATGCAGAGAGTGAACAATAAATTCAATGATTCAGTTATCAACAAGGTAATGCTGAAAGTTGTTGCCCAAAGAGTCATCGTTGGCACAGATTCAGGAATCCTGATCAAATGCAAGCTGTTTTAAATGATGTTCCAGCATTGAGCAAGTGCATGTCGAATGTGTACCAATATTACCTACCCAAGTCATTGAACTCTTGGATGTTGATGGCATTCCATGGTCATATATATTTGTGGGAGAATCATCACCTATTGTGGATGCTCAAGGTAATCTACTTCGGCACTTCCAGGGTCATCTCAACACAGTCACACACCACTATATGCAAACAAGGGGTGTACTTGCCTGGTCTTAAATTTAGACGCAATTGAAACTGATCTTACTGTTTCATCCATGAAGTATTACCGATGTAAGTTTAAATGGTGACAATGAGCCTATTTGTCGAGAATTATGTTGCTTACAAAATATGTTTCAAAATAATATTAATCTTTTTTATGAAATAATATTAAAAAAACCCATATGTGATTAGAATGTAAATGTGTAAGAAATGAATAATTGGCTATTGATAATGTTATAGGCTATTTCCCTTCTGATTATTCTCACGCAGACGTAAACATCTGAGTTTATATCATGAACACATGCCCTTGTAGTATTAGTATAAGAATATACATGCACGCGCAGATCCACAATGAAATGAATAATTACACACATTTATTACTACAGACATGATATTGGCGCGTCGGCACGTCCGAGTTGTTCCTCGTAAAGATGGTCCAGTCCGTACGCGAGGTATGGATCGTCCCGATGGATTCGCTGGTTAAGTCTTGGGGTTTTCCGTTCATTGGAGGTGGGAGTTGGACGCTCCGATGAGTATAAACCCCGATCTCGCGGATCGGCGGAACAATCGTGTTCTAGTGAGGCCGTGCAGACATTCCGATTTGCATCGTGGTTTCATACCACTGTCTCATCTGTGCTCTTCGTGAGGCCTTATGTCACGTATCCATAATGTTACTGATTTATTATGTTTTAAAGAAGTCGTATTTCGTCGCAATCAGCGGTGCTGCCGAAGCCTGTTTATGTCCGGTTAAGCTGACGTTCGACTGGCTGGTTTACTGAGAGTTACACGCCCTGGCTGATCAATATCTCGCCTATGCCTTACTTATCTTACAGTATCTAAGGGAGAAATAGAGACGGAAGGTCACCAAGGATTCCTATGGTTTAATATAAGCTATATATAATACACAAAAATAACTTTTCTTGTTTAAGAAGACTTTCAGGGAAGCGAGAGGATATGCCTGGCACGGGCTTCCGTCTATATAGGTCCATCCATCCAAGGTAGGGTAAAACAAAATGTGTATTGGGAAGTGCGTGACTTTTATACGTGTGGTGTATGCTGGTTTATGAGAAATTACTGGTCAGTCTCCACGAATACTGGTCAGGCCGAATCTCCAAACTAATTAAGCTAGGTGGACGCTGCCGTAGTTAGCGGTCCTTCTAATATTTTTGTTGATCACAGATATTAGTGCCACAGAGGCCCATCACCCTAGCCTGCAGTTTAAAACAGGTTTCGTCTGCTTGCCCAAGAATTGCTCTGGTCTCGCGTAGGACTCGACCAGTGAGCAGGTTGTAGTTCGGATCGACCGGACAGGTGCTGGCCGTATCAGCTAAGCTGGGTACGCGCCGCCCGTCCTGGATTCGTTTCATGAACGCCCCTGGGTAGAGCTATAGGCGTATATGAGCCTATGAGAGAGATTTCGTCTTAAAAACGACTAAGTTCGTTAAAACGCGTAGCGCGTATAGCGCGCTTACCACTGCATTGACAGAGCGCATATATCACGTCCACGATAGGATAGGACTTTTAGTGTACCGAGTAGCTACAATGTAATCCTTTATAATTGCTTGTTCCCGCCGAGTCTAGTATCCATCAAGACCAGAATTCGACGGGCTTTCCAAATCTGTAAACCATTTCAAAATCGGTTGGGAAATGGCTGAGTTATCCACGGAAAACCCCTTTGATTATCTTCAAAATATTGCCGTGACGTCATAACCACGTGTACGCAGAAGTTCCAGAATGTTCTAGAACATTCGTCTGCGTCATTATTAGCTGCGCGCTGATTGGCTATTGCTCGGCCGATAATTGGTTGAGGCCTGCGCCTATGGCGTCACGGGTAGTATAAAAGGAGATGGAATCCAGAGTTTGTGAGAATCCTCGGCCAGCGGCCGAACAGGTTGGATCTGTAAAGCAGCTACGATCAGCCGAGACAGTTATTAAACAGATCAGCTCGGTCTTGGTCAGCATCTTTCCCGTAGCATTGTGGCAGCCACCCAACCCACCGCATCTTAAAGAATTTGTTCGGGATCATTTTTTGGAAACTTTCGACAATATTGGTCACGACTGAATCAAGAACTGACTCGAAACACATCCTTGCGGTGAGACCTTTCCCGGCCTGAATATGTGATTCTAAAGATGTAGAGGCAGCGATGTTCTTTGGCCGATAACTCGACGGATCTGCCGGCCACGCAAAAAACGTGGTTATTCAACCGGCCCCGCACTAACTGACGCACCCCGCACCGTTAAGCTTAGTATGCATCTTCATCCGTATTCGACAACCCCCGCTGATAAACGGGTTAACTCTCATCCATACCCCCGGTGTATAGGAACTTTCTTCCTAGCGGTGATGTTATTGTAGAACTTACTGACTGTTCGTTAGACATTTTTTTATCAGGATTACCGTCCTGAGTTCGCTCCGCTCCGTTCTGGACTGCATGCAGGAATCCTGTTCGAGGGAATCGACATGCAGGGACTTTCCAGCTTCCAGAGAATGTGTGGACTCACGTCACAACAAGGGTGACGTATCAATTTCAGTAACACGATAGCCCGTCCTTAAGTATGGCTACCGACTATTCAAGTAACTATCCTTAACATCTTTAATTATTCTGTTAATTACGACTTTAGTAATTATATTTCATCTTTGTAAACGGTCTCGATGACCCAAAGATAGCCCATCGTTAAGTATGGCTACCGACTATTCAACTAACTATACTTAACATCTTTAATTATTCTGTTAATTGCGACTTTAGTAATTATATTTCATCTTTGTAAACGGTCCCGATGACCAAAAGGAACCGTAACGGTCTTAGGACCGCTAGTCTTAATTTCTTTATCTGTTTATAGATATTTTTATTCTACTGTAATGAGTTTTTACTAACCGCACCATATTAGGTCCAACAACCTGTACTATATGTATTATTCTGATCATTTCACATTGTATTACTTGTACTGGTTGGTTTTATATATGGCGAGCAGCCATCCGTTCATATGTTTTGTTTATTTGTAGAAAACGTAGGACTGCAGTGCACGTAGGAAACACTTTACAGCAACATTTATATATGCATCACTTTCTCCCGCCACCAACAATTTTCACTGAGGTCGCTGTCCGTGCTGTAACTCTGTTTAGCCCGGCATGCAACCGACTAAAAGCCTTTCTATTCAGCTTGATAGGATAGGTTTAATATGATTAGAGACAATTTCTTCGTTAGGAGACACATAGTGTACGCCTCTTTTCCTGTAGTTGTGATAATTTAGCCCGCACTCCGGCAAGGTTGTGTAAAATTGGCCAACATACCTATTGGGCCTCATATTTATAAGTTATTGTCTCTCTTTATGGTCCACTAAGCCTTATGGCTTCTTAATTGTTTGGATGTCCCTATCCGCACCATGGACTGATCTGACCCTGGGAAACTATTGGGGTTTCCGAGCGGTGATGGCCAGGGTGTGGTGTCACACACACCTCCCGTGTATCTTCTGATACCTAGTAGTTAGTTATCCTTGCCAATGTAGGAAGCACTGCGAAAACAAATTATAATTATTAATTTCGTTCGCATCTTCTAGGAAGTGTGCCCCACACCGCAGTGCATAACTGGGCAACTTGCGTTTAAACCTAACATCAGGTTAAAAGGTTAGCTCCATAGGACCTGGTGATGGGAGAGATGTGCGTCCCCACCGAATTCTGTAGGAATGTCTGGGCAGGATGTTAGAATCTGCCACGCCCTCACTGGAAGGACATCACGGTGGGTATTCGTCTCTCCTACCCCCCCCCCCCCACACCCCCACCGTAACGATAGACCAGTCACCTAAACTTGCTTTTGTGAAAAGTAACCATTGTTCTGTGACGTATTATGTGGTTATGGAGCAAGATGTCCGGATTCTCACCAAGCTCGGAGGTCTTGCAAGATAACATGTATGCCGCTGTCTTGAGTTTTATGTCTTTGAACATCCGCTCTCAATGACAGCTGTATCTAAAACGCTAGGTAGGGCACCCTCGGGAATCGCTCGTCCCGTCTTCACATAAAACAGCACGCAACATTATAGTCATAATTTCACTAGGTATGGTCTTTCCTTTATAGCATTTTGGTGGAATATTAGAGTGGGCCCTTTCTGGCCAATAGTCTTCTCCCGCTTTAAGCGGTGACAGCCTTTTCCTGTGACTGAGGCCCGCGTGAGACACTTGCCTCTCGCAAGGATTCAGTGATGATGGCCCGCGCGAGGCTACTACTTCTCACCCAAAAATAGCATCAGAAGTAATGCCCGCGTGAGGCACATAGCTTTTCGCCACTAAAAAAGATAACTTTCTTTCCTTTCAGCTTAGAGGTATAATAACTTATATTAAGTTAATTAGTGATCTCGTATGCGGGAGTCTCCTTTGCGGGGATACCGCTACAGACCTACGAGTCTGTGTGGTACCGCCGGGAGCCCCGCGTTTAAAGGTTCATCAGGCTGTCTCTATGTCTTGTATTTTCGTATGCTCATTTTTTATCCAGCAAACTTGACAGTCTGTTTAAGGTAAATCAATTGTATAGACTTATTTAAGTTAGGTCACCAATCAAATATTGTAAGTCCATAGATCACGAAATTGCTATGGACAGGCATACCGGTGACACAAACTCATGGGCTGATACTGTTGTGTTCAATATTCGTGACGATGGTCGCATGGCCCCACCGGAACGATTGAGTTCCACCGGCCTAAAGAGCCGGTCTTTGTTACCCGTAGGGCAGCGTCGCGCGTGATCCGTAACCCCGAGACCGGGAGCTAGCCAGCGTTATCACTCGTCATGTACATGCGACGTGGCAAGCTGACACCATACACCGGAACGGCCCGACGCTACCCCGTGAGCTACACAGGTCCAACAAACAAAATGCGAATTACAAGATTACGAGGGCGACCGGTACATGACCCGAAGAGCGACTCCTTACCAAGTCTCTGACATAACCACAAATAAGTCAAGACAAGGACAAGACAATGCAAAAGCGTTTAGAAGCACCTTGAACTATTTATGGCTTGTCCGAAGAAACTCCTGACAGCATGTGAGAGGCTTGCTTAGAATGCGTGGTGAGCCAGAATTGGTCTGCCTAGCTTGTCTTTTGCTGTGAATCGATGTGTTGGAATCAAGCCGTATAGACCAGTCAGTGTGATTTTATTATCATTTTAATGTGTTTTGCGTATTTTTGAATCAAGATTGTTTTAAGTCTAATTCCATTTTAATACAAGCTAACTATTATCATGTTTCAAAACATCTTTGGATGTGTATTTTACATATATTCCTCTGCTCTGTGTTGCCTAGAAACGACATTATAAATCTTTAAATAACATTTTTGAAATACAAACTCAGTCAGGTCTTTATATAAACTAATTTAGTATGTACATTCTTGTGCGTGATAAACGACGGGACTTTTTAAAAGCATTTCCTTAGTCTGGCGAAATGGCAGAGTGTCAGACTTTAAAAAATGAGCTTTTTAAATATCATCTAGCGAATCCAATCCCCAATAGAAAATTTGAAAGTTGTATTATTAAATTGTATTATTAAACCATATTTGGTCTTTGCAAATCCTTCACATATCATTGAGTGATAAAGATGAACTAAACATATATTTTTAATTACTATGCATTATTTAGAGCAATGTAGTTGTGTATATAGGGTAACATTATGAATGCAAGTTTACACTTCATCATCCCAACACAACCACCCCAATCCCACCCCACGCCCTCCGCCATAGAGTGCGATTTGAAAGCATACTTTGGCCAGATTATGTTACAAAACAGCAATATTTCTAGTACATGTTCCCAAAATATAACCCTGATTAAATTTAATTTTTGGAATTTTAATCAGGCAGTCAATTGTTAATATTTGGAAACTAATTTCTTTATAAACATTCGCCTCTAGTAAAATTAGCTTCATAATTCTCAACAGCTTTGATAAATGTTTGATTTGTAATTTAAAAAAAGTACGTTTTGCATTCGAAGCACTGTTCATGGTGAATCCGGCCAGAACCGGCGTCTGCAGTTGTCTACCAGAATGTCCATTTGCAGGCCATGAGAAGAGTTTTTAAATTTGCCACTGTTACGACTGTTTCGATAACAGAGCCAGCCGTCTCATCCATATCGATCTACGTATCAAATAACACAAATCTTCTTACTCTATTACTGCAGTGTTATTGTTGAGACCCCACCACGCCCACCACCACCTCCCCTCCCTCCCCTCCCATTCCCAATGTACCATAGAATAATACCCTATCTAGCAAAGATATCTTAAATAGAAACTGACGCACTAATACAGTAAATGATTACAAACTGTATTATCGCATAATATGATTTTAAAAATGCATATGTCTAACCATTACTGTCATAAGAAGGTTGAACGCAAGATGAAGAAGACTACGTTCAATATTCAGCCGTGTTATGGGTATATGCGGCTATCAGTATTAGTTCTATTTTGTGCATGTGCGGATTATTTGAACCTATATATATTGTACCATTTACCTATAGACTATACATTTGATGGACTACCAATTCGTGACTATTATTTGTATAGGAAATTAAGTATGACATAAATAACTTTGAATCTTGAATCTTGAAAACAATCTTGAAAATCCACCACTGGAATGGCTGGATTGGATATCGAGCCAGTAATTCTGGGGTATATGTTACAAAGTAAGCTTCGCTTGCCTATAAATGAACATTCAAGACCGCTACAGAGGCCAGTGTTGGTCGGGTTCGCATGAAGGGGTTACAAACCAAAGAACTATACCACATAAACTGTATTTTTTTTAGCAATGTTTACCAGATTTCTGTACGTTTTCATCATTGATATTGCGTCACATCCTCATTTTACGTCGCTACTCTGCATTACATTATATTATCCTGTATGCGCAGACAGAGAGTATGCATATTTACCTATGCCATACAATCGTTAAATTTAAAATCAATGATACGTATCAAGGTCAGGAGATTGAGATGTGAAGTTGATTTCAGCCGACAGCAAAACGTGTCTATAACATACCATTAAAATGTGGTCACTAATTACACTATGCCCCTTATAACAACTCATTCGCTATGATAATTTTCTCTTGGCGCCGTAAATTATTGAGGTGCATCAATGAGTTTTACGGACACCTGTCTTAGTCAACCGCCCTCGAGGCAGAGTACCCACCCATTATATGACGTCATAATGAACTGCGTGATATGTAGAATGACATCATAATGAATGACGTCGATAAGTACGTCACGAACGCATATTTGAAGACGGTCTATGCGTTGTTGTACACATTGTTTGCTTTTACTATTTAATAAATATTCTGTTGAATATTTTGAAACTAATTTGACTGGTCGCTGTTGCTGCCATAGGCAAAATATAAAAGTTACAAAATATTCAACAGCTTCCCTGTATAGTGTTCAGGAAATTGATAGCTAGGGCATTTGGGGATCGATCAATCCCAACACGGCGAGGTGTGGGTGGAGCTTAGCTAGTGAAGGGCGGGGCATAGCTAAAAATGGAAAGGTCCACTATCTTGTTATGAGTTTTCGATCTGGACATTAGATTTGGATGAGCACGAGAGATGGTCGCCCAGCACCATCATTTGACACCAAGAGCAGGTGTCCTCTACAGGCAAGCTTGACTGTTATGTTATTCCGTCACTATGGAACCGTTGAGCGAAAACATGCCAACCTGTTTATAGCAAACGGTTGCGCCTGGTGATTACCACAACATGCGATCCAAAAGACATTTCACATGGCAGCTCATTTATGTTTAATAATAACTATTAGTGGCCGTATTCACGAATAGTTCTTAGGCACGAAAATCTTTAAATATGGCGGACGTGATACAACGCATACGTCTGTATTTATCCGCATTAGATGAATATTTAGCTACCTCTTCCTGAATACCAAGTAGTCAGGTTTTCTAAATAAGTGCATGCAGTTAGGCTGGTGCGTGGCTTAATCTAAGCGCACTACCAACATTTGTTCCAAAACATTTACTAAAACTAAATGTTTTACCCAAATGTCCGTAGTGTACGTTGAATGTTTGACTGAAACAAATGTTTTAGGGCAGAATATTTCGGACATCAAGTGTGTTTGCTATTTTTGAAAATGTTTCGGTTAAATCAGGCAGCGTTTAAGCAATAAACCATATTTATTTCCGTATATTGGAGATGGTTCCAATTCCCAAGCCCCAAGTCTTGTTCTTACCCTGCCTCGACACACAGAATACTGATGTGTTACGCAGGAAATAACTGCATTGTAAGCAAAACCCTTCTCTCTTCCGCCCTCATCAAAATAGTTTCAGTAAAAGTCATTTTAGTAAAATTAAGTTATTTTATGTGCAAGATTTTTCAGCTAGAGGAAAAGGTAGGCGCCCGGCGAATGCATCAAAAGCGAAGAGGCGAAGAAGCAGCTCAGGGTGCAGATGCTGCCTGATTCTAACGCAACTCGAGCGGTGGAAAATGTGATTTCCCAGTGAGCAGCCCGAAGTTGAGATGCTAGCGCTCTGTCTAGACGTGGACGAGGCTGGGACAAATTATGGAGGGACAACCAATACCCCCGCCGAGAAAAGGCTGGTTTATTGATTTTAACAGGCATTGGCAGGCTTGCAGATAATTATTGTGATGCACGTGTGGAGTTGGCTTTCAGTAATATGGGCATCACAGCCATCAAGTTCTAATGATGTTGCTGTGATTTGGAACGAATGCATTACGACAACGAAAATATGCTAGTCTAGGTTCCCCAGTATAGTTGTCAAAAAGTGTGACATGGTCAATATATAAGCTTATCATTATTATTGAAAAGCACTTTAGAGTTGGATGAATTATGTGCAGGTGATGCACTGCATCTCACTAATGAAGGGGCTGTTAAAACTATGCAAAAATGGTGCTAGATAATTTGTCAAGCATCGAAAAGTGGACAGATGCTATTTGATTTTCATTGCCATATACATAAAGAAACATCCAGACACTATATCTGATTTGTTACAGTATATCTCAATTATCCGCAAAGCGGCGCAGCGCACCCATGGTTTTGCTTGGTGTGCATATGATGAGCAATTCCGTCTTCATCAAACACGTTATCCACAATCAATAGAAAAAAAATCAGCGCTGATTTGTGGTTGCATGTAATGACCTTTCAGTGTAGTATGAATGATCAGCAGAAGTCAAACATTTTGCTGCTGGACCATGCTCTGATTTCAATAAGGGTGGGTGTAAATGAATCATGTAGATTCCAGCATGTTTGAATCGGATGTGATGTTTATGGCAATGAGGAATGAACGTGTTACCAGTCACAATCTAACACATAACCAAGACAAAAGCCAGGGTGGTTATTTTCGAAACTTTCGGGGTGGTAGACAGATGGATCAGCGTGGCCGGGGACAATTCACAATAGCCTGGCGATTCAATGGTGGAAAATGAGAACTATTTCGAGCTTGCTAAAATACCAATTACTTAGCAAAAATTGCATGATGAATTAACCTTTTGCGCACATTCTGATGCTAGTACTATTTTTTAAGGTTTTAAATTAGGTTTTCACTGAAACATAATGGCCCGAGAAATCATGTTGAAGTTAATAACCTGAAGTCTGCAAAAATGCCCCCCAAACATTGTCATTGAAAAAGGTTAATAAGAAATTAGTGCTAGTCGTATTGCAGATCGATTTCACACTATTCCTTTTACAAACTTACGAGTATCACCGATTTGTCTAGTCCCTGGAGACCGTAGGTTAATTTACCATCTATCACATCCGTTGAGAGAGTCTGTAAATGATTATATTGATCCACTATTGTGCTCAGTTTAATACACGTGTTTTGATGACAGAGGTCATATGATCCAAGGATCTCGAGTGCCTTCTTTGAAAGTCTGATTTAAAATCAGCTTTTAGACCTCTACCAGTGTCACATGCAGATGATTTTGATTTACTTGTTTTTAAAATTTGATGGAAAATATTGTTTTGACAAGGCTATGTCTTTCGGCTGTCCTTATAAGCTGTAAAGCAATCTGCTTGTTTTGTTATACTCTTTTGTGAAACGTATGGAAAACAAGGACGAATAATACATTGTGCGGATAATTCTTTTTTGGTGTATCAAAATATACAGTAGATTATCAACATATAATGGATGTCTTTCCTACTTGCATGGATAAGTTTGGCATACCCGTGAAGGGAAGAACACACTGGGTCACCAAACAGGGATTTCTAACGCTTGCAACGTAATTCACCTTTCCTGAGTATCCACCCATCATATGACGTCATAATCAACTACATGATGTGTGGAATGACATCATAATGAATGGCGTCATGAATGACGTCAATAAGTACGTCACGAACGCATATTTGAAGACGGTCTATGCGATGTTGTACACATTGTATGTCTTTACTATTTAATAAATATTCTGTTAATATTTTGAAACTAATTTGACTGGGCGCTGCAACAGTACCCAGTCAAATTAGTTACAAAATATTCAGCAGTTTCCTTGCATAGTTTTCAGGAAATTGATAGTTAGGGCATTCGGGGATCGATCAATACCAACACGGTGAGGTGTGGGTGGAGCTTAGCTAGTGATGGGCGCGGCATAGCTAAAAATGGAAAAGTCCATTCAGTAAATATGACAGTTAAATTGCCCATAGAGAAAGTAGTACAAATTATAGAAAAAAGTGTCAAGTTGTTAAGTGAATAGAAAGTGAGGTTACGAATGAAGCAATCATTGATAGGAGTTTGAAATTTGGCATGTAAAGCAGTGGTACCGGGTAGACCATTTTTCAGGAGGGTGATTGACTCAGTTTGGGGTTTGACTAAGCCTCACCATCACTTGCGTGTCAATAAGAGCTGGCATTATGGCTAATATTTTTCAAAACCTTTAATGCCGATTTTGATCCGCCAATAAAGATGTTCAGCTATTTACAGATAGCGCTGCTGGCCGTGGTGTCGTTTGAAATTTGGTTCTTACTTTTCTCAGAACAGGGCGCGTGCAGTTTGGCCAGACACATGGTTTGAAATTGGAGTAACAGACGATATTACTGTCTTGGAGCTATTCCCTTTATTAGTGTGTCTCACAGTGTCTGGTTTTGTGGGGTGAAAGGTTGCGCAATAAAAACATATTTTCACGTGTGACAATATGGCAGTGGTCCATATTATAAATAAGATGTCAGCAAGGTCAAATTATGGTATGGTCGTTTTACGTGTCTTTAATTTGAAAGCCTTAGAAATAAATGTTACAGTGATGTCATGCTATGTCATGTCATAGTCGTGGCCATCACACTATTCTTACAGATACGTTCTCACGTTTTCAGATGGCGAAATTTCATATGTTGGTAGTTGAGGCGGAGGAGGAACCATACCCAGTTCCAGACCACCTGTGGCGAATATTAGATGTAGAGCTGGGACCTTATGCAAGCTAGTTCGTCAGTAAATTCAAGATTGGCTTATACTAATGTGGTAACTGCATTTGCCCTTTTTCGCTCATCATACATGTTAGAGACGCAATGGAAATAATTGTAATTAGTTCGTCCTGTTTTGAAAGATGGTATTCCCCAACTACCATATCATCATATGTTTCAGGCGTAGGTTATTGGCATAAAGTTAATAATTTTCAGGATCCTACTGGCTAGTTTGTTGCAAAAAAATTATTGGAGGGATGTGGGCGTCTAAAGCCTAGAGTGGATAACCAGGCTTCAATAACTGGGGAGATATTGAAGGCTATAATGTGAGCATTACCAGTTATATGTTTTCCCCGTTTGAAACTGTTTTATTTATAGCTGCTTATTTATTGTCATATTTTGGTTTGCTTAGAGTAACTGAGGTAGTATTTACATCACATAGTCAGCCCCATCCCCCTTTAAAGATATATCTATGGAGAGGGTGGGATGGTGGAAATGCCCTTAGACTACGAATTAGGTTTTCGAATACGAATTAATTAGGTAAACCCGTAACCATTCGTATCCCAGTAGACGAGGATAAAGCCATATGTTGTGTACACGCAGTGTTTGAATATTTGGCTCAGAGGACAGCTACCCTACCCTAGTTTTTCTGCCATGCTGATAGATCTCCATTGGCATGGTGTAAGTTTTCTGGTGTATTGTTGGGGGTCATTCGTAGCACGGGGCTGCCTATAGACCGATTTCAGATGCATTCATTTCGTATTTCCCAGGCAAGCATTTTAGCAGTACAGGGGTTTCCATCACAGGTCATTAAGAAATAGGGAAGGTGGCAGTCAAATAGATACAATAGTTACATTTGAATAGGTCAGTAAACGTAAGCCTATGTCTTGTTGCATTACAGAGAAATGAGTTATCGGGTCATCATTAAATTTGATGGGTTCAAGAGCGGGAATTAATTTTGAATTACGCTAACATGGAGAGAGATACTGAAGAGTTCAGAGTCTGCTGCATGGGCAAGAGTGTGATGCTGTGGAGCAATTTTTTGCCAACAGTTCAATATCGAATATTACACAGTCCTGTTCCTAAAATCACAACAATTCACATTGGTGTAATGATCTTGTATGCGTACTGTATTCTGCGGCTGTAGTAGTAGAAACATCCTACAGCTGCAATCTGTCCTTCTTCGCTTTTGCAATGTGCCGAAATCCTTAGCTTCCTCTGGTTCATTCGTGACTTGAGTGCACCGAGTCCTGTTTTCTTGAGGTCACCTCGTAGCACGCGTAGCATATTTATGCAATGACGCCCTCTCCTGGCATTGTATTTGATGGATCCGAGTAGAGCGAATTCCAAGGCTCTCTGTACTAGTGTATCTTCTGGCATCCTTAGCACATGACCAAACATGGGCCATCTTTGGTGTTTCCGGTGGCAGGCATCGAGTTTGTCTAGAGCTGCCTGTGGAGCTGCACAGTTGTTACAGTTTTACGCATCAAGGATACGCATGTTGCATTGCATGAACGTGGCGTTTTTATCAAGGGCATCTTTGCTCTACGAATACATAACTTCCAGAAGGACTGGAACGTTAAGCTCCCCATGATGCAGCGTGCATCAATGTCAGCAGTACTTCAAAGCAGTGAGCCCAAGATTGTACTCCATTGTTCGCCGCCACGAAGTAGATCGTCCTTTTCTTTAGTTTCATGCTTTGTAGATAGGCATATGCGGGTGAACTCTGTTTTTGATTCATTCATAAAGAGATTCTCAATTCTTAGTTTGCTTGCAACTATTGGGAGAAGTTCGGCAAGGGGTTTCTTTTCCTCGTCTATGAAGTCAACATCGTCGGCATATTCCATCTTTAGCAGCATGATCAGGATTAACACTGGCAGGGTGGGTTTGGGTCAGGGTGTCTTCGTCTTGTGGAACTTGGTGTCAGCAAGCAGTAGTCCCATTAGTCATAGCTCATATTCAGTGCAACTGGCCTGGCGTAGTACATCTAGGATCTTTGAGCGTGTAATTGTGTCGAAGTCGTGACGTGCCAATGCCCATTTTGGGGAAATCCCAGTGTTTGGAAATGACTACCGACACACGCATGCGTTGAGCCCATGTAATGTCTGTGCAACTGCGTCGACATATGAAGCGACTTTCACAGGATCCACTGAAGTCATCGATCTTGTCTCGGATGCGGGATAGAGTAACATTAGATAGGGTTTTCCGTAAGATGTTGAGGAGCGCAATGGGCTGCAGGTTGGCTGGGCGGCCAGGTGGCTTGTTGGGCTTGGGTTGTACGATAAAGGTGCCTTGGCCTACAGCGTCGATGGGAAGGTGATGCATAAAGGCTGAATTGATTAGGTGCGTGATCGGTTTTGAGATAATGTCAATTGCATATTTGAATAGTTCAATGCTCATGCCACCAAGTCCAGTTGCACGTCACTTTTTCAGGGCTTTAAATGCCTTCTCAACTTCTGCTATTTTAATTGGTGTTGGTAATGGCCTGGGGTCTCATGAGAACTGGTGCAAGGGCACTTCATCATGGTAAGTGGACTGTTCCTTGAACCATTCTCGAATCGCTTCGGCGTTTCCCTTGTGAGTCCCGATAACGTGTCATTCAGAGTTGTGTACAGTGAGTGGTGGTGTATAGTCAGTAACGCTCTGGGCTCGGGCTGCCAGACACATTTTGTGACAGTCATGCTTGGCAGTGATTTCATCTGCTAGGGAGTCTGCTTGTTGAATAGCAAGATCTTTTAAGTGCATGCTAAAGCGGCACAGAATGTTATTGCGCTCCCGTTGTAGTTTAGTGCAGTCTTGATGTTGGACACTTTGATGGATGATCAGGTGTATTGCGTTCTGCCATGCTGACAGTTTTAATACAGCATCGACGGGGAAGGTGTTGCGTGGTCTGGTTTTTGGCTTAGAGATGGTATCACCAGCACAATTAAAGTGTGCATTTCTGATGCTGTCGGTTCCAGATGCGCGTGCCTTGGGTGATTCTCAACCTCAGTTGTTCTTTTTGGCATTTGTACCGGCCTATGCTGTCTACAAATTAATGCTTTACAAATGGCTCATCCACTAGATCAGTGAAATGGTTTTTAAATTATTTTCCCTTTTCCGCACTAATGGAATTGCCTTGTGTTATGCACGGAATTCGATCATGCAGGGGCCAGCAACTTTACAAGCCTGGTCCATTAGAAACATTTTACGACACTCATCTGTGGCTGCCATGCCATCTGTTATCTGTGAAGCCCACCCCGCAACAACATGCAGTGAGTACACGTTAGTCACTCTCTTCACCTGTGTACCATAAGCCAGCTTGGTAGCCAACTTCTAATGCCTGCTGTGTGCTCTATCATAAGCTGTGAACAATCCCCATGGATGGAAGTGTGGAGCATCCGCATCTACATTTTGTGCAAGGATAATCACAATGTAGCCGATGGCACCGTCCACTTCCGAGTAGCAAATTCATCTCTCCCATGGTGACATTCAATGAAAACAGATGCGTATTATGTGGAATTATGGATGATAGGAAGGCCAGGACCAGGGGTTTATCTTTGCCCAGGTCATCGTGTAAACCATTGTTGACCTAATACGTAAATCACCTGGCTGACAGAGGTAAAGTTACAAATCACGATTAAAACACAATTAACTGGCACTGCTAATAAATATAATTACACACTCCTTCTCATGCTGGTTCGATGATGAGCTGCTTGGCTCGTGAGAGGATACCATTTCATACGAAGCAAGGATGATAAACTTAGCTTAATTTACCCTATTATTTCATATGGGTTTCAACATGTGCTCGTCTTAGTACAATCCGTATCTTCTAGCCCCTTGGCAATGCTAGCCATACGGCGGCATACCGGGAGCTTACATCTGGCTATATAGATGAGAAACACGCGTTATTCTTTAATCATTACCTATGTTTTATTTACAAATACCTCTGCGTCTGGAATCTATTCATCCAGCGCTCTGCCGTCACTCGCAGTCTGGATCTCCATGTTGATGGACCACGAAGCCGCCTTGACTAATACGCTCCGAACACATATTCGCATTGATTACCAAATCTCAAATGTCCATATACATTCTTAAAATAAACATATGACGTCACTGCCTAGTGATTCAAGTCTGCTCACACATTCGCACCACAGCACACACCGTTTATTCCATGTACAGCACTAAAATATTTTACAATCCGATTACATAGTAGTATATGATGGGGTGTTCGTGTTCCTAAGATTGTTCATGGGTAACCTGTGTGTGTCCATGCTGTTCCCTAAATGTATGTGCGTATGTACGTGTCTGTCATGCATGTGTGTCTTCCATTCGATGTTCATCTAGTGCTGTTGTTCCATATCTGTGCGCATGAGCGTGTCCATGTGCGTTGCTGAGTTGATGTACCGTCATACCACACGTATACCTCTATCACGCATGCTCTGCTGACAGCTCATTTAGGTCGTGTCCAGTAACTCATCATAGTCATTGATGGCAGGGACTAGACTCATATTTGAACTTTCGGTACATTCTGTGCCTACTGTTCATTGTCAGCACTGCACAAAATGCTCAAATATATCACGTCATAGTCAATATGACGCATAGCGACGTCAAGAAAATCTAAAAGGCTGCCACGAGTGTACAACCTTTGTGTCTTTGATAAATTTATAATTTAATCAAGATTATGTTGAATATTTTGAAACACGTTTTGATCTGGAGTTAACTCTCCATAGTCGGACATGTATTGCAAGCCATTATACATAAATGGAAGATACATGGGGGCCAACTTGAATGGCTTTTTCACACGCACAAGGGAAATGAGTGCTCAAGGCGTGATCTGAGGAATACGAGGCCCCTGAGCTCCATTGTCACAACTGTATTCAAATAGTGACTTCAGTGCGAAATTGAGAACATCTCAAGAAAGCTATGCTATAGCTTACATTCCGGTAGAACTTACCTTCTGAACTCTATAAATTCCAGACATCGAAAAGTATAATTTCGCTGTTTTTCGCCTGCAATCAATTTTCTTACTTATTACTTATGATCTGAATATTGTAGACTTATGCACTTTAATGAACTTTCTTGCACGCTTTACTGAACTTCGACAAACAGAGTCGTATTTATGTGCTTCGTTGTGTACGACTCAAATCTTGTTAACAAATTGTAAATATGTTGACATATAGCATTACCATAGAAGTGTGATATACAAAACTACCACGCAAGTGAGTGCTCCAACCAATTGGAGGAAGATCCAAAATCGGAACAAAACAGAACAGTGAAATATATATATTCTTTAACCATTTCCTTCCTCCATGTTTTCATCATTGTGTGATCCTCGTGTAGAAGTGTCTTGGAAGCAAGTCATGAAACAGTGGTACATATATTAGTTTTTATGGCCATCATGGACATTCAAGATGTAATACACTATTTTGAGGAAGAACATCATATTATGAATTGAAAAATATACGGCAATTGGTACCACCTTAGAATAAATCGTGTGCTTGTGCCTTGGACGTCTACGTCATACACAGAGAGACGAGAAACGTGTTGATATAGAACGTCCTCCTTTCCATACGCTGATGGAACAGCAATCTCATTGAGAAGATATCATGCATAGCCATCTCAAAATCCATTTGCTATAGGCCACTCTGCTTTGATTAACGAGACCCACGCTTAATGTGTTGCCTCGTGCACACAAATTCCACGGTTGCTAATCCATATAAGCACCCGTGATCTATTAAATGACTCGTACGTGCAATTTGATATAGAAGAATCAACAGTGTTTTGAAAATAATACCCGGAAAGGTAAAAACGACTTGATGTTATAGCTAAGCCTAGACAATTAATGAACAAATGTATGCTTTCCATTGAATCGCTGTAGTCGCGTTAGCTTATTTAACGATGCAAACGTGACATAAATCGGTTAGTGCTTTGTAATATTGTAAAATCTTTCATTGATTCATTTTCTAGCATAATGTGCATTGGATGGCATAGCTACACGCACACACACACACACAGACGCGCATGCACGTGCACACGTGCTGGCACAGGCGAAACATGCAAGCACACGCAAACGCACGCACGCGTGCATGCAAACAGACATGCATTGCATATAGATATACACGCTCACACATATGCACTAACGAATGCACTAATTGCACACACGCATGCACAAATGCACATACACACACGCGCATGCAGGCACACGCTACATTTTATTTACACACATGCATATATGACATTTTGGGATTTTGCATACTCGGACTTAAATACAGTAAATGAAGAAGTGCGTAATGATACTTTTAGAGAATTGTGTAATTTCGATCCTTTAACTGAAAAGCTTTGGGAATACAACGTAGTTTTTGCTAAAGGAGTTTGCAAATGCAGATTTTTAGTAGACCGTAAATTTCGTTTACGTACGAAAGCCCATACGGCTGATTCGTAATTCAAATTTCAAAATTAAAAACACGACTTCGAAATTCAGAACTCGACTTCGAAATTCAAAACTCGGCTTCGAAATTCAGAACTCGACTTCGAAATCCAAATCTTAAATCAGCCAATTACGAGCCGTCTTACATTTATGTAAATTTATGCTAGTCAATCAGATTTCTCGGTCATGCAGAGATAAACCACCTTTTTGTGGAAATGCGTATGCGGATTATATTCTTTCTCGTTTTGATCGAGATAAGTTGCGGCTACAATGACGGTGGTGGTGGGCTGCTGTTGCGTGTGGCGGTGGTGGTTGTGGTGGTCGTGGTGGAGGTGGTCGTGCTGCTGCTAATACTTGTTCTGGTAGCAACGATGCTGCTGATGATGATACTATACGGGCGGGCGGGTTGGGTGGGCGTGCGTGTGAGCGCCTTGTGCTGGTTTGTCTGACTAACTGGCTATAATTGTAGGAGTATTGTGCTGGTGGTTTAGTGGGTAAAATTGTCAGACTATTGGGTTGTCGGAGTATTGGAGCGTCCACGAATTTTACAGCAAGGGCCGACGATATTAGTTAGTGTTATTATGTCTAGATTCGACCCACAGATGCATACATTCGTACGCATTAAGTTTCTTCTTAACAAACAAGCCAGGATGCTATTTTTAGACCAGGGACGCAATGCCTCAGCATTCATCATGAATGTGGCGCTAGTTTATCTTAGGAATTACAGGCAGTAGTGAAATTGGTTTATAAATTGCAATGTTATTGACATTACCGGGTCATGTCAAAGTTACTTCAAACGTGGACGCAGCTGCAGATTCGTAGATCAAATATGCATTTGATAAAAAAGACTACGTTTATACAACCCAACCTGCGTATCCTTGATGCTGTATAACTGTAACAGCTGGGAAGCTCCCAAGGCAGCTTTAGACAAATTCGATGCCTGCCACCGCAAACACCTATGCACCATCACTGGACACTGATGGCCAGACAGCGTAATTTCCAACGATGCACTATACAAGATGTGTAATTCGTCCCCGCTGTTTGTAAAAGTCGCCCAGCAAAGATGGTCCGTGTTTTGCCATGTGCTAAGGATGCCAGAAGACACACCAGCACAGAGAGCCTTGGAATTCGCTCTACTGGGAGCCAGCAAATACAAAGCCAGGAGAGGACGCCATTGTATAAATCTGCTACGCGTGCTACGAGGTGATCTCAAGAAAGCAGGACTCGGTACCCTCAAGTCACGATAGACCTGAGGAAGCTAACGATTTCGGCTGAGGATAAGACACAGTGGGCAAAAGGGAAGAAGGACTGATTGCAGCTCCAGGAGGGTTCTACTACTACAGTAGTAATACATATTGACATCTTATTTGTATAATGGAAACATATTTTAACATCTTAGATTTGTTCCATATTTCTGGGAAGGTCATTAACTTTAGGCTTAAGTTTATTATATGGGCTAATGGGAGCCTAATGTTGAACATGCCATTTTCAGATATTTAGGAGGCAGATGTATCTTGATTCAGTTGGTAGCTAAAAATGTGCATGAAATAAGCAATGCTTCACAATGGGGCGATTATCTACTCTTTGTAGCACAGCTACAGTGAGATCCATAGTTCAGAATAGTAGAGAGATATTTCACTGAATTCGTGAACTATCTGTGAAGTTTCAACTTATTCAATTGTTACTCTAATACATTAGCGGTAATCTACAAGGTGTGGGCACATTCCATCAGGTGACAAAATCCAAGATGGCCGTTAAAGTCTCAAATATTTAATCAGTATGTATGCTTACACAGGGTGTCCAATGGACTTTTCCAGCTTCAGCTATGCCCCGCCCATCCCTAGTTAAGCTGCACCTACACCTCGCTCGTGTTGGGATCGATCAATCCACGAACTTCTTGGCTATCAATTTCCAGAAAACTATGCAGGAAAACCTGTTGAATATTTTGAAACTAATTTGACTGGATGCTGTTGCTGCCTATGGGAACAACAACGCCCAGTCAAATTAGTTTCAAAATATCTGACAGAATGTTTCTTAAATAAAAAAACATACAATTCGTACAAGGTGTTAAAACTATTACGCATTAAAGAGGGACTATATCGAATCATTCATGCCGTCATGATTATAACGTCAGCCTGCACGTCACTTTGTTGATTATGACGTCCTATGATTGATTGATGAAATGGATTCATGAATCATGCGATTTAGAGGAAGAGGAATATTCATTACAATTCAGTAAATTAGTTGCTGGGAGCTTGCCCTTTATTAACTAGTGGCGGCCATTTTGGAATTACTATTGCCGTTTTGGATGCCGTTTGTATGTCTTTGTCGAAGAGAAACACATATGGGGACAGTAAAATGTATTAGAATTCAATTTAACACAGCCGACTCTGGTCGAGGATAATCACTTCTATGTGTCCATATTATTGAAACTTAGATAGGACGCCAAAACTGAATGTTTGACTTGGCTGAAACATTCAGCCATTCGGTACAATTTATCGAAAACAAATTGAAGAATGTTATCAAGCTGGAGTTTATTGGAAATTATATTTCTTAAGGAATTATTCAGTCTCACGCCATGAGAAACGTGGCATGGATCATGTAATGTGTATTGCACATTATCATGTTATACCAATTCAGATCAGGAACTATTGAATGTTGTCGAGCAAACGTCATGTGGTCGGTCACTCAACCGCAGTTGCCGACTTAATCATCGCCTGTCCGTCGTTGAATAAAATCCACCTATGCAGAGTATCCAGCTAACAATCTGACGTCATATGACGTCATAATTAGCTAAGAGACTTGTAAGATGATGTCATAATCATTACGTCATAA
Organism: Chaetoderma sp. LZ-2023a; assembly: GCA_034401795.1. Taxonomy (NCBI): domain Eukaryota; kingdom Metazoa; phylum Mollusca; class Caudofoveata; order Chaetodermatida; family Chaetodermatidae; genus Chaetoderma; species Chaetoderma sp. LZ-2023a. The sequence continues at coordinate 73,179,282 of CM067367.1, forward strand.
ATGATGCTATTTGGTCCGCCTTTAACTCTTAATAGTCAGACGCATTGTACGAATTGTATGTCTCTCCTTGTACTCAATGACTATCAATTTCTAGAAAACTACACGTGTAAATTATTTGATATTTTAAAATTAATTTGACTGAGTGCTGTTGGTTTCACAATATTCGACATCGTGATTATTACATAATAAAAACATACAATTCTGACAACCTGGCGAACTAGTACACGCCTGTGACGTAGTGAATCGCGTCATTCATGTGACGTAGTTGATTAAGACGTTATATGATTGACTGAGAAACTGGATTCCTCAATTGTATATGCGTCCTCCTTTGTGACTATTCATATGATGTTCATTATCGGCATGTTTTACGCTAGATAGTAACGGGTTAATTACGTTGTTGAATTAAACAAATATTATGAGGACTAACAGATCAAGTCACGCGATCCGCTAAGTGGGCCTTGACAAAAATCTCGAATTTGTTTGCCAGTGGTTGTTAAATCTATGTCTACCATGATCCTTATAACCATACACCATCTCCTGAATAAGTTTACGATCATATCACAGACAGCTAGGCAGGCGGGCAGGCTTTTTACAAATGATGCGTAGTGGATCGGTGGTCGGCCACGCTAAAAATGCGCCCTCCAACTCCGTGACAGCTAGACGCTATATGTAAATACATAGTATAGATATTTTAATTGTGAAATATTGCCACCATCCTTAACGAATCTGGTCACGATCGTCTGACAAACAGCGCTGCATTTTCTAGAATGGCGCATATACGCAGCCAGGCAGCTGGAAGGCATGCAGGCAGCTGGGAAGGCAGACAAACATGAAGGCAGGCAGGCAGGTAGACAAGCAAGAAGGGAGAGAGTTCGGTAGGAAGGCTGACGCGGAATTCAGGCTCCAGAAAAGAACACTCTAACGCTAGGTAAAGTCCTTGGGGGTAGGACCAGTGCGTTATTGCCCCTCCAACACATCCTCTTATTCTTGCTCTTCTCACCTCCAGATATGCCAAAGACACTTTCTTTGATCAATTAAATTTCAGCATCCGACACCTACTCAAGTAATATGTATGATGTGTGATTACCGTATTCTGCGGTTGTAGCAGTAGAAACATCCTCTAGCTGCAATCCATCCTTCTTCTCTTCAGCCGAAATCGTTAGCTTCCTCATGTCAATTCTTGACTTGCGTGTACAAAGTCCAGCATTCCTGAGGTCACCTCGTAGTACGCATAGCAGATTTATGAAATGACGTCCGCTCCTGGCTTTGTATCCGTCTGCTCCGAGTAGGGCGGATTCCAAGACTCTGCTGGTGTGTCTTCTGGCATGAAGCAATATGACCACTGATATAACCTCAGATAGCATCTAAATTACAGAAACTTTCCAAGGTAGACCGTCTGTTCCCTTTATCCTGCTACACCTTCATATAAGTCAATAACATTTCAACTAATATTAGCTTCAGAAATGTAGGCGCTACAATCTGATTGCATCGATATTTCAGAAGGTTTCAAGGGGATAGCCTATGTGCGGTATGTCTATTCTCATCCAATGATGATGCCTACTTAAATGCAAGAGATGCACTCTGACACCACTTAATTTCCGCTATTTTCCGGGAAGACAAAATTGCAACTTCGCCCCTTCTCCACAATCATGGAAACATATTCAATTTAGATCCATCCCATTCCCCAACGCGGAAGACAGAAGAGTCACACTTGACTTGCTATCCGGCAGTTAATTACCGGTCGATAAGTTCTCCCCGAATAAACACACAAATTCAAACCTCTTCATAAATCTATCCTACCGGAGAGTCCAGCTTAAAGAAACCAAGGCAATTCGTTGTAGCCGTGCGTACTCTAGCATCACGTCACATCGCATCACATAGAAATGAATTAAATCCCATTTTGTGTCTTATCTTATGAACAAAACTGAGAATTCGACTGTAAGCTAGGCACTCTAAATTTTGTCAGATTGTTAGACTAAAATGAAACATTCGGATCAATATATGGCCTTTTATCTGACGACTGACGGCTTTCCTTGGATAAACTTTTAGACAGTAACTGGTCTCAATGCAGATCTTATATTAAGGTACCTTGCAGATTCCGCATGCACAGTATTTATGAGAGGTAAGACGAGCATAAATATGTCCAGACGTATGGGCTCCCGGTCAATAACGTTGAGTAGTTGCCTGCGGATGGAAACTATGTTCAGAAACGCACATGATGACATTGTTTGGGCTCGATCCAAAGCAGTCGTATAGATCCGGAGTATAAATTTTGATGGTGTCAGATAGGCAGGCAGATCGAGATATGTTCTCTTCAGATAAGCAAGTGGTGAGCAGCAAGTAGTTCGACGCAGCATATGACTTGCCTAGCTAATGGACCTTTCCGTGTTGGGATTGATCGATCCCCAAATGGTCTAGCTATCAATTTCCTGAAAACTATACAGGGAAGATGTTGAATATTTTGTAACTAAATTGACAGGGTGCTGTTGCTGCCATAGGCAGCAACATCGCCCAGTCAAATTAGTTTCAAAATATTCAACAGGATGTTTATTAAATTGTAAAAGCAAACAATTTGTACATCGACGCATAGACCGTCTTCAAATATGCGTTCGTGACGCACTTATCGACGTCATTTATGACGTCATTCATTACGATGTCATTGTACACATCACGTAGTTCATTATGACGTCATATGATGGGTGGGTACTCTGGAAAGGTGAATTGCTGGCATCCCTGATGAACGGTTCTTTGAAGTCTGAATGTTAGTTTTGATAGACACTTTAAATAGTTGAGTGAGAAGGTCAAAGATAACTTAATTTTTCGAAGAATAGGTATGGACCTAAACGAGTTGGTGGAGGCAATTCGTCCGCATGAGAGGTAATATCATAGCATTTTAGCAGGGACTCTGTATATTGAAATAGATTCAGCAGAGCTATTTTTCTTTCCCATTCTGCGTGCATAGGCAGCAACGCAAAGACATATTCACAGCCGGAATCGTTAGCCTAATGGCCCTTTCTGGTTTTAGCTATGCCCCGCCCATCTCTAGCTAAGCTCCACCCACAGGTCGCTCATGTTGGGATCGATCGATCTCTGAACACCCTGACTATCGATTTCCAAAAAATACACAGGTAAGCTGTTGAATATTTTGAAACTAATTTGACTGAGTGCTGTTGTTACCTAAGGCAGCCACAGCGCCAAGTCAAATTGGTTTCAAAATAATCAACAGCATGTTTATTAACTAGCAAAGAATTACAAACACATACAATTCATAGAACGTTTCGGACTGTTTGAGATTTGATGACGGTCTATATGGAACCCTTTGTTACGTAATGATTATGACGTCATCATACACGCGCTGACATTCCCAACAACTGGAGGGCGAATTTGCCATAAGAGTTGTCTTCCTCTAGTTCCTGAATTCTTCGTCCCACTAAGAGAGCTTTGTGGCGCTGCTATTTTCCCCGTAGCTGACCATTTCACCATTAACAACACAGATATCCGAATCTTCACACCTTCAGCCGTGCTCATTGTTTCCCGCCACGCGCTCTACTCTGCCCGATAATTGGTGTCGCTGTCACCCCCATTTAAATGCATAGATTGTTACCTTATGTATGATTACTGTATTCTGCGGCTGTAGTAGTAGAAACATCCTACGGCTGCAAACAGTCCTTCATCGCTTTTGTCCACTGTGTCTTGTCCTCAGCCGAAATCCTTAGCTTCCTCAGGTCCCTTCTTGACTTGAGTGTACCTAATCCTGCTTTCTTGAGGTCACCTCGTAGCACGCTTAGCATATTTATGCAATGCCGTCCTCTCCGGGCTCTGTATTTGCTGGCTCCGAGTAGGGCGAATTACAAGGCTCTCTGTGCTGGTGTGTCTTCTGGCATCCTTAGCACATGGCCAAACATGGACCATCTTTGCTGGGCGACTTTTACAGACAGCGGCGACGTATTACCCATCTTGTATAGTGCATCGTTGGAAATTATGCTCTCTGGCCATCGGTGTTCAGTGATGGTGCGTAGGTGTTTGCGGAGGCAGGCGTCAAGTTTGTCTAGAACTGCCTTTGGAGCCTCCCAGCTGTTACAGTTATACATCATCAAGGATACGCAGGTTGCATTGTATAAATGCAGTCTTTTTACCAATGGCATCCTTAATCCACGAATCCATGGCTTCCAGAAGGACTGGAGTGGTATGTTCTCCATGATGCAGCGTGCAGCAATGTCAGCAGTACTGCAAAGCAGTGAGCCAAGGATTGTACTTTTCCTCCATGGTTCACCGCCATGGAGTGGATCGCCATTTTCTTTGGTTTCATGCTTTGTAGATAGGTATATGTGGGTGAATCCTGTTTTGGATTCATTCATAAATAGATTCTCAATTCTTAGTTTGCTTGCAGCTATTGGAAGAAGTTCGTCAAGAGGTTTCTTTTCCTCATCTATAAAGTCAACATCTTCGGCATATTCTATCTCTAGCAGCATGCCCAGTATTGACAGGGGGTGGGGTTGGTCTTGTGGAATTTTCCCCACGGATTTCAATGCAGCAGCCAGGTAACAGGTGAAGAGCACAGGGGATAGACCATCTCCTTGTGGGGAGCCGAATGATGTCTCAAACTCTACAGACTTCACTGACTTGACTCGTACTGCCAGCTTGGTGTCTGCAAGCAGTAGTCTCACTAGCCGTAGCTCATCTTCATTGCAACTGGCCTGGCGTAGTACGTCTAGGATCTTTGAGAGTTTAATTGTGTCGAAGGCTCGTGACATGTCAATGCCCATTTTGTGGAAATCCCAGTGTTTGGACATGACTACCGACACAGGCATGCATTGGGTCCATACACTGTCTGCACAGCTGCGTCCACGTTTGAAGCCACTTTGACATGATTCACTGAAGTCGTCGATCTTGTCTCGGATGCGGCATAGAGTAACATTGGATAGGATTTGCCTTATGATGTTAAAGAGCACAATGGACCGCATATTGGCTGGGAGCTGGGGGAGGGGTGGGGGTAGGTGGCTTCTTGGGCTTGGGTAGCGCGATAAGGATGCCTTGGCCTACAGCGTCGATGGGAAGGTGGTGCATAAAAGCTGAATTGATTATGTGCGTGATGGGTTTTGAAATATTGTCACTCTGACTATGTCTAACCTTCTAACAAGAAACTGTGCTCGACATCCTCGGACAACGCAATCTTCCCAGGAGCTTAGTTCCGATTGCCTATTTGCCACAAATACGGCTTTCAAACACCCATGCCGCCACCGGAAAACATGGATTGGACACATCGCTGATCGGAAAGCCCCAAAAGGTTATAAGGCTACAAAAGCTGTATTCAGCCAAATAGATTTCATACTATGCAAGACAGCAGCAAATCCCATACTTCGGGATGCTCGTTCCTATGGAGGCATAGACCTCCATTCTGACCATAAGCCAGTCATTACACGCATCCATATGAACCAGCTCCACCTAATGTATAAACGCCATACCAGGCAAGAGGGTAGAGTCGCTTACAACTTACCCAAGCTCATCAGCGACACTGACACTCAAATACCATACAAAGGGCCCTCGGGGAACAGATAGCTATCATCGACGACAGCTCCGATCCAAACGAAACCATAACCAAAATACTGATATTTATGGAATCATCAGCTACTAGCACCATAGGTGTTCTAAAAAACAACAGAACTAGATATACTGACGACCCTCTCGTAGTAAAACTGTCAGCAGATCAGAAAGCGTTACGTCTGCGCATCTATCAAAATGGCCAAAGTGAAGATGGCACCAAACTACGCCAGGAACACAATAACATTCTGCGCCATATTAGGGAACGCCTAAAAGATCTTGCTATCCAAAAAGCAGACGCCCTAGCAGAAGAAATCACTGCCACGGATGACTCCCACAAAATGTTTCGCGCAGGCCGAGCCTTGAGAGTTGCTGACTACACATCATCACTAACTGTACACAACTGTGAAGGACGCTTTATCGGGACTTACCAGGGCAAAGCCGAGGCAATTCGAGAATGGTTCAAGAAACAGTTCACTGACCACGTTCTACCTTAGCACATTAAAACGCTGTTTTGTCATCTCAGCTCTTCCTATTTGACATTTCCTTTAATGTCGTTTTTTTCCGAAACAAAGAAGCGGGAGTCGTCTAAAATCTATGTTTCTAAAATAAACACGGGAAAACTGTTGAATAACATATTTTAAAACTAATTTGGCATTAAACTACTGTTGCCTACGGAAACTCAATGGCATATGGCAGGACCAGCTTCCAGTCAAAATAATTTTAAATAGTCAACGTAATATTTCTTACTTCAGAAAAATGTACGTGAAATTATTTAAAATACTAGATTAAAATAGTTTTATCTAGCGTTCAAATAACTGTGTATACTTTTAATCGATGTAAGAAATAGTATGGTGAATATTCTGAAACTAATTTGCCTGGAAGCTGTTGTTCCTTAATGATTTCCCCCTAAAAATGCATTGGCAAGCCCATGAAAATAGCAGCAAACTTCAACAGCATTGATTTCAAGTGGTCATTAAACCAGTTAGAATAACATGCCTTTTTCTTGGACTAGGACTATTATTAACCGTTCTCCATCTGATACCATGGTAGTATATATCGAATCTGACGGTGAATGCGACTTGGAATTCGCCAAATTTGGCAAATCCATTAATATTATCTTGGAAACATGGAATGGTTATAGAGGCGTCAAGTCAAACCTACATCCAACTCATCTCCTCCCATTGATCACATGGGCGTATCTGCTAAAGGGGCGTATTCATAGCGGAATGCTTTAAAATAAAATTGTTAAAATTGTATACTTTTGGAGGATTAAATGGTGTACAATTTTAATAATTTTATTTTCAAGAATTCTCTTGTGAATATGCACTTTTAATAGACAGATCTGATCCGCCACACAACTATCCGAGGTCATATTCAAATAAACCCTTGTTAGCTGACGTCACGATCAAATGGCATAACTGCGTCACGAAGTTAGTAATGTGCATGAAATGTATGTCTCTGGTGAAATTACAATGTAGTACACACTATATTCTATGTTTTTAAACTAATTTGACTGGGAGTTGTTGCTAGCATAAGCAGCGTCATATCCAAGTCAAATTATTCCCAAAAGAGCGACACCTTAACTAGATAGTTACCTTGACATTCAGATTATACGAATTCGGTTTCCACTGTTTCAACTTGGTTTCCAGTCTTTGGCGGGACATGGTTAGAAATAGATCACTCGAGGTATTCCACGCCCGTGTCTAACTCAGCCCTGCCCATGCCTTGCGCGGGTTGGGATCAATTTAAATATACTTGTACTTCTGAATTACTTGAGTCCCAATTCCATGGTAACTATATAGGTAAACTGTTGCATATTTTGAAACTAATTTGGCAGAGTGTTTGTTGCTGCCTATGACAGCATCAGCACCCATTCAAATTTGTTTCAAAATATTCAACAGAACGTTTATTAAATAATAAAACATACAATTCCTACAACTGATGGACCTTTAAAAGTTCATGGCGGAATTAGCTCGGTCATCCCCGAATGCATTACGTGGGCCTCCATGTAACGTAATTCATTAGTACTTCATATGCTTGACTGACAGATTGAATTCATCCATTCATGTACTCTGGATAACATGATAACATACACTATATCAACGGGGAACCATGGTGAACGCAGAATGGGATTACTCACCATTTGCCGAGTTGCTCCTTTCATGAGTTCAACTTGCTATTTATTCCTTATTATTATTAACTTTGCAGCAAGTTTTTCACCAAAACGTATGCTCTTGAGAGAATTGATACGAAAGCTATTTCAGTTAAACAGGTTCCGTGATTATTTCTGGTAAGAATGGAGAAAGTCACTATCCTCCTGAATCTAAGCAATGAAGTAAGAACGTCGTTTTGGTAACTACGAAAGTCAGACATATATCCGGGTACGCCTACTCACATCAAGACTTGAGGGATTTCTAAATTGAGGATATATCTATTCGACTTGTGCCACGAATGGGTCCAAATAACAATAATCTTTCAGTGATAAACGTAATGTATACAATGGAAACCGCATCTGCGCATCCAAACAAAAGCAATACACTATGACTGCACAATTAATTGCAAAGTCAGGCCCTAAAAACAGAAATGTAAATAGACGTCATATTTACACCACCAGGACGTACCGTTGACAAATTGACAATCACTGGTAAGCCAATAAGCTCGTATTTGGAGATGAGCAAGGGAGTTATTTTGATGGAGTACATAGAGCATGGAATTAACATTTACATGAAGCATGAGAACCTAGCATAGCCTTTTCTAGGCAACTGTTATGGTTATACGGACGGTAATATGTTACGTTCTGAGTCGACAATGGAGGATTCCAGTTTCCCAGTCAATCATATGACGTCATTATCAACGACATGACGTGTATGACGACGTCATGGTCAATTACATTCTGAATGGCGTACCTAAGTTCGTCAGGACGCTCAATTGACGAAGGACTAAGCGTTGATGTACGAATTGTATGTCTTTAATATATAATACACATGCTGTTGAATATTTTGTAACTAATTTGCATGGGCGCTGTTGTTGTCATAGGCAGCAACAGCACCCAGTCAAATTAGTTTCAAAATATTCACGGCTTATCTATATAGTGTTCTGAAAATTGATAGTCATGGAGCTCAAGGACCGATCGATTCCAAAAAGGGCGACGTGTGTTTGGAACTGAGTTAAAGATGGTCGGGCATACCTAAAACTGGATTCCTCCATTGTAATTTCAGTGGCTTCATAAACTATCGTCTGCTAACAAAATATTGTATTTCTGTTTCTAGATAAGTCCGCATCTAAGTTTGTGTTCATCTGGCTGATACTTAGTAGTTAATGAATGTACAATGGCCAGAATCCACCCTACCATAGAGAAGATGGTCAACTAATGCCCTACCTATTCGCCATCTTTCTTTAAGTATGCATTACTCCAGCTCTGTCATCTATCCTAAAAACTGATCCAAGCATACTTTCAAGTCTAAGTCTAGGTTCAAATTTACTGCAAATCATGCAGTAGATTCCCAGCAAGAGCGCATAGATGTAAAAAAATTCTGAGGGTGGACACCTGAATACCCTCTCATAAATCATCTCCACCACGTTACTTGTTACCTTCACATTTCAGTAGCATATGACGGGCCTGGCGATGAGTTGCAAAAAAATTATAATTGGTACAGCAATCGATCCTACAAATGTAAGGTCGTCATATTGCGATTCCATGGTCAATGCCATTTTATAGAGCGCGTTAATTTCCACACGCACGCACACACGCACGCACGCACGCACGCACACGCCCACACATCACTGCCATCCAGATATATTGCTATATTTGTAATTTATCTTCACTGAACATTGTAGACGCTGCTACACATTGCATTAATCTCAACGTACAGACGCCAGTGTCTCATCACATATGTCGCGTTGTATTAATATAGTATGGAATGCTGTTTGTCTACATGTTCGGATCTAGACCTTTAGTTTCCAGGTGGGTGGGGGTGGGGAGAGGGTGGGGGCAGTGTATAGCGCACATCCTAACAACCGTGTTAATAGATGCGCTAATCTTGCTCTAGTGAGGCCATTTTAGTATAAGTAAAATCATTGTTTGCTAGAGGGCCGTGCAGCAACGAAAATGGCCTCCTAGTAAACATCCTATTAAACACACATGATGGCGAGTTAATTGACGTCTGAGCACATTCTACATCACGCCTCCATCGTCTTCAACTCACACATTACTAGGCTCTGATAAACTGACACTGCCGCTTTCAACCTGTTTGACAAACCCTTGTGTTTCCCTTATCAATGACACACTTCACTTTATTCAATAGATTCCCTCCACTGTTGCAATACGGACTCACTTACACACGCAATTCACCTTTCCAGCGTATCCATCCATCATCTGACCTCGTATGAGGTCAGAATTAACTCAGCGCGTGTATGATGACGTCACAATCATTACGTCACAAAGGGTTCCATATAGACCGTCACCAAATCTCAAATGGACCGGACACGTTGCATGAATTGTATGTCTTTGTAATTCTTTGCTGTTTAATAAACATGCTGTTGAATATTTTGAAACTAATTTGACTGGGCGCTGTTGCTGCTTTTGACAGCAACAGCACCCAGTCAAATTGGTTTCAAAATATTCGACAGCTTACCTGTGTAGTTTTGTGGAAATTGATAGTCAGGGTGTTCAGAGATCGCTCGATCCCGACACGAGCGAGCTGTGGGTGGAGCTTAGCTACAGATGGGCGGGACATGGCTAACACCGGAAAGGTCCATTGTTCCACATTCTTACAATTTACATGCATTTTTTGACAAACAGCTAGCCAGTGTCATGCTCTCGCAACTCTGACTCACCAGCATGTGGCGATCCACGTACTTTGAATTGTCTGGCCTATGATAGATTAGTCTGTGAGACTAGGTTTTTGTGGCACATTGCACCAGCACACACAAACAATTCCTGACCAATCAGAATTTCCTAGATAGCAATACCAGGCTGCAGTAACTCTAAATGTATGTCAAGCGTTCTGTAAGAGAAAATGCATGCTTTATTTGCATGCAGAACATCTTCACCAGTAAAACCTGACTTCGGAACTCGAGAACAATGAAGTGTGACGCAAATTCCGTGAGTTTCCTTTCATAACGACAGAGACCACTCCTCAACTTTTAAACATAACTACATATGCAATACACAGACGGGATGCCATGGTTCGCGAAGAGAGATATGTAATCAACTACAATCATCTGGTTAAATATATTGGCATTCATGGTGGTCATAGCTTCGAACAGCACATCAGGGATCAACACCGCATCACTTGGTCTGTAAGTCTGCTAAGCTCTCTATCGCATTTATATGCTCTGATGCGATGACTGCCTCTGTATATCAGTTCCAGAGGCAACTGCCTAGCTCACTTCTCATGGTTATTGTAATACTTGGATCGAACGTGTTTAAAGTTATCAGAACAAATGTGACTGACTAAGCTGAGAGATCTTGGGCCGAAACCCCCTTCTCTTCTCAATTTTTGGCACCATCACCTCGGCCCATTATAGAGAATTCTATTGATTTGTCGACTTGGCTCATAGACTTTTCTTTCTTCTATGATTGTTATTCCAATTATTATTGAGTCTAACACACGGAACATTTGGAGCGTTCGGAACATACAGCACATTTGTTTTCTTCTTGTAAAGGGCGTCATTTTGTTAGAATAGGTGGTGTTAGGAGACTCCCCCCACCCACCCATCCACCCCACCCCCACCCCCACCCCACCCATAAAAGGTGTGTCATGGGTTCTCCCTCGAAAATTCTGTGAAGGCTAGATAGTTTTTACGGGATTTCTGCAGGTAAATGTGTACATTGAACTGCTATAAAGTGGAATGCGTGGGGTGCATTACATATGTTATCCGCCAACCACAAAAAAGTGGATGGACATGTCTCCATGTCCCCCAACAAATGCCACTCATGCATTTCGCCAAAATCTTGATTCTGTTCGGTTAGCTTCTCGGTTTCCTCTTCTTCAAACAATTGGTTAATCTGCACTCCCAAACCAACTCATTTCTGGTCTGCAGTAGGGCTTCCCTGTATGTAAGCTATGTGGATACGTATACGAAGTAGCTACCAACAACTAAACACATGTTACGGGTGGGATACGATGTATTCTGTTACTTCAAATTCAAGTTCGAATTCAAATTCAATATCCTAAAATACAAGTATGGTATACATACACCTCGTGAAAGGTAACTTCAATAAATATACATTTGCAGCAATTGAATAAAAAAATATATCTAAATTGGCATCAATTTACTATCTTAAGCAATTCACAGCTATATGACCATATGTGGTATTGTTCACGTAGCATGTTAACATATATGTGCGCGCATGTGGACAGGACTTCTAACTACGCGCATTTCTATGTAATATCCATGTATAAAACGTACACATGAATAACATATTTTAAGGCAATTACCAGACTTGGCTATACATGTATTCTCAGGTATTAATTAAACGTTATTTATCTACACACATTTCGATTTTTCCCTCGGTCATCGTCTAAGACAAGCTGCCGCGCAGTAGTGGCTGGTAATGCCTTTGCGTCACACATGTTCATGTTCGTGTTCACTATATTTGCATCGAGGCTATTACAATAGCATAAGGAGGAATACGGTAATACATGTGTGTATACATTTTATTTAAAGAGGTATTACCTCAGGGATATATATAATATGGAAATGCTCAAGATTTTTGTTGTGATATAATGGTCCTGGTGTATTCGTACTACATAGTTACTTTTATACGGAAATTCTGACCCCGTCACATATGGTTTTTTCCTGGAAACGTGTGTGAGCGAAAGAGTTTAACAATTTAGTGAAGCATTAAAATTACCAAACAATCCAATCGGAAAGAGCTCAGAAAATCTGAAATATGTCTATAAATTAGCTTGAGACACACACCCGATACTTGCGCCACGACGATCGGCCATCGGGAACATCAAAGAGCTACACGCCAGAATGACAGAAACTGAACAAATATATGAGAGCATCAAACAAATAAGTTGCAAAGTAATATTTGTTGTTTATTCAAGACGGGCGATGATGAATCGCAAAGGATCACTAAGTACCAACTACTCCGGGTTCATTGCAAAGCCGTCAAATTTGTTTACATATGTTTCTATTTGAGTAATTTATAATGTGCAATTTTAGGATATTGAGTAGTGGTATATATATATATATAAGAATTCCCCTTTCCAGAGTACCCACCCATTATATGACGTCATAATGAACTGAGTGGTGTGTACAATGACATCATAATGAATGGCGTCATGAATGACGTCGATAAGTACGTCACGAACGCATATTTGATGACGGTCTATGGGCTGTTGTACAAATTGTTTGCTTTTACTATTTACTAAATATTCTGTTGAATATTTTGAAATACAGCACCCAGTCTAATTAGTTACAAAATATTCAACAGCTTCCCTGTATAGTTTTCAGGAAATTGATAGCTAGGGCATTCGGGGATCGATCAATTCAAACACGGCGAGGTGTGGGTGGAGCTTAGCTAGTGATGGGCGGGGCATAGCTAAAAATGGAAAGGCCCATTGCTATTAAAATGAGAGTATTAACCCACTGAAACCGTTTTGTGGAAATGGTTACGTATATTAAATTTAGAGCTCTATCTGCGATAACGGATTTTGTCATACCTTACGCATACATATATTCAAGGGCGTATTTGATTTAAAAAAATAAAAATCATGCCAATTGATGATAGATTGAGCGTTATTGCCGTTGAACGCATTGAATGCAATCTCACTATATCAGACAGATTGAACAATATCGAGACAGATATATAATGCTATATATGTAGTTTCTAAACAATTGTTACAAAATAAATTGAATTTAAACAAAGTCGATATAATCTCGGTAGCAGGGGGTTCCGGATTCTTTCAAATTTTCCCGATTTTCTTTTAGTGTAATTGAAAACATTTTGGCAAAATCCGACCAGATATTTTCGAGATATCCACAGATATAGAATTTGATCCGTCCATGATCCGGGTTCTTTTATCTGACACACGTTCAATGTCCGGAAATCATGTTGTATTGCAAGTTCCTTCGCTGTGGTAAAACTTGACTTTTAGATACAGTCCGTAATACACTTTTTGAGTGACTGACTGACTGACCGACCGCTACCCGCAACTTAAAAGTCACCGTTATTATTATGTTGTTGAATTCAAGTACATGATGTTGTGTATAAAGATTATCTTGAGAACAGTTTACTGGAAACTGCTGCTGACGTACACAACAACAGCGCCGATTAACGACTCAGTGCACGCTCAGTCAGTCGGCTGGTCAGTCGGCCGGTAGGTCAGTCAGTTAATCAGTCAGTCAGTCTAAATACATACTGACAAATTCGTGAACATGGCAGCTCAAAATAAACTATTAAAACACATATGAAAATAATATGTTTGATGTAAACAAATGATCAAATCTGACTTGTTTTTCTGCCCTGAATAGTTTTAAAATTCGTTTTAAAGGCGTTCACAAACGAGAATTAGATTTCACAAATAAACGTTTTTTTATCATATTTTATCAATCAAAAAGTATTTCACAAATTTCATTTACACCTCTGGTCACATTCATAAAGAGGGTTTAAGGTAACCAGTGGGTTAATAATTAAATCAGTTCATTTAAACCACGGTTCATATGCATAAAGGTCATTTAAGGTAAATAGCTGTTTATATTTTAAAAAGTTTAAGAAACTATATGCATACGAATTGTTTAGTTTAAACAAAGGTGCAAATACCTCAAAATATGCCAGTTTTACTAAATGTACTTTGGGGGTAGGATTAAGCGTGGTGTAACTTCCAAAATAAGCTGATATTACTCATTCGAATTCCGGTCGTCGAACAATATGATGGTTGCTTCAATTTTCTTATGCAGATGTTGATGAAAGTAATGATATTTGTCGAATTCGGCTCTTGGTTGACTTTGCTGTTGTTTGTGTTAAGTTTTTGTTCTACCGGTTGTGGTGGTGGCGACGGTGCCGGTGGTTGGTTGGTCGGTTGGTTGTGGGGCATGGCATATGATAGTAAGAACATGGAGATAAGGAGGGGGAGAGGGAGGGGGAGGTGGAGGGAGAGGAGGGATGAGGAGAAGTTTGGAGACGAATGGAGGAGGATGGATAAGGAAGGAGGACGACGAAGAGGAGTAAGCGGTAGCAGGAGGAGGAGGAAGAGGAGGAGGGGAGGAGGACGAAGAGGAGGATGGGGGTGTAGGCAGTTGGGAAGGGGGAGGGCGAGTCGGTGTATGTTGAGGAAGAGGACGAGGATGATGATGATGAGGAGGGGAGGAGGAAGAGGGTGGTGGTGGTGGTGGTGGTGGTGGTGGTGGTGGTATATTGAAAAGTAATAAAATTATGATGATTATAATGACGATGGATGGGAATAAGTTGATTATGGTAATTTTGAGCAGCGTAATCTGGCAGTCTGGTCATCGATCCTATTGCCCAGTTCATTCCACCGTACCACCACCCCTTCACATACGTTCTTACTGCAACTTCCTATGGATGATTATGATGATTACGACGACGATGACTACGACGCTGGTGCTGCTCCTACTGATGATAAGGATGACGACGATGGTAGTGGTGGTGGTGGTGGTGGTGGTGGTGGTGGTGATGATCTGATGATGATGATGATGATGATGATGATGATGATGATGATGATGATGATGATCATCATCATCATCATCAGTATCAGTATCACTATCGCTATCACTATCAGTATCACTATCAGTATCAGCATCAGAATCATCATCATCGTCATCAGAAGTAGCAGCAGCAGCAGCAGCAGCAACAGCAGCAGCAGCAGCAGCAGCAGCAGCAGCAGCAACAACAGCAGCAGCAGCAGCACCAGAAGCGGCGGAAGTGGCAAAAAACATCAGCAGCAGCACATACTTATTCATAGGTAGCTAAATATATGGTCATGGATATATTAATACCATACTTTATTCTTTAATGTTATGTGTGGTCAACGGTAAATCATCTTGAAACGTTGTAAAATTAACCATATATCACAGCGTGTAGCAAACATCTAATTTCATCAACAAGTTGAATGTAAACACATCATAACTGATTTAGCAATTCTAATTCAATAAACATTGTCATATTGTGTGCGTGCGTGCGTGCTTGCGTGCGTATACAGTAGTGATGTGTTTACTGTAACAACAAATGTGGACAGTTTGTAAACCAGCCAGGCCCATTTTCAAATCGCGCAGACCAATATGTTATCGGCGTGCACGTTTATAAACGGCGCACGGCCAATTTGGCAATTGTCAGCCGGCAGACAGCCCGATATGAACGGTGAAATATCAACTTGTCATATGTGACAGTCGAGCTGATAACAACGTGACATGTAGGTCTGCGCCATTTACAAACAGGCCACATTGGTACATGCACATGTATCTTTCCCTGTTTGCATTATATTTGCGATTAGCTTAAAGTTCTCGTGTGTCTGCTCGAGATATGAGAATGCCGTTGGTCTCTGTTCTCTGTAGGCCAGGATTTACAGAACAAAAAGTCTCGGTAGGCACCTACAAATGATCATTTGTCTGTCTTCTCTGGAAGCATAAGCACGTTCGAGGTATTCGCGTTCCCAGCAGTAATTTCAGCGGCCTGTGCTCCAATTCTGTCCATCACACGATTGTATATCTCCAGAAGAAAATACGAGATAACGTGTATATACCTTGACAATAACTTACCTGAACGTTGTTGCTATCAATGACAGCAACAGCATTCAGTCAAATTATTGTCAAAATTATAAGTGGGTAATGTATTAACTACTTAGATTCTATAGAAATATGAATGAAAATTGTTGGTGCAACAACTTTCAATGGCTTTTCATCCTCAGTTGGTGGCAAACAAGGTTGCGTACTGGGCCTAATTTTATTCAATATGTATCTGCGTGATTTGTCAGATATCTTTGATAGAACATTCGATCCTATACCTTTGAATAACATTTCTATTATTTGTCCTATGTTTGCTGATGATCTTGTGATAGTGTCAGAAACCCACAGTGCTCTGAAAAATGCGCTAAACAAATTGAATATTTACTGCAACAAATGTGGCCATACTCTCAATTTAAATAAGACCAAAATAATAATTTTCAATAAAAGTGGGCATTTACTAAAGAGATACATGTATCGCTTTACATACATGGGCTCGCCAATTGAGGTTGTAAAGTCTTATTGCTATTTAGGTATCGTGTTTACGCCATCTGGTAAATTTAAAGTTGCATGTGAAAGACTGACAGAACAGGCCAAGAGCAAGCCTTTATACAAACTTAAAGTTATCACTGTCAGAAATAATGTTTTAATAGCTTTCACACTATTCCGTTCTTTAATTTTACCCATCTTATCTAATTGTGCAGAAATGTGGGCACCCTTTTTACATTAAAGGCATCAATGAGCATAACTGCATGCAATTAGGAGATAATGTCCCAGATGAAAAGATCCTAATTAGCTTCTGTAAATATATAAGACGGTGTGGGGTGGGGGGGTGCTTAATGGGAAAGGTACTAATGCTGCTGTAAGGGGTGGACTCGGGCAACATGCCTTACTCACAACTCTCCTCACACAATCAGCCAAACGTTGGATGAAAGTATGTGACATTGACTCTGAGACAATAGTTCATCAAGCCTATATGCACTCGTATTCCTCATTAGAATAAGATAACTGGCCTAGTCGTTTAAAAATCTATGGACTAGCTTTAGCTTCGAAGAAATTTGGACCAACCAAAGCGCCAGAAAGAGAAAGACAGGTGCCAAATTACTAACTGGTGCCATGGAGTCTAGATACAAATCAAATAGGCTGATCCACGTATACAGAGATGTCACAGATCGAATTGGTACATCTCACCAGGCTTCTAAACTTAGGTCATACCAAACATTTAAAAGCATCTTTAGCATGGAGAATTATTTGCTTTTTTTAGATTTTATTCCACAATAGTCCCGTGGCCCTTGAGTGTGCACAATCACATAGCCATTTTGTGACGGACACTAGAATACAATTCAGTTTCACAGTACAATTTGCAATAAAATCACATATAATTACACAGTCTATTAATTATAATAAACGAAATATTTTTCCTGCTGGTCTGAAAATGATGACAGTCTTGAAAACAGTAACATTCTGGTTTGTGATTGGTGTTAAATGACCATTTGCGGGTCCGGAAGCGTGTTTATGAGAATTGTGCACCGTAACCCTGGCTCGGTACTGAGCCAGTCGTTCTCATGCTCAATTGTCGGAAACACTCCTCTCTTGGACTACAAATGAGCACGTATTGTACGTTTTCATCTTGTTCTATGCAATTATGATTATCGTGGAAACTCAAGGAAGTCATAGACAGATTAGACGTATGGTTAGTCGGAGAATATGCTCAAGTTATCAAATCAGTACGCACCTTTAAAGCATGGTAAATAAAAGCTGCTAGTTTCTTCAGGGCTGTAGAATTCTGATGTTGGAATAATTCAGTGAATTTAAAAACACTAGGTCTCATATAATAATAGGGCTTAATAAGGAATTTAGATAGAGCGTTATATTGTGGGCATATGAAGATGAAGTGGTACTCGTCTCGTCTTCTATATCATCTTTGCAAAATGGGCAAATTCTCTCTGACAGTGGCGTTGGGTCAGGTTTGTACCATCTGTTTCAACGTGCAATCGATGGCTTGCTGTCCGGATTTTCGTTAAAGCCTCTCTATGTTTAATTATTTTTACATTGTCCAGGTAATGTTTATAGCTTATGTCATTACAAAAATACTTGTATAAACTGGTTTTGCTGCTGATTGTGAGTATTCCTAACCATTCTTGGAAATAGTTATCATACATGCGTTGCTTATAATACGATATGAACATATTATTGTCTACATTTTTAGCTTGAGTTGTCCAGACATCATTAAAGCCTCGTCTACATAGCATGTCCCTGAGGTTACTCACCAAGGTAGGCCGGGCATTGACAGTACAATCAGTATATAGAACATTCTAAATACATCTTATTAACCTACTAACTAGGCGAAATTTGTTTGCCAAACTCAGAGTCAGTGCACATAATATCCAGATAGAAGTGGGGAGACATACAATTCCCAACACTTCAGTAGACAAAAGAGTATGTTCGCTATGTAACAGTCAAGCTGTTGAGGATGAGAGACCTTTTATTCTAAAATGTCCATTTTACCACAGGGAAAGACAATTGCTATTTTTTGTAAATTTTGCTTCCATCAGTGAACAGGACAAATTGTGTTCATAATGTCCTACAAAAACGGTGACACTGAGGTCTGCAAACCGGTACTAAACTATGTCAATGATTGTTTCATGAAAAGGCAGAATGCGTTGGCTCCGAAACAATCCACTAACCCACCACCGTCATTAGTAATTGCAATATAGCTGATCAGATCGGCAACAAATTGTGCTGTAGGTACATTACATCCTTATCGTCCTTTTCTATGACGGCCGTGTGAAGCGGTGACATCGTTATCTTCTGTGTCATAACATCTCATGGTGATTAAACTGTCATGGGATATTGAGATATGGCGAGTGGTGATGCTGCTTCTTTATTCAGTGATCCTGTCGGAGGTTTCCGGCAACAGTCAGTGACGTTTCCACAATAACTAATGCACAACACCTAGCAGAGCATTAACTTCAACATTAACTTCAAATTTACACCTACTATGCATGATATGTAGTTTCTGCTCATATATTAATATAACCACTTAATTTGATAACATATCCATCAGCCTTAATTCGTGGATGTCATCTTGTGCGTGCGTGCGTGCGTGCGTGCGTGCGTGCGTGCGTGCGTGCGTGCGTGCGTGCGTGCGTGCGTGCGTGCGTGCGTGCGTGCGTGCGTGCGTGCGTGCGTGCGTGCGTGCGTGCGTGTGTGTGTGTGTGTGTGTGTGTGTGCGCGCGCGTGAGTATTGCATTTATCATTGCCAACTGTATATCGTATTACTATCTATGTATATGTATGTAGATTTTGTGCCAATAAATAATCAGATTCTGAATCTGAATCCTTTCTGTCTAAATATTCTGACGTTCAAATGGACATTGCTCCAGACAACGGTATATAAGCCTGAAGAGGTTATTGAGTTGGTTGGTGTCTATCGAGTCCCTGATTCTAGGTCTCATTCACACCACTCTAGGCTGGTTTTATTTCAGCCTATTATTGGTACCTTCCTAGGTTTCTATGCCAGTACTCAGTTAAAATCATGTGAGGAGAGAGGCAACCAGGAGTGAATGAGATTGCCTATGTTTCCACCAATTACCGTCTAAAACATAGGCAATCGCCTTCACTTCTCGTAGCCTCCCTCCACCCAGGAGTATAAATGCGTATTATGTCCACATGTTTTCAGTTAATCTGATCACTGTAGAAGCCATTGTTAGTTGATTGGTTTGGTTGGTATATAGTTCGGGTTCCTGTTAACCAATCCAATTCACGCCAGGTTGAAAATGGTATTTATTTTATTTTTTAGCTGAAATTTTGCTATTGAAATTTTGATTCTATGCGGGTTCGTTTTTCGTTATACCAACGGTCCTGTATCCAAGGGTCAGAAAATGGGAGGGATCGGGTTTGCCTTCTCCGTGTTAAATGGAGAAAGGAAGCTTATTCGCGAATTACGATATCCAGGCCTAATCTAACTTAAATTAGTGATCGTCAATTCACCACATTTTTCAGTCGGTAGGCTTACTTTGTACTAACCTAGCCATGCAGACCTTTCGACCTAGGGACCATCATAAAGAAATGGGCCCCTCAGTACATCCATGGAACAGTGCGCTTGACTCTAAAACTTCCTCAGTCAGAGATCTAACCATCTATTCTAGTGGCATTTCCGTTGCCGGTTATTAGAATGTTGACGTAACTTTATCAGCTGGTGTTGCTTATTAGTAGATAGAAGAAAAATATAATATATTGGATGGTAGTTTGGTTAGCATAGTTACCTTTGTATGGGTATGGGTGGGGTCGGTGGGTCGGGGTGGCGTGGGCATGTCTAAGTTGTCACGCGGACGATCTAACTAATTCTATATATGCGTTGTCATTTTGCGTGTTATTGCCGATTTCTTAGTTCCCTGTTTATTAGAATGTCACTTTATGGAATCCGAAAAATGGAGACGCGGAAACCAGTGGTACTTGCGAGAGGGTTTATCTAAGTTGGAAGAACTTGTACCCGATCCCATTATACATTTTCGTGCAATAAAATATGTTTAAATCAAAAGTCGGAATAGCTATCGGCATCGACACGATATCTACGATAGTGGCTATTCACGCTACCCGTAAAATTGTGGCTGCGAACACTGTAGATGGCAGAAGCTATTGGTTTGATTGGCGTCTGTTGAGTCCCTGCTTCCAGGTCCCCTTCACGCCATATCTAGGCGGGTTTATATTTCAGTCTGTTATTGGTCGCTTCCACAGTTTTTCCACTGGTGCCCATTTATACTCCTGGGTTGAGAGAGGCAACGAGGAGTGAAAGAGACTACAATGTCAAATTCTCGATCTATGCATATCTTGAAAACTAATAGTCGATTTTGGTGCAACATAAGTAAAAGTAATGGAGTGAGTCTACGCTAGGAATCCACCGCTTTGGACGTGATCCAAAAAATCGAAAAATCCGAAAGATTTCCGAAAATCCCCCAAAATTCTAAAAATCTTTACAACCTGACAAAAACGGGAAAATGATGGTTTGAAATTTCGGATAACTCATATTTTCATCAACATACTCGCACAGAATATGGCGTCGGCCATTACGGACATTTAACCCTTTGAACTTTGAATTCCCAAAATAGTAATATTAAAAGGACCACACAGGTAATCTGTTGATTATTTTGAAACTAATTTGACTGGGAGCTGTTGCTGCCATAGGCAGCAACAGCTCCCAGTCAAATTAGCTTCAAAATACTCAACATAATATTCATAAAATCGCCCAAAATGTTGGTGTGTTGGACTTTCGTGTTCAAAGGGCTAGAGTAAATTGATACGTGTAAAAGCAGCGCCATTGTGGGTTAAATCAATACTGTCTATGATCAAGTAATATGGAGAAATAATAAAATAGATCTATTCAAATAAAGACGCACTGCTTGTTAGAAGATAGTCCTGGAAAACTTATACGGTAACCATTCAAAACCCGAAGCACTAATTCTAAAAATCATACACGCTCCAAGACATATTCTGTTAAATATGTTGACGCTAATTTGACACTAACCCGTTGCTGTTCATGTCAAATTAATTTCGAAATATTCAACAGTTTACCTGTACAGTTACCTTGAATTTGAGACTTTGGGAATTATTGGTTACAAATTGTTAAAGAAACTAATGTCAACTTAGAGGTTATAAAGGTTTCAATAATGTAAACACAATACCCTCGTAGCTTCTGAAAATTATATTTCTGATTTGGGCTGTTGTGATTAAGATGTATTATCGTTTGATTTTCTTGCGTTGAAATTCAATTTGCATTTAAATGGAGTGACATATAGGCTCTACACAAATAAGCCAAAAGGGGTGAATCGCGTGACATATATATGGCCCATGTCCCAGAAATTACGACACCCGGTAAGGGATGTGCGGAAACTAAAATTGTAGTGGTTTTTTGCGTGTTAGGGAAAGGAAAAGCTAAATATTTCAATTTAGGTAGATTAATAACTAGTGCGCACAAGATACGACAATGAAATTTTTTGCTTTTCTTATCCCCTACGTGCAAAAAGCTAAAATCGTAGCTATACACATACATTGTTTGTGTGTCCGTTCGTTTCATATATATATATTATGCAAATATATCTATATATATTTCACCAATTATGACTGGACATTATCAAAGACTCAGCAATGGTGACTATAAATACGCTTTTGTGGCTGGGCGTCAGCGGTCCCACGCGCGCAATCTCTCTCTCTCTCTCTCTCTCTCTCTCTCTCTCTCTTTCTCTCTCGCCCTCGCTCGATGATTACCGGGCAGTTGGCCGCCGCGCCAGCCGTCGCTCCAGCCGTCAACACCAGCCGTGACACCCCTCGGGGATCACCCTCCTCAGGCCCCGGCAAGTAGCGCCAGTCGAGCCAGACTGACTGACGTCTCCTAATCGACTGACAGACGCTTTCACTCGTCACACCGAAGGAGCGTGTGACCTCTCTTCGATCGTATATACCCACGGTTGTCAGTTTAATGGATAGTTGATGTGAAATACTCGTGTTCGGCCTGTTGGTGTTATTAGTTGATCTAATGACATAATCGTTACTGACGAGGGGTGAATTGCTCGGCAACGGTTTGACGTTGTTCCAAAGTTGTTCCCACCACCTTTAACTGTCCGAGCTTCATTGGAATTTTGGGCATTCCTGTTCGGAGATTGAACATTTACTCAGTTGTATGACCTGAAATCTGAAAAGATCTTTCGCTTATATTCGTAGTCAAGTCCTACTCACTGTTAGCAACGGGCGCCGATGGTCTGTGACGCCACGTTTGTTTTCCACCCTCGTGGACAAATTACAGACTTGGTCTAGCTTGGATTTTTCTGATGATTCAAATACTAAGTACCTTAGGTGACGATTGGTGTTCCATCGTATATGTCTTTGGGACTTGTTCAGAACGGAACGATATTTTCTGGACTATATCTCTCTGTGCTACATGCGCTATCCAGCATCCAACCTGCTCAGTGGTTCTCTGCAATGAATCTGCTTCCATTTAAAAATGTAGGAACTCTGTTCAAAAGTTCTTAAAGTTTAATCGAGATGTTAGTCCAGAGAAGATAATTCCTCACTGAGTTCCTTGTTATTTGGACGTATAATCTAGACATTGGTCACTCAAGTAAAGCGGAATGGAACTCCATTCACTAAATTAGACATTGTTACGGCAGAACAGGTTTTAAATATGCAATTCTGTCGATCGTGTGCATTATGTTTTCGCCATTCCATGATGGCTACTGTTGACACCTGATCGCCCTCTGACATCATTTGTCCACGCACTCGCTGATTGCAACGACACCATCCATCCCGGTCTCTGTTCTGAAAACATTTTCGTGACGTTTGAAGCCTCAGTTCGAGCTATAAAAACATCTCGGACGTCAGTACTTCTGAAGGTACCTCGAGTGGTTACACTGTTATTTCTTATTATTTTAAACACGCGTTATCAAACCATTGAATTATTAAAACAGCCTTTTGGTATTCCAAATTACAAATTGTTTCTCCTATCAATAAATTTACATCAGGCCTTTTTCAGGAAGATCATCCGGTCAAAGCAGATATAATTAGGAGAAAGTGTACAGCTAACATATTTACACCAGGTTAGACAGTTTCTCGGAACACATTAGGGATATACCAAAGCGCCACGTTTTATTTAACACCATTGATTTGTATTGTTATTATTATTTTTATTATTTACCTTTGTATTGCTTTAAATACGTTGACGAACGACTTCGTAATTATCCTTTCTTAAATAAATAGGGTTACTATTGTATCCTTGATCTGTGTTATGTAGCCTTCGTAAACATATCGACATGATGGATACCCACTCTGAGAGGTCTGAGTCAGAAGAAGAGGGATATTTCTACTTCCCTACACCACCCCTAGATTACGTTTGGTTCACCCAGTGCCAGGGCGTTCGAAATGGAGTTTCAGACGTCACAGTTGTGATAAACCATTTTGGAGCAAATGTCCGTAGGACCCTGCGGGAACCAGGCATTTCCGTGTCCCCATACGTGGCCAGAAAATGTTTGTAGCCGACCAAGTCCCACCGCCTCCTCGGAGACCTTGAGTCACCCACACGCTATCTAGCTGTTCCATGGGCGGCCGCGCTGGCGATTGTCAGCTGGGGTGGGTGGGGTTGGGGCTGGGGTTCTAGTAGTGGTGAGGAGGGGCGGGGCGGTATGGATCTTGCACCCAGTGCACTACACTACAGCTCGAAGGCCACTTATTTCTAAACCGCGACATAATTTTTTTCAGAACATTTCGTTAGCGTTAACATTTTTTATTTGTGATAGCCTGCACACAGGACTATCTGCATGCCTGTCTATAACATGATCAGGTAGATGGTAATGAAGAGTTGGTTATTGTTGGGAAAAGTCAATGCCAAAATAGTCTTATAATGGCATACCTATTCATCACACGATGGTTATGATATCAGGCACCAAATGGACGATTGCAGTTTCTCAGTCAATCATTATGATGTAATAATCAACTACGTGACGTGTAGGTTCACGTCATAATCAACTACGCTATGAATGGCGTAGCTAAGTTTGTCACAAACTTGTAATTGATGACAGACTATGCGGTGCTGTATGCATAATTACAGTATTCTACGCCTGTAGAAACATCCTACAGCTGCAATCAGTTCTTCTTCGCTTCAATCCATTGTGTCTTGTCCTCAGCCAAAATCTTTAGTTTCCTCAGGTCCATTCTTGATTTGATTTTTCCCAAGTCCTGCTTTCTTGAGCACACCTCTTAGCACGCTTAAGGAAGTTATGCAATGACGTCCTCTCCTGGTTTTGTATTTGCTGGCTCCGCATATGGCTAATTCCAAGGCTCTCTGTGCTGGTGTGTCCCCTGACATCCTTAGCACATGGCCAAACATGGATTTTATTTTTCCTCCATGGGTCGTAGCCGCGAATTGGATCGTCATTTTCTTTACGTTTATGCTTTATAGATATGTATATGTGGATGAACTCTGTTTTGGATTCATTCATAAAAAGATTCTTAATTTTTTAGTTTGCTTGTAGCTATTGGGAGAAATTAGTCAAGGGGTTTCTATTCCTCGTCTATGAAGTCCACGTCATCGGCATATTCCATCTCCAGCGGTATACCCAGTGATATATATATATATATATATATATATATATATATATATATATACTCGTGTGAAAGCACACGAATCTAACTCTAACACACACCAATATATATATATATATATATATATATATATATATATATATATATATATATATATATATATATATATATATATATATATATATATATATATATATATATATATATATATATATAATGATAGAGCAATCATGGCAAATCAATGCCATTACAGTATAGTGTAGATTGGTATGGTTCCACACACAAAAATGTAATTGAGTCTTATTGCGAATATGCGATACATGTATATACACATTTTCATACAGATTCTACCTAAGACACAAATGTAAGCCTTGCATTGATCAGACCGGTCAGGCGTTCAGATCTGACATGAACGCTGTTGACGTCACATGGCTGCGACGATGTAGGCATGAACTATACTTGTAAGTTCAACTAATTATCTCCTGTCATCGTCCAACCTTCTAAAGGGCGGATTAGCCCGAGATCATCCATTACTCACGATCATCATTACATCGTACACCATGGTGTCTCACAATCATAGCTGATGGCAAAGCGATCACGAAATCTCTGACCTGTGATGATGTTGGCGAACATCCAGCCATTGCATACTTGGGTTACGTGAACAATCGCGCCAGAGAGAAGGGATTTGTAGCAAGGTTTACTAAGATACATCTACAGGTAGGTGCCCCTCAGGTTGCTGTGGCCATTTTTAATGGCATGGAGTTCACCAGGTAGATATTAGCACTACATCTTCTGGACTTTGATAAAGGTTGTTTATTAACTACTATTCTATATGGGGGTTAACAGCAAAACACAGATTTTTGTTATTTAATTTAAAGGTTGAATGTGGCACGTGAAAATCCACTTAACCCTCATAAAGCTGGTAGACAATTAGGCTAATACTGTTATGGAGACACAACAATTCAACCCAAAATTGGGCATGGCTCACTATATTGAAACTCTATACAAGGTCAAATAAAAATTATTCTGTTTGTGTAGCGATTTCCCTTGATGTTCCCAAAATGCAGGTGTGTTGACTCTCAGAATACGGGTTTTACCAAATAACACATCAAGAGAATACATGTGTCTATTCATAAACGCATGTCAATTGTGTCATTCTATAACCCATTGGCAGCTAATTTATGCAATGGCTTGTTGCAGAAAGAGAATGAAAGAGCAGAGAAAATTGGGACCGGGTGGATGCTGTAGATCCCTCCTGTGTTCCAAGAGTCAATTTCGCCTCTTCCACGTGAATCGAGACCTCTTTCTACAACATATAGAACAAGTCAACATCATCTGCGTTGTGTGAGCTAGATGTATAAAAATTAACCAAGTTTCATTTATAGAAATCGGTGCCATGTTTCTTTACTTAGTTACATTATAAATAATTTATTTATTTATAGAAACTAAACAAATATTCGAATCCCATTAGGGCTTTTATACTCATGTTCCCCGACTAAATGAAGGATTCTAGTTTATCTATCAATCTTATGACATCATAATCAACTACGCTTATTTGATGACGGACTAAGCGTTGTTGTACGAATAGTATGTCTTATTTTATAAACATGCTGTTGAATATTTTAAAAATAATTTGACTCGACGCTATGACACCAACAGCACCCAGTCAAATTAATTTCAGAATATTCAACAGCTTACCTGTAAAGTATTCTGGAGATGAAGATTCATAAATTGTAGAGGTCGATTGATCCCAATACGCGTAAAGCGTGTGAGTGACTTCGCTAGAGATGAACGGTGCATGGCTAAAACTGGAACATCCTTTGCTGACTCATCGTCACACATTTCAAACTGTAAACAGCAGCATGAATATAATTTAATCTGGTCAAGTGTTTAAAAATACTAGCCGTGACATATGTTCAATGAGATATGATGAGGTTATTTCAGTGTGTTTCTTTGAAATTCTGTACTTACACTATTTGAACCTTGCATGTATATATGATTAAATAGTGATAATTCAATCAATGATATCGGAAACACTGGCCGTTTCAATATTTTAAGTCTAAGAAAGTTATTGTAGCTGAGAAAGAAATCTACACCCGCAGTGTGTGGATGTATAATACTGGAGCCGTGCGTATGTCTGGCATACCTCTGAGACGGAGAAGTGGTCTCCCTTGTAAACTAAATGAGTCTTAAAGCCAAGTTTTTTATGTATGACATAGATATCGCTAACGCATGGCTTATTTTGATGATCCTATTATGTTCCCTTCGGAACAAAATACACAAAGTGTCACATACCTGTGAGATTGGGAATACATTATTAAATGAATGGCTGGTAAATGGCACGTATCATTATATGAGTAAAAGTAGGAATTAGCTATTTTTCGCAGTGCAACTAGTAACTAGAAGTCTGAAATAATTGTAACTCTGCAATGTCTGGCCATGAAGAAATAGTATAAGGCCTATATTACCAGTGAACATGTCTGATGTTGATCAGATAAAACGTCTAGGTTGCGTTGCAGTTCAAATATCCACAGTTAAAATTACCGTATGTTTAAATTGGGCATGGAAAAGCTGATTTCTCGAAAACTGGTAGCGTTGACCACTAAAAGTCACCTTGACTCTAAAGGATAAAATAACACGTCTCCTACCATGCTCTTTGAAGTTGTATGATACCAGGGAGGTTACTGATGCCAAACATGATAATTGGAAATTTTGACCCGTGAATGACCGCGACCCCAAGGGAGAAATTAAAATTGCCTAAGACTCTAGGAGAAAATGCAGTTCAAATATTGCTCCCATAGGTTTACTATACCTTCAGTAAAGTTTTCATGAAACTCAAGTGAAAACCCCGATGTGACAAATAACCGAGAAATTGGCAACATTAGTGGGGGTCCGAAAACAAAACATTTAACTCAATTTAACGATCTCAATCAGCTCGTATGGACAAAGAGAGGTAATATATGCCAAAAACGATAACATGCCATTTTGAGGCCCAATGGGTGACCTTGACCTTCAGAGTTGATCACTCCGAAACCATCATCATTGCATGAAAATCTTGGGAAAATATTTGAAATGTCAAATAACTGAGGAATCTGCAAGGTGTTTGTGTGTGTGATGAGAGGGGCGGGGTGTATGCGGTGTTCCTTGGATTTAAAATTTAACATTTCATTCAAACTAAGACTCTCAATCAGCATGTATGGGTAAAAGGGAGGTAATCTATGCCAACAACGCAAACATTTCACTCAATCTAACAATCTGAATCAGCTTGTATGGGTAAAGGGAGGGTATCATAAACCATTCATTCGTACCATAAATCATAATCATATGAATAATATGATCAATGACCATAATCATTCGTACCATAAACGAAAACTGGTATCTTGTGACCCTACTGGGTGACCTTGACCTTGAAGTTTGTGTCGGGTTCTTGGATTAAAAATTTAACATTTCATTCAATCTAAGACTCTCAATCAGCTTGAATAGATAAATGGAGGTAATCT
This sequence comes from Chaetoderma sp. LZ-2023a, assembly GCA_034401795.1. Lineage (NCBI taxonomy): Eukaryota > Metazoa > Mollusca > Caudofoveata > Chaetodermatida > Chaetodermatidae > Chaetoderma > Chaetoderma sp. LZ-2023a. The sequence continues at coordinate 73,208,114 of CM067367.1, forward strand.
ATGCCAAAAGCGAAAACTGCTATCTTGCTACTCTACTGTGTGACCGTGACCTTGTGGCATCTCTCAGACGTCACACCAAGTAGTAAAATGTTTCGCTCCTAGAACCACCACGAAGAATGGGACGACTCCCAGGAACCAGTCTCCCTCCAGCCACCACTCTTGCATCCGCTCCACCGCACTGCAGTACACTGCAAATCAAGTGGCTTGCCATTGCAGCCCCACCCCGGCCGGCCCCACTGAACCACACCAATCAACTCAATAATTACTGGCGTCGATTTGTCAAGACGGGCCCGATGACTTAGCTTTCAGATTCTAAGCGTAATCCTAATCTGAGACTAACTCAGTTTTTGTATTGAAAACCCCTGAGTCGACAACATCAGCAGAGTGGCTCAGGGCTTCTCGACCGCGCAGGTGAGAACCCCTGAGCCGCTCTGGCGATGTTGTCGACTCAGGGTTTTTTCTACCAGTACCGGTACTCTCCACTCTCTTCTCATATCCTACCTATCCTAGCGCTATCTTATCCTACCTCTAACCTCTCCTACCTATCCCCACTAGCCGGCTAGTATGGGGCGTATGTCGTTTCGATCCACCCCACACCTAGTGTCTTCCTATGGTCGAAATTGTCATTGGAAGTATCTAGCGAAGTGTCACAGTTACGAAAACTGCGCGTACAGGGCCCCGAAGGCAGAAATTAAAATATTAACTCATCCATTCTCTTATATAGGAACCGATCAGCACAGCTTTATACTGTAGTAAAACTCCCGCTCGTATACTTCACGATGGTTTGAGTGTTTATAGCACATGCACGGACTGCGAGATATTGATTATTGCACACCAGATAAAGCATTCTGTTCGCCAAACTATGTCACGAAAAGCATAATTGTTGACGGACTATACGTTTTTGAACGAATTGTATGTCTACTATTTAATAAACATGCTGTTGAATATTTTGAAACTAATTTGACTGGGCGATGTTGCTGCCATAAGCCATATTTCAAAATATTCAACAACTTACCTGTTTTCTGAAAATTGATAGACACGGAGTTCAGGAATCGATCTGTCCCTACACGAGCGAGGTGTGGGTGGAGCTTCGCTAGAGATGAGTGGGGCATAGCTAAAATGGGAAAGGTCGATTATTCACGCACATACTGAGTGATGCAAACGTGAATGTTCGGTAGAATTTCAGTATTTACGCAACTGCCCTAACCAAATACGGCCGTATACGTTGACAGCACTACGAAAATTGGAAGTGGTCGTAATCCAGAAAAAGGAAATTCCGAAATCTTTTATGTATTCAAATGCTGCTTTGAATGAGGAACATTCTGGCACCGAAAAAATGTGTAAAATTTAAAAAACGGAAATAACACGATTAATAGGCGCGATTATACTTTGCTCACACCAATACGCTAGCCTAGTGACTAACGAGTCGCTAATACAAAAGTAAACTGTAACTATTCCCTTGTACACATCATAGGTCAAAGGTCATCGTGATTGTTTTACCAGCAGATATCGCTGCTTTATAGTTTTATCTGCTGTTTAATTTAATTATTTAAATTGGAAAGTGTTCCCTCGTTTTAAATTCCAAGGCGTGTATTAGAATGATATTTGGGACATAAATATGGCAGATAACTCTGTATCGCTAGATGTATTTTTGTGTTTATCGTGATTTTTCTCCCTTTATCGATAGATGCTGATTCCAGGTGATTATCCATTCAGTGTCTCCGGAGATTTTTGACATTATACCAAAGTCGAATATGAGATCTCATTGTTAATGTGTGACCATTGGTGAAGACATTTCTGCAAGAATTTGTTTGTAATAAGCGAGATCGGAATCTCGAGCGCGCAAAGAATTATGGGATCGCGTCGGGATATACACACGTTTGTAGCTGACAGTCCCGTTGAGCCGCAATCAACCCGCCCTGGAGAGATACCGTTGGTTGAGTGGAGTGGTGACTCGACTAGCTCGCTGCTTCTATCTGCTGTGTACCTGGTGACGATCCGCCCGATGATGCAATGACGAAGACGTTGGTGTGTGGCGGTGGAAACACGAAAACTGGACACGGATGGAGTGACGTTGCTTTGCTTTTGATGTAGATGCTGTCGCTCTCCTTTGCACGTGATCAGCACTTTATCATGAGTATGAAAGGATTGTTTAGTGACTTGATCACGTGACTGTTAGGCCCCTTTCAACTCCCAAATAGCGCCACCTGCATTCAACTTATTATTTCTAATAGCAACAAGTTATAATTTTAAGTTTTAAATTTGGATAGTTAGTCTACAAACACTGGATTTTAAGTTTAATTTTCCCCGTTTCTTGTTTATTTAATCACAGGCCACTATTTTAATTTGTTTATTCTTAGTTGATAGTATTATCATTCAGTTTCGTCATTATATTTTTTATTAAAAGATTTTCCTGATTATCGTTTTGAGATTTTATTTACAGACTGCCCTCCACCCCATCCCACCTCCATGAGAAATAAAGTAATTCCCCCTCCCGCCCCTCCTCTACACGGCATACAACATCGACACCCGCCAACAACAGTTCATTAGGCAGCAACAGGCAACACCCCCTAGCAACATCTTAATTTTCAGACTATTTTCAGTTTTGATTCATTTCGCAACCCTTCGGGGAGGCACCTCAAGATAGAGTCATGGCTCAAATACACCTCGAAAACCAAGTTCTGGAAAAAAAAGAAAACTAAGCGAAAACCAGGCCAGTCATTCCAAAGAAAAATGTTCAAAAATTTGGTTGGTTTTTAAATATTAGTGAATAATTAGTCTAATGCATAGCACCACCTATATCTAAGGTGAAGGCCACTTGACCTGATGATCATCCTCCTAGCTTTCCTGATGATGGTTCTAAAAACATGTGAAATAGCACCTGGTGGTTCTAAAAATAAAACCGTTTGTCTAAGGAGGACCGCTTAAGTAATGCGAGGCAGTAGGGACTCACTAAGGGACGATGATGTATCCCGTAAAGAATTTACTTTTTCATGGAGTTGCGGTGGAATGGTTAAGTGGACCACTCGCGTGGTGGTTCTAAAAACATTCATACAGTTTCATATATACCATATATATGATGTACATCTTGACACTGTATCTACAAAGATGAACACATTTTACTTATAACTAAACCGCAGTCATTTCGATGTATCAATAATAAGGGAAATTATTCTGCATAGGTTTAGTGACAATCGAAATAAACTATCCAGATTTATCTCCCTTGTTACTGTTACAACAGACGCTTAATTACAATTTTTTTTGTCTTGCCATCCCGTCATATAATAATATGTTTTTAGTTTGAAAGTAACATCTGTTTACATTCTTTCCATCCCATATTTGTTCCCTAAGCAGCACAAGTGGATGACGAAGTAGCTGATGCCGTTGTAGATGATGATGCGTCTCCAATGCTAACAAACACGCATGCTGATCTGACAGGTATTGTTAAATGTCATAAAAACCTGCCTATAAAACCCATCTTGGAGAAGTTATTACCTGTAATGGTGGTTTTTGCATTAGGAGTTTATATTATCGAGCCACCTGAGGATCCACAATCAGACTCTAAATTTACTGATTTTAAATTACGCGAAAACCAAGCGAAGATTATTTTTGAAAATTGTTCATTTGAATGACTGGCTCGAATACTGGGTCAGTCATTCCAAAGACACATTTTCAACAAAAAAATCTCGCTCGCAATAACTTGGACCACGTGCATTGTCTATGGATCTGTACATATAATCATGCAATAAATAAACGCTAATAAACACGTATGTTGATCTGGCAGTCCTATAAAGACGACCTTGGAGAAGTTATTACCTGTAATACATTAGGAATTTATATTATCGAACCACTTGAGGATCCACAATCAGTTGCACCCACTTTAAATCACGCGAAAACCAAGCGAAGATTATTTTTGAAAATTTTTCACTTGAATGACTGGCGCGAAACAGGGCCAGGAAACACATTTCTAGTCGATCTCCTCGAAAATTTAGCACACACCTCGCCAAAAAACGCACATGCCCAACCTTTGGAACTATATTCTACCCTTTGGCAAAATGTCGACGCTCTACTCTCAAAACCCTTGAGATTCGTTTAAAAAACCAAAAAAATCCCGAGCTTAAGATTACAATAGACTGCGTCGCTCCCACGCAGCATAATGAAGGCCTGCATTGTCGTAAATACGCTGCCACATACTTAAAACGGCTAATTTAATTGGAAATTTTCAAAAATATACATTCAATTGGCAAAATTTCAATGTTCTTGACTAATTCCGAGAGCTCTACTCTGAGAAATGCGCACTCATAACGTGATCTCGCTTATTTACTGAGTAATCTAAAATGAGACGATTTAATTACAACATGTATCATTATCTAATATATATATATATATATATATATATATGGCAATAACTTGGACCACGTGCATTGTGTCTATGGATCTGTACATATAATCATGCAATAAATAATATTGAACCTAAACAGAGACTTGATTGTGGTTATCCTACTAAGAAATAGTGTCACCATGGCATATGTCAAACTCCTGCAGCGACGTTGAACGGAATACCGTAAATGATGCCGCAGATCCCCTGATAACTCTGGTTACTGGTCCAACATTCGGTTAAACCATGACCAATACGTCATGGTATTGGCCCGGTAAGGTGCGTTATCCGGGTGATTTGTATAAGTTTACAAGCACTATGGTTGTTTATAGAATCACTGCTTCTGGTTCACACATTATTATGTTAAATTGTATAATTTTACAGGCTTAAATTGTGTGACTGGATGTAATGAAACGAACATAATTTAAAGATATTATGATTTAATTCCATATAAATTAATATAATTTTTTAAGTTGTGAAATTGAAATATACACGCGAGTCCCTAATTCAAATTCACAACATAAAACATTATGTTAATTTCTCCGTAATTAAATCATCATATCTTAAGATTTGTTTCGTTTCATTACATATAGGCTCACAGTTTAAGCCTCTAAAAGTATACAATTTAAACAATTTTATGTTCAGTCATTTTGCTGTGAATATGCGCCTTTAACCATTTAATGACTACATTCGATCAAACAAATCAAAATATCTGCTTATTGAATGGCCATTTTCTGGCCAAGAGAAGACAATTTTTGAAAATTTACGACTGAAACGACTGGCTCGGTTATCGAGCCAGTAATTCCAGTGTGAAATTTTCAAAATTTGTCTTCCCTTGGCCTGAAAATGGACATTCTTAAGACCACTGCGTAGGCCGGTTTTGGCCGAATTCGTCAAGAAAGGGTTGATAGCGGGACCCATTTCGAGCTATGCCCCGCCCATTCATACCAAAGCTCCACCCACTTTGTACGCAAGTTGGAATTGATTTTAACACTTTGAAACTTAAATCGCAGAATATAATCTCAAGGTAACTAACTATAGATGTAAACTGTAGAATATATTGAAACTAATTTAACTGTAACATATAGGCTATGACAATTGCAACTCTCAGTCAAATTAGTTTCACGATATTTAGCAAAATGTCTACTAACTTGTAAATTCATGAAAGGCATATAAATCGTACATTTCAGTGGCAGACTTCGATTTTCGTAACGAAGCTATATTATCAGGTGGCATCTGACATATTTGATTATGACGTCAGACAGTTAAGTGACACATCCATTCTTTGATGTTTTCAACGTAACAGATATCTCAAGATACCAAAAGCTGTCGATTCAGGTATAAAAACCGCATTGACGTTTTGCTGTTAATATTTTAGATGCTGCTATTCCGGCCTGTTAGCATGATAGCTAATGTCAGTAGCAATAATGGTGACGTAGAATGCTAGTTTCCAGATAACGAGCTTTACTGGGCCGGTACTGAGCAAACGGATGAATCAAATGTGTAAGGTTTAGCATATAACGTCATATGAAAGCGAGCCTAAATCGTTGTACGATGTCCGTGTGACAACACATTTGTCTCTTGTCCCTAATTAATGATTCTTTTGAAGGAAAGCAACTACTTCTCGTCAAATTGTTTAATCTGTGTTTCCATCATCTAATTAATTGTACAATTAATTGTACGACCCGTTGTGTTCAGCAACATCGTACAAGTTACAACACATCATACAATCTATCTGATCGAGGAAACTAAGCTTAAATCTTCATTCGATTGTAGCATTGCATTTGTCGTGGCCATCGTCGTGAAAGTCCCAATGTCCCAGTCACCTTGTCCAGCCATTGCTACTTGAATCTCTCCAATAAATACTGGTTTCATATATGACGTGGATAAACAGAATTTTATTTCTTCCTGATGGTTATTAAGAAATACAAAGTCGTAATTGTGTATTTTGTGTCAAGCTTTCTAGGAAACGCACGTGTCCTTGCGATTATGATTAACGGTAAATAGTACATAAAATAACTTTACCCTCTCCTCCTTGGCATATGTGCGGTTCAAACTTATTTGAAAATTGACATCATCACCGGTTTGAGATTATGCCATACCCGCAGCCTTAGACGATTCCTTTCACATATAACCGGCCCAGGTGTTCTTTAGAAGAAGTCGTTTAAAGAAGAAGTTGACGGACGGACATATGAACAGACTGACAGACGGGTGATGGAGGGTCACCATGGCATAAACTCACTTGACCATTCTGGTCAGGTGAGCTAATAATGATTAAATTGATCACAATTTTCAAAAGATCCGGCCCGAAATCAAGATAAATTGTTGATAGAGAATCTGAATTCGGATTTGATGCCGATCATGAGACACTAATCAGTATTTAACCCCGATTTGATATTTGATATCTAGTATTCAGTCTTGCAATTCGGTTGGAAAAATAGAACAACCTGACCTAATTATGGATTTTGACTTTCTCAGGATCTTCCATCACACCAACTGCTCAGTAGCATGCTCATTAGGAAGACACATTGTAAAGCAGGAGCAGCGGCTGGCAGGCTTAGTTTCAGCTACATGTTGTCATCAACCAAGAATAATAACAAATCGAGGCTAGGAGATCACAATCTATATTCCTAATAGTCAGGACTAACGATTGGATATCTATTGGATCAACCTGAACTACGACGCAAAGGGAGACACGTAGATCGAAGATGACCAGTGCATAATGTTAACTCTAACTAGACAGGCACATTGTCTGACTATTCTTTTATTAAAGACTGATGAATATTAGCAAATATACTTACATAGATTCCTATTAGTGATGACAATAAATCAAATATATATTCCTCATGGTAAACTGGACCTGGAAGCAGTTGCGACTGGACGAGAGCGGATGCCACGCATGCGCAGATGCATGAATAATATAAATGATGGCTATAAATCTATCATGTATAAAAATACAAATCAAGGGTGCCCCTAACACACAAATTCGCGGAGAAAACGATCGTTAGATATAGTCAGTGACCTGATGACGTCATTGTGGCGTCAGATGAAATGCGCAGATGAACGGAAAGCTAGCGGTCGGCTAAATGCCGAATTTGCAGATCAGGGAACATCACGGCAGCAAGCACCGGCCATGGTTGCAAGCATCGGTCGATGGCTAAGACAGCGGCACTGGATCAGGATGTCGGGAACACGACAGATTACGGCACAATGTTTAAATTTCATACGGTAAACTATTAATAGTATTTGCTTACATAGATAGTTGGCTCATACTTCACAATGTCCCGCAAATGTAGTAGAAAATGCAGTATTACTTTATTTGTTTATATGGAAACGTTATTGAAATAACTTGTACAGGGTTGATTACAGAGAAAATTGATGTAGACTGACAATGATGTGAACGAATAACAAGTGGAAACAAAAAAATAACCGAATTACAAGTGAAGGCAAACAAACCAGATTGAGAGGCGGACAGTATGTGATATAGTAGGGAGGATGTTGTGTTAATGAGCCTTACACACATATCTGCCATAATGCCCAAATACCGATGTTGTCAGGGCATACGTGATTGCAGTTTTCGGCATTAATCTATTGCAACTGAGAGAAAATGCACATCACTATGCGACAAACTTGAATCTTTGAGAGAAATGTGACACTCCATTCATTGACGCCTCCCATTCCGCAAGAGGCCAGCCTAGGCGATATCCGATGGGATTACAAGTAAAGGCGCCGAACAGATTTGTCATATTCGCTCATGGCAGCCCTTGATTCCTCCTTCATCTTGACCCTTTGTTAGCCATGTTTTAAGACGGGCGCGCGTCAGTTCCTTCGATTCACTGCCTTTACGTTGTCGATACATGCGGTTTATATTCTCATAATACTACATTTAGGCATTATCCATGCGTGGGCCGTTGCTCTGTCAAGCTTTGAACCGTCTGGCAGCCTCACCTACCCTACTGCCGCTTGATGCTACATTCGGTTTACCATAGCGGCGGCTATAGATTAGACTTCTATGCCTCGTTCATCACTAATACTTGACTCTCGAAAGTCACAGGTATTCTGCTGTCTGGCACGTGGTGTACTGTAACCTTGAGATCTTTTAGTTGGAGCTTGTGACCTCTGTCTATTTACAGCGTTGCTACGCTGCCGTCCTCGCCCCTGGCTGAAACTTCTTTTTGAATATCCGACTATATAATAAATGCGACACAAATTCGTCATTGGCAGGAATCATTCCAGTTGAATTGCGGAATTGTGTAGTCCATTCGCTTCCCGGTGTTGACCAAGAAAGAAAATCCCTTGGTGTGTTGTGGAATTCTCGTCCGAGCTGCTGACCTTGATAATAATACTAATGATGGCTGCCTCGAGCAGATCAGGCTGACTTCGTTTGCTCTTTGTTGCACCGGGTCCGCTCTGGTAAGGGAACACTGGCGCATTCACATGTCATAATGGCACTTTTAAAGCTAGCGCTGGCACATGACTTTCTTCACACAAATGTTTCAAAATAGTCAACAGAATGTTTATCAAATATTAAAGACATGAAATTCGTACAACTGACTAACATTTACAGGTACGTGACGGGCTTATCTACGTCATTTATTACGCATTTCGATCGTGACGTCAGCATGCATCTGACACAATTCATTTCGATGTCATTTGCTTAAGTGGCAGATCGGATGCATCCATTACTTGTACACATTTTTGTTCAAAATGTGTTCGTTCCGCAAAGCTTTTTCGAGGGAAATGTTTTACTCTATCAAATATGTTATACTAACTAACAGCTGCTTGGATATGACTGACGAGTTTCCACAGTCTCCATATCACGAAGTGATCTGATCTAGTACTCATCTATCTGATTGCATAATCAAAACACGCCACGCTCAAATGATGTAGAGCCGACACGAACATCGGAAATGTAGGCGTTTGAATTGTATGTCTTTGAATTTACAATTTAATAAATCTAGAAAATATTGTGTTGCCCTCTCAGTCAAATTAGTTTCAAAATATTCAACAGCTTACCTGTATAGCTAGCATGAAATTGGGATTCTGGTTTCTCAGGGCTTTAATACTAAAGAAAATCGACTGAAATGCTCGGACACAGTGGGCGGAGCTTAACTAGAAATGGGCGGGTTCTCGCTGGAAATGGATCTCATTATTTCCTTAGAGAGCAATAGAAATTTTCAACTGCAGTAAGAATTTGTGAAATCTAGTCTAGTCCATATGGATAAATGTTAACACATGCAAGGTGAGCTTGCCATCTCCAATACCTATTATCCCAATTATTCCATAAGTTTCTGGGCATCTATCCCAGCAATGGAAGGATCCTATCTGCCACTCAAGTACCTGATGGCTGCTGCCATAAACAAACACGTCGTATGTTAACTAACGTCATTATCAAAGTGAGCCATGACGTCATCACTGAAATCGATGTCGTTGATAATTATATAATTGAATAAATATTATGTTAACTATTTTGAAACTAATTTGACTGGGAGCTGTTGCTGCAATAGGCAGCAACAGCCCTCGGTCAAATTAGTTTCAAATTATTCAACAGCTTACCCGTATAGTTACCTTGAATTCTAGGGTCTGGGATCTTAGTGAAAAATTGGCAGATCACAGGTAGAAATGGATCCATATATTAGTGCACCGTTAACTACATGAGATCCATAGTGACATCCTGCCACATGGCCATGTGGGATAACACCCGCTAAGCACAAGTACTGACTTCCCATATTCATAATCTGAATGATTTGCAATATGTAGACGGAATTTAAGCATATGGAAACTTTATTGGAATAACTTGTACAGGTTTGATTACAGAAGAAATTGGCGCAGATTGACAATAAGATGAACGAATAACAAGTGTAAACAAAAACGAACGAATTACAAGTGTAAACAAACAAACACCGATTGAGAGGCGGAATGTACGTGATATAGCAGGGAAGAAGTGTTGTCAATGAGACTTACACACATGTCTGTCATAATGTCTCAACACCGATGTTGTCATATCATAGGCGATTATAGATTTGGCACTGATCTATTGCAACTGACAGAAAATGCACATCACAATGCAACAAAATTAAATCTTTGACAGAAATGTGACACCCCATTCATTAACACCACGCCTCCCCAATTCCGCGATGCCAGGTTAGACCTTATCCGATCCCGTCACGAGCAAAGGCGTTAACAGCTTCGTCATATTCACTCATGCCTGGGATTCCGTCTTCACCTTGACACTTTGTCAGCCATGTCTCAAGACGGGTACGTGTCAGCTCCTTCGATTCATTGCCTTTACGTGGTCGAGACATCCGGTTTCTGTTCTCATAATACCACAGGTCGGCATTATCCATGCGTGTGCCGTTGCTCTGTCCAGCTGTGATCCGTCTGGCAGCCTCACCTACCCTACTGCCACTTGATGTTACATCCTGTTTACCATAGCGGCTGCTATAGATTAGACTTCCATGAGCCCTCTCATTACGGAAACCTGACTCTCGAAAGTCACGGGAATTCTGCTGGCTGGCACGTGGTGTACTGTGACCTGGATGCCTTTCAGTTGGAGCCTGCGACCTCTGCCTGTTAACAGCGTTGCTGCGCTTTCGACCTCGCCCTCTGTCTGAAACATCTTTCTGAATATTCGAACGTACATGCGGCACAAAGTCGTCATTGGCACTAATCATTCCGGTTGAATTGTGGAATTTCTTTAGTCCATTCGCTTCCCATTGTTGACTTAGAAGAGGTGCGTTGGTGTATGGTGGAATTCTCGGGATAAACTCTCCCTGATCATCATCCAATCCCAAAGGATCGTCCTCATCAGAGCTACTGACCTGGATAATACAGCCATCAATGGCTGCCTGGATCAGATCAGGCCGGCTTCGTTTGCCCTTTGCTGCACCGGGTCTCTTCTGGTACAGGGAAGACTGGCGCATTCTCAGGTCAGGCATGGTGGCACTTTCAAAGCTCGCGCTGGCATGGCTTTCTTCACACACGATGTCAATATCTGTATCTGATGAATGCTTTTCCATGGCATGACCATCTGGAACACGCTTCTCGACGATGTCATCAGGGTTACAGAGTGTTGCCACAACACTAGAAAAGTCATCATCATTCTCCTCCTCTACGCGACATTTTCTGGCGGCAGTCAGCCTAGACACTGGCGTATCTGCAAGAAAGTAAAACAACATTAAAAATAATAAAACGGCATTAACACATTGCATGCACTACCAGAGAGGTTCGTGCGCAAAAGGACTGTTTGATTTAAGGTCCACCTGTCTCAAAGGACCAACAGCATGTGTTTCCTAAAGGCATGTACTATAATAGTGAGTGTCTTGTATTGGAAGACCACCTGCCTTTAGAGAGGGCTCCTAAGCGCCCATTAGGACAGTTGCTAATAGCACGTTCGACTATTGATATACACTATAAAGTTGCTTCCTTTGATAACTCTACAACTCTGCATACAGCTGAAATATGGAATCATAGCAGATGCTTGATGGCACATAGGCAACTCTAGCGGGGCAACAAGGGGATATAGTTTCCGACACTTACTCTTCAGAAGGTACCAGCTACTTTAGTTTTTTCATTCAACTTTGATAAGAATTCTGACGTAAAAATCATGTAACTGGCTGTCAAGTAAAAGTTAAGCATACTTAATGTTTTTCGTCAAAACTTGAGAAATTGCCGAAGATAACTGCCTCTCGTTTATTGGTTGCTTACTCTTTTGTAAACATTACAAAATTTGATGAAAATCTCCAGTAACTGATACGTTGCATGGCGCTAATTTGTTCTAAGATACTTAACTATTCTTTCAACGTTATCGATAAATGGGTAATTCCACATTTAGCTATACTAGCTATCTCTATCTAAGCTCCACTCACGCTTTGTCCATGTTGGGATTGGTCGAACATTGAACTCCCCGTATCTCGATTTCCAGAAACTTATACAGGTAAGCTGTTTAATATTTTGGAACTAATTGGGCATGGCGCTATTGCTGTCCATGGCAACAACAACGCACAGTCGAATTAGTTTCAAACTATTCAACATAATGATTATTAAATAGATAAGAGACAATTTGTGCAACTGACGGACTTGTTAAAGGTCCTGACGGACTTAACTAGGCCATTCATTGCGCCATTCATTACGCCATTGATTGTGACGTCAGCCTACATGTGACGTAATAATTATAGCGTCATACACTTGACTGACAGATTGATATATCATATGACGTCTTAATCAACTACGTCACATGTAGGTTGACGTAATAAATAATTATACTGGGAATACGTACTGTTTGTATGAATGGTACCACCCTCACCTCTGTCGTCAGAAATCCCATCATTAATATATAATTACTGTCTATAGGAATGTAGGCATACATACCTTCCTCACTGCTGTCGTCAGAAATCCCGTCAATAATATTCTGAATCCTCCTGATTGTCTTTCTATTCCGCCTGCTCTCTGCCGGTGTCATCACCTGTTGGTAACAAAACCAATACCCAAATCAGAATGTTTGAACTCACAATCACGATATAGTTTTTGTCGTTACTCACAACCGGTATATAGGTCGGCCTGTATGTCCGTAAGTCTGTCTGTCTGTCTGTAGGTAGTTTGTTATGTTGTATATTTAAAAAAATGCCCGTCTTCACTATCTCTGTCACAACTATAGGGCCTACCGCAGTGCACTTATTTTATACTCATAAATGTGGTAATATATTGGACAAACCACAAACCACGCCTCGGTAAGATAGCCTATATGACAGCAGGTTACCGCGCGGGTAGTTAGCCAATCGTTAGGCAATCGTCCTCTACATTAGTAACCAACCACGCAAGTGTCACTGACACTTCTGACTAACAGAACAAACACCGTGACAATGTGCCAAGTGTAAGTGATGGCATTGACTAATAAAACAAGGGGATTTAATATTATTGACTTTTGAGTCAAACGGCATAGGCCTATCAGACATTATTAACCAACAGCGCGAGTATTACTGATACGATGCCCAACAATGGACCTTCACAGTTTTAGCTATGCCCAGCCCATCTCTATCTACGCTCCACTCACACGCCTTGTGTTGGGATCGATGGATCTCTGAACTCCCAGACTATCAATTTCCAGACAACTATACAAGCAAGCTGTTAAATATTTCGAAACTAATTTGACTGGGCGCTGTTGCTGCCTATGGTAACAACAGCGTCCAGTCATATTAGTTTCAAAAAATTCAACGGAATATGTATTAAATTGTAAAGTCATAGAATTCGTACAACGTGTCGGACTATTAAGCCTTAAAGACGGACTATATCGAGTCATTCATGATGCCATGATTATGGCGTCATCTTACATGTCACGTAGTTGATTATGAATTTTTGACGTCATATGATGGATGGAAACACTTGGAAAGGGTAATTAACCAATGAAGCATGTATGTAACCTTGGAAAATGTGGCAAAAGTCACTTATGATCGGCCTTTGAACCAATATGGCAACGGTCCTTGTCATTATTCACCGGAGAGGCAACCATCCCTAACACTAATTAGCACGAATAAAGTCCCATGTATACAGTATTTACCAATGGAATCAGCAGTAGTAGCTAATGTGGAAAGTGTTCCCGATGTCAATGGGTAAAGTGTCCGTTGAAAATAATTTGGCCGGAAAGTTACGCGAGCATTGCAAAAATATATAGGCCTATATAGCGGACTGCATTGGACCTCGGGGAAAACGTCATTGGCTAATGGGCAAATATAGCAGATGCCAGTTACCAAAGGGCAAAAGACGCTGGTAAAGATTTGGATGGCGGATAGAAATATATTGGCGTCCTTGGCCCTATTGCCTGCACGTGAAAATTACCGTTAACCGATGGGAGAGCCGTCCCTGGCATCATTAAAATGAGACACAAGATGCATCACTCACTTGGAGCATTACAAAATGTCCATGTAGGAAGACCATATTATACATGTATAGATCCATACAGAGGGTTTTTTCGTCAGAAACGCAGAGATTTAAGTTTGAAAAGTACACATTATGGTTTAGCATTTTAGGAGTACTATTTTAAAGGTGCATATTCACGGCAAAATGCTTGAAAATAATATTGGTAAAATTGTAGGCTTAAATTGTATACCTTAACGCACTAAAATGAAATAAATCTTAAGCATATGTTGACTTGATTTCGTTGAAACTAATATACTTTTTTTAGTTGTGAAGTTGAATTATGGACTCGTTACATAACACCATATTAATTTCTACGCAATGAAATCATCATATGTTAAGAGTTATTTTTCTTTGCATCTAGACACACAATTTAAGCTTCTAAAAGTAGGCTATACAATTTTAACAATTTTATTTGCAAGCATTCTGCTATGAATATGCACATTTAAACGGTTTGCTGAATGTTTTTCGAAATCCAGCTTGGCCACCAACTGACGAATTGACGAATTCAAATAATCGTTAGAAGCGTGAAAGCCTATACCATCTAGAATCATTTCACCTAGGATCATTCTACAGTTGAATTAGGCCCATTGATTAATTAGCGTTCCCAAAATCCAAGCTGGCCACCGAACAAAATCCACCTATCAAAATTCTGAATAGAAGTTCTGGAGCCTATAATTATATGATCCTTCCAGAAAGTTGTTTAAATCTGACACATGGTTTAGGATGGATACGCTTTAAATGATTTATGCAAAATTTTCAGAAAATCCAGGATGGACGCCAGAGAAATTGTCCATTAAATGTTCAAATCGTCATTCTTATCACGGTGTCTTTAGAAAGTGCATTAATGATTAGCACTGCATCCTTTTCAAAAGGTTGATTTAAATCGATGATTTCCTTCAGAAAGGTCAATTGAAACTTAATGACTTCAAAATGGTTATTAAAAATGAACACAATTGAATTTGATGACGTTGTATTAAATCAATGATTTCTAAAAAGAATAAATCAATTGCTCTATGAATGCGGATTTTCAGGATGGATTTTCTTAACTGCGACTACACCTAGAGTTTTGATCGGCTAACTGCCATATTTTGTTAGGATGCTACCACTGGGCACCGGCTTTTTAAAAAAAAGATTTTTTTTTTGGAATGGCCGCCAGGTGGCACATTTTGGTAAAAAATACCAGTTTTCAGTGAGATTTTTTTACAGTAATAAACTCGGGATGACAAAGGTGAATGCAATTTTTTGGAAATCTTTTTTCAAAATAACCGCCACCATTTGGTAAAAAAATAACAGTTTCCGGTTTTTTTCAGAAATGAACTCGGGATGAAAAATTGTAAAAACTTTATTTTGTGGGCCCGGAAAATTTTAGTGAAAAATACAAGTTTTCAGAAATGAGCTCAGGATGCGAAACGGTGAAAAAATTAGTTTTTGATTTAAAAAAAAAAAATAGCTACCGAAATTTGTTTTGCTCCAATCGACTTGAAACTTGGTGATCCTATACGTCCTATACAGACTTCATTTCCTATCAGTTTTGAAGAGACCCAATGCAATTGTTTTCAAGAAATCAGCTTTGCAGTGCCACATATCCCCAGAGAAAACTTATGGGGGCCAATATTTTAACTCACGTTCAAGTTCAAATTCATTTATTTTGATATAAAATGGACATTTTGTAATTACACAACAGGTGGCCCACATCAAAGGCGTCAATAAATAGACGGTGGCCCCCTACATAGAACACAAAATAAATTATACATGTAGGACTAATACTATAAAATATAAGACATAATTAGCTTCACGTTAAGTTAGTCCTATAACACATCGAGAAGAGACATGGAATATGGGACAAATAGACAACATATTTACAGGTGCAGAGAGGTGTGCTGATCTTGTTAATTAAAATTCATCTTAACATTATAAGCTCATCTGCGTTTTAATTTATGGTTTTTTATTTTTGTCATGTATTGTTGATGGTGGTTGCAATCAATGACAATGTTGTTGGTGGTGTTATGTGGTGAAAATAGAGGTAAAGGTAGTAATCTTGTGATTACTATTACGACAGTTATTGTTATCAAAACTGCGTATCTCCTAGAGTTTTATTCGGATTCTCTTCAAACCTGGTCAGATGCTAGAAGAATGAGAGATCCAAATAATTTTCTATGAACATTTTAACATCTCCATTGGGGTCAAGGTCATTCGCGGATCAAAATGTCTAATTTTTATGTTTGGTATAGGTACCCCCCCCCCCCCCCCCCCCCACACACACCCACACACCCACACCCTCATTCACACAACTTCAAAGAGCGTGTTAGAACACACAATATTTAATCCTTTAGGGTCAAGGTGACATTTTTAGTGGTCGGTGCAATAATTTTGTGAGAAATCAGCTTTTCCATGCCCAACTATGGATCTTTGAAAAGCGACTACACCTAGATTTTTTATCGGATCAGCACCAGACATGTTCAATGGTTATATAAGAAGACGCCTAAAACTATTCCTTAATGGGCAGGCATCGCAGATTTACAGTTACTTTGAAAAGTAAGTGTCTAGTTTATGATTATAATTAGGCTTACCGAAGATGACCTATCTGCAAGGAAAGACGCATTCCACGATATCGTGGAAGTCTCTGGAGTAGCACGAAGCTCAATCTCCTTCCACACGCAAGGCTCCTTTCTGAAGATGCTCTCCATAGGAGTTCGTATAGGAGCCAGCGACGACCGGTCGACATCAGCTAATGATGTCTGCTTCACACAAACACGGCTCGCCGTTGATACAGAAACTGTTGTTGATTCAGAATCCAGTACTATTCCTGGACAGGTGGGGACCGACTTACCCCTGGTACGTTGCCTCTCAGAATAACATATCAGGTCAGGTGACACTCGATCCGAAGATGAGTTCACCGTGACAATGTGACTGACTGGCAAACCCGAAATCGCCTCGGATTCGGGCACCGCTGTCACTGGACACACACGGCACTGCTGATGACGGTGGCGAAGTTTATGACAAAATCTACGCGCACTCTTCGAGTCAGCAGGCGGTCTAAAACAAATCGTCAACGATTTGGAAAGTTTACATCCCATTATAAGACTTGCAATATAATAATAGCTGCGAAAACGCTGCGAAAATCACAGATGAATAAACACCGTGTATCTCCTTCGTGAAACACTAAGGACATGTCGTCGGGGTAATTTAATGATGACGTCATCAAACGTTGTCAAGGAAATTAATTATGACGTCTTTTGTTTATGACGTAGAGACAATGTGTGTAATGACGTTGTAATATATGTGTACAATTATTCTATCTCATATATAATAATAATAGTGTTCGTCCATATTTATTGAAGGTTTACAACGCCAGTAGATTGATCTTCCCAAATGTGGACTATTTTGACACTAATTTGACTGGGCGCTGTTGCTGCCTATGGCAGCAACAGCGCCCAGTCACGTTATTAAAAAGATATTCGACAGCTTATCTGTATAGATTTCTGGAAAGTGCTATTCAGGGAGTTCAGAGATCGATCGACCCCAACACGATCGATGTGTGGGCGGAGCTTAGCTACAGATGGGCGGGGCATATATAAAAATGGAAAGGACAATTTCAATTAGGCCATAACAAATATCATATTGACTATTATGAGATTAATTCACCCAGACACCTGTGTTTATTATCCGCTTCACATATATCTCTCTGAAAAAGTAATTTATTTATGATTTAAAACCTATTCTGTTGAATATTTTGAACTCAACTTGACTAAAGGACATTGTTGCATAAGGCAGCAATGGCTTACAGACAAACTAATTACAAAATGTTCAACAGCTTCCCTGTACTCAGATACCGCAGCTTACTGGGCCGATACCTTTCAGTATCGGCCCAGTATCGGCCGAGCATCGGTCCAGTAGGCTGTGTTATCAGAGTATGTTTGCTTTGAAAATGAGATATGGGGGATTCATTGGCGAAACGAGTTAAGTAGCAAAGGGTCGAGGTGATGCAAAAATATTCAGCGTTTTTGTAAGAATTACCTTGAAATTAAGAGCATCTGATTTCATCATTGAAAAGTACATCTATCATCTAATAAATTCATGTATATTGGATTTGAATGTTGTGCGGAGTAGAAGACTGTGTAATCGTTTCAGGCAGAGAATTCCACAGTTGTGCTGCGGTGTATTTGAAGCTCTTTTTGCCATACTGCGGTTTACTCCTCGGATGTTGTAAGTGATTGCATGTTTTGGAACGTATGTGTCTAGTGTGTGCCACCCCAACGGAAGTGACTTTCATGTAACCAGGGGCCAAACCATTTCTAGACTTTTATGTAATAATGCCATTTTAATTTGCATTCCTTTACTTAACCGTGTCCTGTCTAATCTTGCATATAATTATGCAGATGATGTCCCGTAAGCCATGTCTAATATCTCTCTAGACTCGCATTTGTAATTTTTCCAAGGTATCCAATAATATAGGTGAAGACGGGCAAAATACAAGATTACGATAATCAATGTGTGAAAGGATATACATGACATATAGAAAATATTTCCCTGCAAATTTAATGGTTTCAATGTGTACAAAATATAATGCCGGTATGAAATATCTGTAACTTGGCTCATCGGGACCCGGTTTACGACTTGGAAGTTAACGGGCGAGGTGTTCCGAACAATTATTATTACAAAGGAATGTTTCGACGAATGCCTAACAAATGGACCGGACAAGAGTTTGAAAGTCGATTTGCCATTTTCGCTTGGAGTGCGCGCGTGCCGCGCTCGTGCGTGTGTGCAGGTTAAACGGTGATATTTGCTTCCTATGAGTGTGACTGTACATATTCCAAATGCTAAGCTACTCGAATAGGTGAGGGGAGGTGGGGTGGGGTGGGTGCGGATTGTGTGTGTAGAGGGAAGATCTGAGATGGCCACCAGAAATAAAACGTATTCAATTGCTAAGCCAATCATTTGCCCGCGATGGTCAATGAATTGCCCACGCATAGGGTTTCTTGGTGTGGATTTAATTACCACCTTGTAAAGCAATATTAAATTTTAAACCTCAAATATTAGATGCAATATTGGCTCAAACTCAAATATTGCCACTAATATGTGTTTTTTCCAATACTAATACCAATGGAGCGTCATTATGCACATACAATAGGTGTCCGTCTTCGCACATACCAAGGAATTCTATGGGATTAAATGTCTCGGCTGCCTCCTCATTGTCATAAGCCTCCGCATAAAATCCATGTTCGGTCAGTATAAATGTTGACTCTGGATTGAGGAAGTGACCTCAATGCAATCACCATGTATTCTTTTAATATATTCCCAATGCTGTGTGAATGCAGAGCTATCAGCAAAACATTGACAATAAAAGACAATTTTGTACCAAGGTCTCACTGGTCTTGACCTTTCTTAAGGTCAACGTCAGCTTTGGCCTCTCGGTGCAGAAATATGAGCACATCTGGAGGTAATTGACCAATTTTCATGATGTTAGACACATTTGTTGGGTTTTCAAACATGCCCGTTCATTTGTAATATGTTTTATGACCTTGTTGCATGATGGATGCCCTTGTTGCATGATCTTGACACACTGTGGATTCGAAACCTATTCCAAATGATCAGGCATATTTGAAAAACATAAAGTGGACTCTAACTTTATTGAAATTGGTCAAGCGGTTCCAGAGATATGGTATTCCCTGTAGTTTCCATGATCCACGGCGGCCATCTTAAATTTTTTTTTGGCCCTGCAGGGGTCACGGGTGTCGAAAATTTGTCTTCATTTCAGACCCTAGTTAAGTGAAATCAACCACCATGTCAATTTGGCCATTCAATTCCTACGGGACTGTTTTTTCGTGCATGACAGCCTGCACTACCGGGTATTTGTCTAGGCATCTTACGGGTCCATTTTCAGGTTTCAGTCTAGAAAGTGTATGCAAAACATTGTAAAAGGACAAACTATTACCTCTGGTAGGTGACCAGTCTTATGATTCATATGCCCTAGGTTGCATTATATTCAGCATTATTCACATGTTTTATTATTAAAAAAAAATAGTTATTACCCCTCAGTAATGTTACATGACCAAAATTTAATGCAGTTATTTGATTGGGTAAGATCAGGGATGAATAATCTGGTATTTATCGCATGCGAGCCAATACTTCACTGTACCAACCTCGCGAAAACCGCGTGTTAGCTTTACTGTGTAGCTAGCCATAGCGATCATTATAATAATATTCCGGTTGCTAAAAATGTGGATATACGCCTGCTTCGGCATTTGGCATTCAAGCGTTTCAATTTCAAGACAACTATACGGGAACGCTGTTGCATATTTTGAAACCAATTCGCCCGGAGATGCTGCCCCAACAATGTTGTACATCGCGCCAAACACTTATGTGCCTATATGCCGAATGCATTAGCCGACAGAGTGACGAGTTAATCATAGCCGTTGTTAATTAGCGATCATAATCTTGGACCATAACCTTGTATATTCATTCACGGCGTGATAATATTGATCCGCAAACGCGTCGTCTTTCAATTTAACCAGCGTGTCAAATACGGAAATCAACATATCGATGTGAAATGGATTACCCATAGTATTGACTGTAGTAGAAAGACGCATAATTACAGTTATATATCTTGACAATGCTTTATTGAATACTTTAGACTTAAGTAATAACCCTAGCTGGCGATACCGAGTCGTCGTTTCTTGGCATGCAGCCAAGGCAAAAACGTGTCAATTTCACTCTTTCAGAACTTCTCTATTGGCTCCGTTAGAATAATTATGAAGAAATTACGGTAGCTTTGTTGTTCATAATTGATAGCGTAATATTCAATAGGCCATACATGCCTAATTATTGTTATACATTTTTATAATTGCCATGTTATTGGGCGCTTGCCGTCCCGTAAAACCTGCCTCTATCATTGATTTGATTTAAACATATTTTTATTGTTCTAAGAGACAATTGGGAATGAGTCACAAGTTGTTTACAACTTAGTTACAACTCGCTCCCTACATAGATATTATACAGTAATACTGGTGGCAGTGTAGTGGAGGTTCGGAAACATAAGTACATATATGCAATTGGAAATGCACCAGAGAGATCCACAGCCAGTAGAGTGCAATTCCAGCGCTCCGACGTAAAATACCCTAAAGGGTATCCCATACCGCGCGGCGCTCCAGGCTCATAGAAACTCACTCCTCCGGCGCACCCCCCAGCCGCGCAAACGCCAGCAGCGCTGGGCTAATGCCTTCAACTGGGAGGGGGGGGGGTGGGCGGGGTGGGGGGTGGGTGATAAGATGCGCCTGAGTTGTCCCCCGCCGCCGAAGAGCCGCGCCAGCCCGGGACCCCCACTAGTTCCATGATCCACCAGGTGCGGTGCGGCGTGATGGCGAGGGGAAAATGAAGCGAGGAATTATCCATACACGCACGCACTGCTATAAAGGTTGCCGCTTGTGGGATTATTTAACATAGCCGTCAATTGAATTGTTCTCACCAGTGCATATTCGTGCATAAACCACTCCCATCCCCACCTCGCTACTCCGGGTTACCAAGTCGAACAACATCCTATGGGTCATTGCCTTCACAGGCTCAGTTTTGTTATTTATAACTTGGTGCCAGCCGGCGGCAGCCCTCCAGGGGCCCAGTGTAACACTGTGGCCCAAAACAAGCGCAAGATAACGTCCGGCGCCAGCCAATGCCCTAGATATTGGCCAACGTCGGACGTTCAGCTACGCCCACTGAAGGGCACAATGGCGCACCATGCCCCAGGGTCGGTGCTCTTGCGACCACCACACCTAATGGACCATCACCAGCGAGCTCCAAGTGCGAGTGTCCATTGTAGACATGTTTAATATCCGATTTCGATTGTGTTGGGTGTTATTGGATTCTCGTGTTCACATCAACCTCCACGCATATTTAATTTGTGTCAAACCGTTTTGTGTTCCGAATATTGTCTTGGACACTTCTAAAGATGATGGTGTTTTGGGTGGTGTTCAAATCGGACCTCCATTTGATAATGTGTTCTCTGAGATGTTCGGCATGCGATTATTATTTAGGTCGTATATCAGTTTTTGTCTTGGTTCGTTGTAGCGGTTACAGCTGAAAAACTAATGGCTATTGTCTTCTATTTCATTACAGTGTGGGAATTTTTTGATTTTCGAGTAGGTTAAACCTGAATAAATGTGCATTTAATTGGCTACATTTATTTCTTAATTGTGTGTGTAGTATATTCTGACGTCGTTCTCCATGTGAATATGATGTTGGTGTAATGGGTGTTGGATTTGGATGTATGCTTTTTTAAAACTGCGATTGTGTTGCTGAATTCTGTGTGTTTGTGTCTAATTGGTTCCATAAGTCTATTGTGCTCGGAAAGAAAGAGCATCTGAAAACCTCAAGGCGTGATTGTTCTTCTTGATAATTGTTTCTGTTACGCAAACTGTATTTTGTTAATTCTCCCAAAATGGCGGGGAACAAGTTCCGTAGTGTAATTTGGACAGTGATCTTCATTTATAATTTTATATAGGGGTACTTCTTCTTCTTGATAATGTAGACCCCGCCTCTTCAAAGCGCACGTCGAACAAGCGACTTAGTGTTGTTGTCTATCTAGATAGGCAGGGGACAACGAGTCTTCAGCAGTCTCAGTCTCAAACAATATGTGAAGTATATCCAGTCTCTAACGATTTGCTCAATTTCATTGACAAGTGGATTGGACGGATGGATATGGAACAGTGGGTCCAGCAAAACGTGTACCATAAGGTCTGGAGTAGGATCATTGACACCAAAATCAGATAGGATTTGGCAAAACCTTATGTAGTGAGAGGCACGAGCTTCATCAACCAATCGACACTGAAGCAGGAAGTTTGTTCTGGTTTCAGCCGCATCCATACACAGCAGGCACGTTGGGTCATGCGAATACTGGTTGGGATTGCCATAAGATGTCTGTAGACGTAGAGTGCCAGTTAAAATCCTAGGCTTATATGTGGCTTTCTTTGTTTCATGAGTAGACTTCGGTAAAGTTCACCAGACTGGGGATATTAATGGCAGGTCAAACTGGCCCTCAGACAGATAACGCAGCGAACTGAGCTCTTTCGCTTGACATTGTAGGCTTTCAGACCAAAAGAGTGTGGTAGGCATGGTTAACGCGTTTTTTCCCCAGTCCTCTTTGCTAGGAGGTGCTGTTAGAAGTTCATATGCGGATGGTAGGTTATATTTCCACAAAATGTGTGATATCCAGGAGAACCAGCATCTGTTATCCACAGTTTTTAGTGAGAATTGACGAAGGACGATTTCAAATTCCATTCTTGTTTGGTCGCTGATGACATTGCTGAAGAAAACTGGGGCTTGTCTGCGCATCTCGACTGTTACTGGCAGCACACCAAGTAGGGCATAAATAGCTGGAATTGCTACTTTATCAGGGAGACTCTGTAGTTACTGCAATAGCTCACGTGCGAAACGCTCTAGTGACGAACACTCCCTCTCAGAACGCATCCGGATTTCTGTTCCGTGTAGTAGGTGAGGCTGTATTTAAGTGATCCAAACTTTCCGAGACACTACTGGTTTTAAGCCGTTCTTGCTGTGAAAGCTGACCCCAGAGAGCATGTATGCTGTCTTTCTGGCTGTGAAAATATTAGCTTCAAGCCGGTGTTGCAAAATGTTATGAACAGATCCCTGGATAACGCCGAGGTGGGTTGCATGGTCAACAATGTCAAGTTCGTAGCTGTTGTAAGTGATGGCGGATTTCTGTAGATCGGTTTTACTATCACAGTAAATGGTGGTATTGGTCTTTGACATTCCAATTGTATAGCAGTTATCTGCAGCATATGCAGCGGTAAGAGAAACAACTGATTGGGAATCTTGACTGTTGTACGGCGCAAGGGCTGTGATATCATCTGCTGTTGTTGGAGCCGGTACTGGAATGCCACCAATATGAACACCGATGCCAGACTCTTCTATCTGCAGGAACAGTGGATTGTTAAAGACCTTGTATTTGAGTGTGGAGAAGGCTCTGTCTTGGCCGGTACTTTGCTGAATTGGGAAAGGTGAGGATAGTTGGTGACCCCATTTCACTCTGGCAGACATCCCTTTGTACCATTCATCCATTTTGGTCCATAATGATAGTGAAATCCCAAGTTTGTACAGTTTCACCATCAGGGAGTCATGCCACACAACATCAAATGCTTTTTCCGCATCCATCAGAACCATTAACATGTCTTGATTGTTGTACTCATGTTCTACACTTGTGTCAGTCACAAGAAGAGAAGTAAACAGCTAACTGGCACCCTCAGTAAAACCGGCTTGGAGCTTACTCTGAACATGATCAAAGAAAAGTCTTAGTCTCGTCGCTATAATGATCTCCAGGAGCTTCCGAACAATGGAACACACCATGATGATACGGTAGTTACCTGGAACGTGCTTGGACTTTGCCTTCTTCAGTATCGGCGTTAAGGTTCCTACCTTGAAAATCGCAGGGACATACTTTAACTGGAAGATGGAATTATAAAGAGTGCAAAGGATTGGCATCAGCTCATCAAGGCCGGGAATAATATGCTCTGCACAAAGTCCAATCTGGTCTGGTGCCTTGGGACGATGAAGCTTCTTTGCAGCCGGCCTCACCTCTTCGGAAGTAATGGGCAGTGGCACAACAGTCACCCAGCTTGCGGATATTACCGATATCATGATCTAGCAGGTCTTTGAAGTCATCATTAAAGTCCGAGTTAGATTGTGTTGGCATAGCCTCCTGGTAGTAATTAGCAAATGCTTCTGCAATGGTCTCTGGTGTTGTGTGGTCTGCCCCATTGTGAGTGGGCCTCTCTGTCATGGTGGCTCTTGGCTTTCTTTGCTTTGCTACAAGTTTTGCGAAGACCAAACCATCCACGGCGGATGGGATCTCTTGGTAGATGTGATTCCTGTGGAGTGCATTATCCTGTCTTTGAGCTCTGCGAACTTCATACTTTAATTGTCTCATTTCTGAACGGATCGGGCCATTAGGACATTTACCATGTGCGTTCCACTTCCAGAAGACCATCTTAGAGTCGTTGTACACTTGGGGGACACACGCAGGGACACATTTCTCATTTCTTCTGCTGTGCATAGTCTTGTGTGGTACAGCCTGTTCAGCTGCGTTGAGGAGAGCGCGGTGCAGCTCATTCACAATGTAATCTATATCTGTAGTCATGCTGATAGATGCATCTCTAATGTGACATGTACTACCCCAGATGACGAATTTATAGCATTCAAGATCAAGTTGATTCCATTTCCAGATAGTGCGTGGTGGACGAGGCTTGCATATCACATTTGCTCTGTGGCAGAAGTTAACAGTACAAGAGACTGGAGTATGATCTGACCCGTTTGAGGTGAAAATGAGAGGAACAGCTTCATCCAAAATAACATCTTTTTTACCAGATTGTTGGGTCCTCGAGAAAGAACATAGTCAATTTGCAAATTTGCTTGCTGACCACTATTCTTGGTAGCCATGTGAAATGGTGGCTGTATTGGATAATTTTCTGCCAGGCAGAAACTGCTTTTCTGTATGAAAGCTGGAAGGATTGGGTCGAACTGCCTTGGTGACTGTCTGTGTATGGAAGCATTAAGGTCTCCACACCAGATGACCTGAGCATCAGGATACTTGTTAATGATTTCTGAACCTTCGCATAGGACATATTGATAATCAACCATTTTTTATGAACCGTCACATGGCATATAGGTTTTGATACAGAGCAGCTGCTGTGAACCACCATTGCGCAGAATACAGACTACACGCTCACTGCCATCACTCACTGGCTCAATAATAGTATCCAGACCAGATTTCCATAGGACCATCTTGACCACGTGCGCGAGCTGAATGATCGACTGGATTATTTTCGTCAAAAGTCTTCAGATGAACAGAACAATTGTAACGGCTACTAGCTATGATATCACGCTCGAATAAGTGGAGCCAGTGTTCTTGGATTGCAATAATGCCCTGTTCCTTCTATAGCTCGCTGAGACAGAGTTTGTTGGAATGGAATCCTTTGACGTTGTATGTTGCTAATTGGATGACCCATGATGTAGACTTTGAAGAGGCATGCACAGCTTCTCTCGTGGCTTTGGCGTCAGTCTGCTCTGGTCTAAAAAGACTGGGTTGAGGAAGTGGTGATATCGTCATTTGGGTATTGGAGTTGGAGGTTAATTGCTGAATTACAAGTTTGCTCACTATGGGAACCTAGCAGAAGTTCACTATTGCTCGCGTTGATGGTATCTAGCAGATTTTCCACTACTGGGGACAATGAGCTTCATCGAGAACCATTCTTGTCTCTATCGTTAGGCCACGCATCGCTCTTTTGGGTTACCAATTCCTTGGTTTGTGTTGGTCACGATATTGGGATGTCTAATTTGTTTGCAGAACCAGCGTCAGCTGAAGAGCCTGGTATAGTTATAACTTCTGACAGTTGTAAACCTACAGTTTCTGATGAGACGGAGCTCTTATTGACTGCTACGTTTGGGCTTTGATTGCTCCATAGGCTTTGATGCAAATTGCCTCTTCTGTGTTGCCGGATGCACAGGTTGATGACTCGACCTGGTTGGGTGAGATCCCCTGAATTTACCGTTGCCATCAGCCAGCCTTGAGTGATGATTAGGAAGTGAAGGGATACACTGTCTCTCATCAGGTCCTGCTGCAAAGTTTAAAAAAAAGGCGCTGGATACGGACGCTCCCAAGGGTGGTGG
Source organism: Chaetoderma sp. LZ-2023a (assembly GCA_034401795.1). Taxonomy (NCBI): domain Eukaryota; kingdom Metazoa; phylum Mollusca; class Caudofoveata; order Chaetodermatida; family Chaetodermatidae; genus Chaetoderma; species Chaetoderma sp. LZ-2023a. The sequence continues at coordinate 73,235,082 of CM067367.1, forward strand.
ACGTACGGCTGATAGAAGTTACATGGCAATAATGGTGCATGATTATATTGAGGGTGTGGTGGATGAAAGTTTGCATTAGAGCTATGGTTGAATGATGATGGTGACATGTGACCAAAGTTACTGACAGCCTCTCTCAGATACCCGACTTCTGCCTGTAGCTCCTTCTGTTCAAATTGCTTTATAACCTCTTACTGAATTAGGTTTGAAAGAGGATGAATCATGGATAGATTATTCACCAGAGGAGGATCAGTAATTGTGTAGTTCTGAGCGATAGCTGTGGCATGAAGATAACGATGATCCTGGTGCTTGCGCATTTGCTTCTGGAGCAGTTCCTTCCTGTAGTCTTAATGAATATCTGAATTCTTTATTTTTGGTTTCTAGCTGAATGCACCGAGCCTGTGTTGTTCCCATGAGCTGGATTAAATCGCCAATTTCACGCTCTTTTTCCGTCACTCTGTCTTCACGTTGCTTCACGCCTCGTACTCTCGCTCTAACTGCTGTTGCTTTCCCGAAGTACTTTGAGATGCAGCTCTTTAACCAATAGTTCAATAGACGTTTCCACTTTATCCATCCATCATATGACATCATAATCAACTGTGCGATGTGTAGAATGATATCATAATGAATGACGTCATGGATGACGTAGATAAGTACGTCACAAATGCATATTTGAAGATGGACTATGCGTTGTTGTACAAATTGTATGTATTTACTATTTAGTACATATTCTCTTGAATATTTTGAAACTAATTTTACTGGGCGCTGTTGCTGCCATAGGCAGCAACAGCAGCCAGTCAAATTAGTTACAAAAAATTCAACAGCTTACCTGTATAGTTTTCAGGAAATTAATAGTTAGGGCATTCGGGGATCGACCCCAACACGGCGAAGTGTGGGCGGAGCTTAGCTAGAGATGGGCGGGACATAGCTAAAAATGGAAAGGTGAATTTCCATGAAACTTATGTAGATGGATAATATTGTGGTAAGATTCCGAACATAATGGGGTGGGGGACAGAGTGGAGGTGGATGTGTAGTGGTGAAGCTGTGTTGTGAGGGTGGTGGCGCAGAACGGCCAAAGTTGACAAATGCGTGGGGATTTGCGGTGGCGTGCCATCGACTGCACATTCTAGGATGTAGAATTTTGATTGGTAAATTTTTCAGTGGCCATCTTGGACTTTCCAACAGTTCCAGAATTTGTTTTTTAAATTTATTCATTAACTATTTGACTAATTTGAATCAGATTTCGATGGAAGAATACAATGGTTATAGAAATTATAACTTCATTCAAAATTTTTATTCACCAATTCGAATGGCAGCCATCCTGTTTAGAAATTTCTTTTTTAAATCGCCATAGGAAATGTATTGGCACAAACTACCTGGTTGCTCATAACCAAGGTTTTAACTCATAATTTGTCTTCCTTTGAGGTCAAGGCCACTGACCCAATCTAAGATTTAGTCTTTGAACAAATGGGGGGTTGGGGGGGGGGGGCGTTCGATTCACAACTCATGAAACATCAACTAGGGCATGAACTAAGCCAAGCTTTTTCGAGGGAACGCGATTGAATGCTTCTCTGGCTATCTTGTATGGCCTAGTGTTCGCGAAAATGACTTCTCCAGAACCGCTGACTGGATTGGGCCGAAATTTGAGAGATATGACTAGCGACTAAGGACCATCAAATGTGCATATTCACACCAAAATGCTTGAAAATAAAATTGCTAAAATTGTATGCTTTTAGAGGCTTAAATTATGTGCCTAGATGTAATGATAGGAAATAAATATTAACACGTGATCATTTTCTTACGCAAAAATTAATACACTTTTTTATGTGGTGGAATTGAATTAGAGAGACGAGACCCGAATTCAACTCCATAACTAAAACAATAATATTAATCTATATAGAATGAAACCATCATATGCTAAGATTTTCTTCGTTTCATTACAGTGAGGTACACAATTTAAGGCTCTAAAAGTATACAATTTTAACAATTTTACTTGTACAGGTGTTTTAGTGTGAGTATTCACCTATAATGTTTGTCCTAGGAAATGTGATATGTAAAAAAAATATGGCCGCGATGGCCCAATCAAAATGTAGCATGTTTCGCGGCCATATTTGTGGGGTATTATGTGATGGCGTTTATGGGCGGGCAGGCGGCCGGACGGGCAGGTGGGTGGCCGGCAGAGTGGTTTCCCCACGATAACTCCACTACCGTTTATCGGATCGCTTTGAAACTTCATCGGATGATTGGACCAGCTCTCAGGAAGAAGCCTATCGAAATCGACGATGATCCGAAATCCAAGATGGCCGCCAGCCACCGACGGCCATCTTAAAAATTGGTTTCCGCAGGATAGCTCCGCTACCGTTTTTAGGATTGCTTTGAAACTTCATACGATGATTAGAATAGGTATGAGGAAGAAACCTATTGAAATCGACGATGGTCCGAAATCCAAGATGGCCGCCAGCATGGCTGCCATCCACTGGCGGCCATCTTGAAAATTGGTCTCCGCAGGATAGCTCCGCTACCGTTTTTAGGATTGCTTTGAAACTTCATACGATTATTAGAATAGGTATGAGGAAGAAACCTATTGAAATCGACGATGATCCGAAATCCAAAATGGCCGCCAGCATGGCTGCCATCCAGTGAGGGCCATCTTGAAAATTGGTGTCTGCGCGATAACTCCACTTCCGTTTATCAGATCGCTTTGAAACTTCATAGGATGATAAGCAGCCATTTCCCTTAATCTGGCTCTGTTTATTTCCCTTGAAGTCTGATGTAAAATTGGAAATTCTTTGAAATCTAGCTGCTCTCAGATGACATCTCGTACATTCCCGGAAGCAACCCCCTCCTCCCAACCCCAACCCCCCCCCCCCCATCCCAACCCAACCCAGCCACCGGGCTACAGATTTGCACACGTACACTGTCCACAGGTTTGCGTGTGGCATACACGACCTTTTTCAAAGCGTGTGGGAATAAACAAGGACAAATTTGTCAATGTCCGCGTCGTTGATATATTTTTCAACTGAGCTGCTGTGTGGTCAAAATTTTCTATTTTGGAAATTATCGCTGAAGGATGTTGCTGAAAGATGTTGTCGTTTAGCATTTAACCCCAAAATTGTCACACGTCTTCGGGACCCCGCGGCCAATCCTCCACCCGAGTTTGGAAAAGATCCCTCTAGTAGAATTAGAATTATTGAAAACTGCGGCAAAATATCCATTTTGAAAAGAATGTTGCACAAAGATGTTATTGTTGCATTTTGATCCAAAAATTGGAATACCTCTTCAGGATCCATCTGGCAACCTTCCCTCCAAGTTTAGAGTAGATTCCTCTAGTAGAGTTGTTGGAGAAAATGCGGAAAATATATCCATTTTGAAAATAATATTGCTGGAAGCTGCTGTTGCTCTTACGTTTTACGTCCTGTAACGTGGGTAAAGATGTGGGAACACTCAATCAAACAGACGCAAAATGTAATCAAGTCGGCTATGTATGCATATGTAAACAAGCCGGTCAAATTGATGCGCTTAAAATCATATCACTGATAAATTCCCTGTTGGTCTATCTCATTTTCAAGGCAACCATACAGAAAAACCGTTGAATAGAGGCAGCAACGGTTTCTAGTCAAATTAATTTCAAAATATTTAACAAAATAAGTTTTATATCATAAAAAATGTATTTTTCAGGGATTTGTCGGTGAATAGCTTTTGCTTGGTCTCTGAAAAATAGGGTTCAGTCAAGTAGGGTGCCTAAATTTTGCGGAATTTGCATTACCGCTGTCATAAATAGACGAAAGCCATAACCAACAGAACATTTTCTAATGGAATGCGACATATTTTATATTTGTAATCATTAATCTTATGAATACTACACGAATGTGCCTCTGGTTTAATCAACGCCAGACAAATAAAGATATAACATTTATTTTGTTGACGCATTCAGATATGGACAGTTTAGCGCTTTAACACTTAAATTTGCTCAAGAGAATTTCAATTTTTTCATAGGAAATGCCAATTTGCAGACCAGGAGAATACTATTTTTGAAAATTTACCGATAACCGAACCAGTCAATCCAGTGGTAAATTTTCAAAAATAGTATGCCCTTGGTCTGAAAATAGATATTTATCAACACCATTGTAGAAGCCCTTTTTGGCTGATATGAGTGTTAGAGGTTTAATCAGGGCCGTAGCCGAACTTAAAGCGTGCATGCCACGACTGGTATAACTTTGCACACATAGATCGCACATGTCACACATGTCTCAAAAATGCAGAAAATTCGCTTGATTTGCTTGAAACGTTCTCAGTTAATAACAAATACAACTTTTGTTCAATATCTGACAGCCTGCCACCAACGTGCTGCTTGATTCCCACCTCAAAATGTGTCACGTGTATGGGGCGTAATAACGCTAATTTATCTGCTCAGACGGTTATTATAAGAGGAGATTTTTTTTGTCTCCCTTTCACCATATTTTTCAATGAAAATGAATAAAATTTGCGCGATTTTTCAACACCTCTTTGATAATTATCGTGTGTACTAAAGGTAATTTCGGCGACACCGATTTGGATATCTGCCTTGTTTACTATTGATTCATATGCGCAGTAAATCTAGCCATAACTGGAGTGACGTAACTGAAGTGACGTATATATAGAGTTGGCTTATCGATTGCAGGAATTGAAAAAGTTGAAATCAGAATTCCTGTTTTGTGTGTTTTCAAATTTGCATTTCTTGCTTATTTATTACTGTATGCTCGCACAATCTATATGTGGGAGACGGATTTTGATGGTCTTTCCACTATATGGTATAGATGGCTATTACAATTGTTTTTGCATACCGACTTTAAGGCAGTGCAATACGTACATTTGGATAGGGCCCCTAAATGTCCAGCTTCCCCCATCCATCCCCACCCTCTCAAAAAATGGTAACACACAATACACGCATAGAGGCCGCACCTATAAGACTGATGTGGCCAAATCCCACATCCTCTGACATCGTAGGGCCCCACTGACATTACGGTTGAAACGGAACCCTAACTTTCTCACAATCCCATCACCAGTTCTGAGCACCACCTCCACCCCACCCCATCCCACCTAGCCTGGTAAGAATTTCAGAAACATTGCACAGCCCCCTCCCCTCCCCCCCCCACCCTGAGTCCTAAGTTTGGCTTTGCGTAGCTTGCAGGGGTGGGGTGGGGTGCGTGGGGTGTGTGTGTGGGTGGGGTGAGAGTGCAGTTGCTCATTTTAGACTTCTGAAGTGTACTTTTTTAAAAACTCTCGTAAAGAAAAGGTAATATGCATCTACAGAATTGCATGAGAGGTTCTCTGATCGTATCTAGACATCCACATATTTTGGAATGTACCTGGCCAACGCTATGGGCAGCAACAACTTCCAGTCAAATTAGACAATGTGACAGGATATGAATGATTTGGAATCTATACACCATAGTCTATCGGTGCAGTATAACATTTGAGATGAGACTAGCATCGCTTTAACATGTTTCCATAACAAAATAAAACATACTGTTGAATATTGTGTACATAATAGGATTGGACGACATTGCTATCTTCCAATCTAATTATGTTCAAATTATTCAACAGAACATTTCTTACATCGTGTTCAAAATTGTACTAACTATCGTGTTTCTGTTTTGTGTTTTGGAAACAAACTTATAACTGGTTGACGGTAACTTATTTATGAGTAATTTATGTACGCAGAAAATGGTTTATGCCGATATGCCTAATATTCGGTTGATACAATACTCATTCTATACATTTATATTGATACATTTATGGATTGTAAATACACCATATGATGATTAGCCCCTACACCATCCTTCAACCCCTTTAAAGGGGTACTAATCTCATCTCAAATGTTATATAGCACCGATAGGTTATGTTTTATATATTCCATATGATTCATATTCCGTAACATTCCCGTATCTGTATAACAATTATCTGCTTTGTAATATCGCGTAAATGTTTGACAGTGATCGCTACCATTTTGTCTCCTCGAGAGATAGTGTGTGATGCCATGTAAGTGCTGATGTAATTAAGTGCCAATGCAATTACATTCTTTATTATGTAATACTCATCTCCTTGAATATTGTGCAACTAATTTGACTAATCAGTCAAATTAGTTTCAAAATATTCAACGGCTTACCCGTTTAACTGCTATTATACCACATTGCCAAGCTATAACTGGCACCTCTATGACTGAGGGTATATATCTGATTGGTTGAACAGTCAATCGTGACAGCCATCATATGCTGTAGAAATGCACCGACATATAACTACTAAATCCTGGATATCTTTCGTTGTCGGCGTGATAAAAACGATAAAATGTCATGGATGTCTTATGCATGGGTGGCAAATTCTATCACCTGAATGGTTAGTATACGATACGGTGAGATGTCCTTTAACAAATGCGCCATTCCGTCACTGCGCACACGGACACCATTATTAATGACATACACTTCCCAGACCAGCCTGTGTACAGAGAATTAATCAGAGAATCGAGTGGAGAGCAATTTAGATATATCACTCGTTGCATACTCTAAATCACATTTTGTGTAGTTACAGAATTCCGACTTCCAACTACCATTAAATCAAATAGGAAACGGCTGACAAATGACTGGGGTAAGATGATTTGTCAACGATTTACGAGGCTTCGTTAAAGCACGGTCTGTTGTCGGTAAACGGACACGTCGAACAATCTGCAATTTCTAAATTGGTCCGATGTATTGATGAACTCTAACTGAAGTTAGGTCGCGCATGCTTCCAATAGAGGCGCCCATTTCAATTTATGCCCCACCCATCTATATAGCTAAACTCCTGCCCACTTTTCTAGCGTGTTGAAATCAATTTAAGTGTACATTGAATCTTGAATTCCCAGAATCCCAATTTCAAGGTAAATCCACAGGTAACCTGTTGCATATTTTGAAACTAATTTGATTGGGTGCGTTGTTGCCTATAGCATAGTCAAATTAGTTTCAAAATGTTCAATATTTATGAAACAGTAAAGGCATACCAGTCGTGGTCTCATTGTAGATGGTAACTACCCTGATAACGCAGTATACTGGGCCGATGGTTGGCCGATATCGGGCTGATACTGAAAGTATCGGCACGTTATATGCCCGGCATGGGCCCAGTAAGCTGCGTTATCCTGGCAAGGACATATTGCTGGATAACAAACCACGAGAGTCAAGAGACTTAACTTGTCTGCCTGCTGAATCTCTACAGACTACATTTTCCATGGGGTTTAACTCTGCATATGCTGAATATTTTGAAAACAATTTGATTCAATGGCTAAGCCACCAACAACTCTCAGTCATCGTACTAACATACTCCCACTCTCATCGCTTCACTGCTCAATACGAGAGCGTTAGTAGGAGAGGGAGACCGTGCGATAAGACGATTGTTGGAACCTTGCGCAATGCGTGCATTTGCGCGGGTACGCCGTTCATTGCGAAGGGAGGTAATCAGTGTTGGTAGAAATAAACAACAAGGGCGAATGGACCTTTCCACTTTATCGACCCATCATATGACATCATAATCAACTACGTGACGTGTAGAATGACATCATAATAAATGACGTCATGAATGACGTAGATAAGTACGTCACGAACGCATATTTGAAGACGGAATATCCGTTGTTGTACGAATTGTATTACTATTTAATACATATTCTGTTGAACATTTTGAAACTAATTTGACTTGGCGCTGTTGCTGCCCCTGGCAGTCAAATACATTACAAAATATTCAACAGCTTACCTGTATAGTTTTCAGGAAATTGATAGGTAGGGCATTCGGGGATCGATCAATCCCAACACGACGAAGTATGGGTGGATCTTAGCTAGAGGTGGGCGCGGCATAGCTAAAACTGGAAAGGTCTATTGTCAATACATTTTATTCTTTGCGGATAACACGCAGTTATTTTCCACAAATTACCCCACGCATATCCTCTTAATGACTGTCACCTAAATGAGGAAATACTGCACATTCCAGCGCCAAAGTTTACTTAACCCACAAACTCTCGCTTAAATGACGTCGTCTGGGTCATTATAAGATGGTCTGTCGGTGGCAATTATGGTAATGATAATAAATAGGCACTCAATGCCTTAATTTAGTGAAAATGTTTCTATTTATGTATGTAGCTCACTGGATTGAATTGTTTATATTTTGTAATTGAAATAATCAGGACCAGCTAGAAAGTCCAATGGAGGGAGCTGATCTGTCACTCAAGTATCTGACGACGTGATCAATGGAGGAGTCCAGTTTATCCATCAATAATATGACGCCATAATTCGCTATGATCCATGTAGGATGACGTCATAATCATTTACGTCCTCACTAACGCATAATTGATGACGGACTAAGCATTGTCGTACGAAACTAACTTGACTGGGTGCGGTTGCTGGCTATAACAGCAGTGACTTTCGGCATCCAGTCATATTGGTTTCAGAATATTCAACAACTTACCTGTATAGTTTTCTGGAAATTGAGATTCGGGGAGTGCAGGGATTGATTGCTCCCAACACGGGCAAAGCGTGGTGGGTCTTACTCAGAGATGAGACAAGGCATAGCTAAATCTGGATTCCTCTATAACAGAACTTGTTAACTGACGTCAAACTCAATATGACGCAGCTCGGTCACGAACGTCGAAGAGTCCTTCACGAAAATGTATTTTAATTTGTGGAATTCAGATTTCAAAGTTTCAAATCGATTACAACATGCTTAAAAGTGGGTGGAGTCTAACTATAAATGGGCGGAGCATAGCTAGAAATGGGCCGCTCTGTGGATAACTTGAAATGGTGAAAGGATACGAAATATAATACGCCTATAGGATGTAGATTGCAATATTTAAACTGACGTTCGGTGCGAATTAATATCCAAATAGTCTAGGCGAATTAATTCATGAATCCATTTGCTCGCTCAATCATATGATGTCATAATCAACTATGGGACGTGTAAGATGACGTCATAATCATGACGTCACCAATGATTCGATGCAGTCTGCCTTTAACGCTTACTAGACAGACAGGTTGTATGAATTGTAAGTTTTTACCATTTAATAAACATGCTGTTGAATATTTTGAAACTAAATTAGTCTCAAAATATTTAACAGCTAACGTGTGTAGTTTTATGGAAATTGATAGTCAAGGCATTCGGGCATCGACCGATGCTAACACGAACGAGGTGTGTGTGTGCGTGCGTGCGTGCGCGCGCGTGCGCGCGTGCGTGCGTGCGTGCGCGTTGAAAACATGTATGCAATGTGCACACGTCAGTAGGCCTATGTGCGGTTGAGCATGTACGACATATATGGTCAATGGTGAGAGAATGATGACAATCAGTGTCATTAGAATTAAACTCAAATCGATAATTGCCAATACATTCGCTTCTTTCCAGATAGTGGGTATAGCTATTTCTCGCAAATTACCACACATATCCTCTTAATGGCTGCCTCCTACATGAAGATATATCGCACATGTTGAAAGCAATTTGATTAATCATAAGAAATGGCCACCCTATATCTTAATTTAGCGAAAATAACTCTCTGAAGTGGATTGTTATTTCGTGTGATTGAATAAAGCAGGGCTCGCTAGAATAGCAAATTACTACTCAGTCTTACTCTCATTTATCTCGATAACAGAGGGTGCGGTATATCTAATATACTTTTTTGTTTATCCGCCACTCATATTACGTCATAATGGACTACGTCACGCGTATGCTGACGTCATAATCAATGACGTCATGAATGACGTAGATAAGTTCGTCACGAACGCGTAATGGATCTTTCCAAGTTTTCCCATCCATTATATTGCGTCATAATCAACTACACGACGTGTAGTGTGACGTCATAATCACGACGTCATGAATGATTTGAAATAGTCCGTCTTTAGCGCTTAATAGTCCGACACGAATTGTGTGTCTTTACGATTTAATAACCATTCTGTTAACTAATCTGACTGGACGCTTTTGCTGCCATAGACATAAAAATATTTAACAGCTTACCTGTATAATTTTCTGGGCATTGATAGTTGATCGAGGTGTGGGTGGAGCTTAGCTAGTGATGGTCTTTACTATATAATAAACATGCTGTCGAAAATTTTGAAACTAATGTGACTGGGCGGTTTAGGCAGCAACAGCGCCCAGTAAAATTACTTTCAAAATATTCAACAGGGTGTTTATTAAATTGTAAAGACATACAATTCGCACAACAACGCTTAGCCCGTCATCAATTAGGCGTTCGTGACGAACTTATCTATGTCATTCATGACGCGGTTGATCCTACACGTCACGTAGTTAATTATGACGTGAAATGATTGATGGATACACTGGAAAGATTCGTTTGGCGACGTGTGCATTTAAGACCAAGTTTGTGTGTGTGTTGTAATATTTAAGGCGTTTATATGCTAGTTCCCAATGCTAGGGTCTAGACTCACGCCTGAAGACCAAGTTTCGTTTTTCTTTCCATTGCTTATGTATACGAGTATTGTTCAGACGAGATTTGAAAACAGCTTTACTGTAAGTAACCAGCTCCCCAACTCATGAAAAGGCTAAAATGCACTGACAAATAGAGACAAATCAACGACTAGATTTAGAAATAATCCCACCCACAAACGCAGACGATTTTCAGCACAAATTGTAAGCCGCGCAGAGACATAGCCGTGGTCGTTGCAACTGCCATACACACCTTATAAAGACAAACTTACCTCCCTTACACCATACAAATATCATTTCGGGCAAAGCAAAGGTGGCTCCATCAGACGGATGCTTTTATACCAATGGAGGAGTCCGATCGGTAACTTGAGTAAATGGCGTCGTATTCAAATACATTACGCGTAGCTTGACGTCACCGAAACTAATTGAACTGGGAACTGATTCTGCCGAAACAGCCCCAGATAAATTAGTTTTAAAATTTCAACAGTTCACCATTATGGTTAACTTGAAATTGGGATTCTGTTAATGGACCTTTCCAAGCTTGTCTATTGCTCATTTGACGTCATATGACGTCATAATTTACTAAGTTGCGTGTAGGATGACGCCATACTCATTATGTCGTAAATGATTCAATTTGGCTCGTCTTTAACTCTTAATAGTTCGACGCGTTGTACGAATTGCATGTCTCTATTAGTTAATAAACATGCTGCTGAATATTTTGAAACTAATTTGACTGGACGCGGTTGCTGCCTTAGGCAGCAATAGCGTCCAGGCAAATTAGTTCCAAAATATTCAATAGCTTACCTGTATAGCTTTCTCGAAATTGATAGTCAGAGAGATTAGAGATCGCTCAATCCCAACACGAGCTAGGTCTGGGAGGAGCTTAACTAGGGATGGGCGGGGCATAGCTAAAACTGGAAAGGTCAATTCGTGTTTCAAAATATAGAAATTGATTGACACATACGTACCGTACACACTTGGCGGCGCTTAGATTGAAATACGTCCCTCTATCCTTTGACCCCTACAGCAATATTCCGATATTCACAAGTCGTGTTCCATGGCACACCCACCCGGTCTTCCAGCCCTAAGATATCATTAGTGCTAGCTTATTTGAGGTAGAAGAGTCGCAGGATACTAACTCCGAAATGGCATATGAAAAAAAACCAATATCCTAATTTCCCAAGAATCTCCATGGTGGCAACTACAATATTCAAAATGGCATTTAAGAAGGTCACGGTTTATCGTTGATTGCTATAACGTTCTATGTCTGATGAAACACACAGTTTGTTATTAGCACACATAATACACTCATCTTTGACCGTATTCTACTACAATGCATACTGGTAAATGGATAACGCATATTTCTGTATACATTGCACTTGGTTTTGGTCAATGTGGTTTATTAGATATAGAAAACAAAAGCAATATAGCGACGAATGGTGGACTCTTAGTAAGTTTAGATATGTCTTTTTCATCTCTGATCATGTAAGATTCGCTTTCTACGAATTTCTCCCAGGTCATTGTATCATATTTGCCAATGCTCTTGGTCTACAAAACGTTTTACAGAAGAGAACAGAACCTTATTATCTCCCTTTACCTGTTGAGCGGAAAACTGCTTCCACTTCTGGAGATGAGAAATCAGACTTAATTCTGATTATCAGCGAATTACTAGGAAGCCATTCAAATGCTGATCATTTAACGCTATGAACCGGTAAGCCAAACCCGAAAAATCATGTACAATGCAAGACATATTCTGTGGAATATCTTGACGTTAATTTGACTGAAAGTTGTTGCTGCATATAACAGCAACATAGTCCCGTTATATTAGCTTCACATTATTCATCGCCCCCCGCCCCCTCACCCCCGCCCCTCCCAACCCCACCACCATTACCTCACTCCCGCCCTCCCCCCCCCCCGTCTATCTATCTCTCTCGCTCCCTCTCTCTCTCTCTCTCTCTCTCTCTCTCTCTCTCCTACCCCACTGCCCTCCCTCCATCACTCCCTCCCCCTCCCTCCCCCTCCCCCCCTCTCGCTCTCTCGCTTCCGTATCTTTCACTAGCCCTATCTCCACCGTCTCCCCCCCCCCCCCCCCCCGCCTCTCCCCTCCCTATCTCTGCCTCCTCTCTCATTGCATCTCCTTCTCCATCCGTCTCTCCCCCTTCCTCTCCATCGATCCCTCCCTCCCTCCCTCTCCCCCCCCCCTCCCCCTCAATCCATTAAGGTAACCTGTCGCCACAACGAATTGGCAATGCCTGACATGTGTGTGTGTGTTGTAATATTTGAGGCGTTTATATGCTAGTTCCCAATGCTAGGGTCTAGACTCACGCCTGGCCTTTATGGTTTCTGTTGAATTCTTGTGAATTCTTGTGACGTCGGTTTGTGCATTAGCTTGTGTCTCTCTCTGTGTGTATGTGTGTGTTGATCGTTGTCTCTCGATTTTGTCTCATGTTGCTGTTCTTTTCCATGGCTTTTTTTGTTGCTCCTCATGCTTGGGCGTGTGTAATGGGGATGGCCTAACCTGGACCTAACAGGGGTGGGTAAGGGATGGGGTAGGTGTTGGGTCGGGGGAGGTGTGTACGGTCTTATGACCTGATGCACCCAAGGGGGGGCTTTAGGTCAGAGACCTCCCGGCCCCTTTGGGTGGAGTGGGGAGGTTGGGGTGTGGGGTCTTTCGGGTCCTGGGACCCATTTGGTCTTCTGGCCATCATCCGAGCAGGCACCAGCGCGCACTTGTTTGATTTTGATTGGTTAGGTAGCCCGTATGGTGACTGTGACCGTCCGAGGACGAACTCGGTCAGTCATCCGGGTTACATCCCTCCATAGTCCCCTCGAAAATTCCGAAAGATTCTAATTCTAGCAATTTGGTTTTGGTTTTGTAATCCGTATGTTGCGTGGTTCCATCCGAGGAGGGATCCATTCAGCATCCGGTTTACTTTGACTATGCCGAAATTTCTTGCCTACCTAACCCTAGCTCACGTTCACACAGTGATGGGCACTGTGTGACGGGACCTCAGTTTAAAGTCCCATCCGAGAAGACTGCGCCTGACATGTGGCTGAAATAGCACGCTTTATCAGTCAGCATGAAATGTCAAAGGTACCTGGAGATGCATTGATGACTAACATGGTCTCCAGAAACGGACGCGTGATTTCCTCAACCTACTGCCAATTGCGTATCTGAGAATTCTAATTTCATTTACCCCTTAATTTAGCGACTGAATTCTAATCTTGCTATACCGTAATCGATGTTGGAGTGCTATTGTATATTCTGAGATTACGTTGCTGAAAACCTTTGCTGTCTTACTGAAAAGCAACAACAGGCAGAAACACCTTTACAAAATGAATACTTGTTGGCCGTCTAAAAGGTAGACTCTAGTTGACTATTTAGAAGTATAAGGGTAAATTGACTGATCGCTGTCACGATGTAGGAATATCGTGACGGTAATAGATTCAGCTTAAGCCATGAACAAATTAAAATGGCGTGTATGATTTGCTGGTTGAGTATGTGAGAAGAAAAAGACAATAACGTCTTTCTTTTCGTGTCAACGACCCCGTCCCCCCCCCCCCCCCCCCCCACACACACACAAAGAATTTAATGGACATTGAACAATGTACTTAATCATCTTATTTTTTTAAAGTTTTATTAATGGTCAACATTCTCTCCAGAATGATTGAAAATAAATTTGTTAAAACGTTTAGGGGCTTAATTGGTCTACCTCAATGTAATGAAACGAAATAAATCTTAACATATGCTGATTTCATTCCTTATAAATTAGATTCATTTTTTAGTTGCGGCGTTGAATTAGGGATACGTAGGCCTATTCCTAATTCAACCTCACATCTAACAAAATAAAATTAATTTATGCTCAATAAAATCACCATATAAGATTTCTTTCTTTTTTAATGAAATGGAGCGACGCAGCCAATTTAAGCCCATACGGTTATATAATTCTAACAATTTTATTTTCAAGCATTCGAATGTGAAAGAGTGCCTACAATTGGTCTAGGAACATTTCTCGAGCGCGTGCCTCCCTTTGTACTTTGGCAATGATTTCCAGAAATAAAATATAGATTTCTAATGCTTAGCGCAATTGGTCAACTATTGCTAACAATATTGGTAACAACCATGTTTTGCAGGAAAAAGTTGTCTGTGTGCCGAATATCAGCCGTGTTTGATACAGTCAGCCCATAAATAAGTTATGATGTTTCTAGAAGAAAACCCCCGAAACATGTTAGTTCTAAGAAATATGTTGAACATAATTGGATTGGAAGACATGTCTACCTTAAGCAGCAATACTTTTCAATCCAATGGACCTTTCCAGTTTATCCATCCATTATATGACGTCATAATCGTGCAGAATGACAGCATAATGACTGTCGTCATTATGACGTCATCAAAGACGGACTATGCGTTGTTGTACGAATTGTACGTCTTTACTATTTAATAAATATTATGTTGACCATTTTGAAACTAATTTGACTGGGCGCTGTTGCTGCCATAGACAGCAACACCACCTACTTAAATTAGTTAAAAATTAATCAACAGCTTACCTGTATAGTTTTCAGGAAATTGATAGTCAGGGCATTAGGGTATCTATCAATCCCAACACGGCGAAGTGTGGCTGGAGCGTAGCTAGTTAGAGGTGGGCGGGGCATAGCTAAAACTGGAAAGGTCAATTACGTTTATAGTATTCAAGAGTACATTTTACTGTGTTTTTTAAAACATTAACAATTATTTCTGACCTGTACGGTATTTCCATCGAAAGTTGGTTGTGTACCATTTGCTGGTTCTCTTTGGCGCAGAAGATTTGTTTCAGCAAACTATTTTAGCCGTCTGCGGATTCACGCCAGCAAAATAATTTGCGCGCGAGTACATCTATTTCCGGATTCCAACGGAAAATGTTTCGTTTAAATTGTTTCTGTGACGCAGAGACAGCCACACTTTGTTGACAGGAATGTGGCAACAGCCCACAATTGATGATTACAGGTTATCCATAAAGAATATGACGTCATAACCAATTACGTGACGCATAGGGTGACGTCACAATCAACCACGTCATGAATGACGTAGTTAAGTTCGCCACGAACGCTTAATTGATGACGAATTAAGCGTTCTGATACAAATAATATGTCTTTCCTATTTAATAAACATGGTGTTGAATATTTTGAAACTACTTTGTCTCAAATTAGTTTCAAAATATTCAACATCTTACCTGTATAGTTTTCTGGAAATTGACAGTCATGGAGTGCAGGGATAGATTGATCCCTACACGGGCAAAGTGGGTGTGGAGTTTAGCTAAAGATGGGCAAGGCATGGCTAAAACTTGATTCCTCCATTGCTGGCTGAACCAACTCGTCAGTGCCAAATAGAACCAAAACAATTTTCTTTCGTTTACTAACGGCCTGAGTGAAATAAACACATCCGAAAAAAGCACTTCACGATTTAGGGAAAAGACACGTTGTCGCAAAGTTGCTGCCAACACTACAATTATTGGTCAAAGCTGAACAGTGTTCCGCTGTACGTAGTGTTTTATTTTTTTGGCCGGCACCCCACAGGACCAAGTTTTGATGGAAATATCAAACGTGCTTGATATCATACACGTTGTCGAGGAACAATGTTTTTATGTTTCGGTGACACCACATGGACAATTTTTGATACAATGAGGACAATGTTTCCAGCGGAAGTTGACCGTATGTGTTAGACGTCAATTAGTGTCCCTCTTTTCAGATGCATGTATCGGGTACACCCCACATCTACCCATTATCATCTTACATATTATGTAACCACGAAGAGATATAGGACAAAGAGTTATACAATTCCCCCACGTTATTCGCAATGTTTTGCCTCAATACTTCTTATGGCGACCGCCTGCAGCCAATTTTTACTAAGAAACATTAGTTGCAACATCAGTTTGCAGAAAAAGTTGGCCATGCGTGGATCACGGAAACATAAAACTATTCTCCCCAAACACATTTTTGGATATCAAACATATTTCATTCAAGGTCTGGTCGTGCCAACAAAACAGAAAGCATTGTTGACCGTTTAGAGCTTGGGACCCCAGTGATGTGACCGGCCCAGGTAAATATTGCTGACAGATCAGCTCAGTATGTCCAGAGTTACCAAATGTGTTTCTGTTTTCTCATTTACACGTAATTGGGTAAATCCTAAATATGGTATCATATGGGCTTATAAGCATATGGTATTAGACCTATATAATTATCAAACTATCTGCCTTTGGCTAGTGATAAACAAATTGCGATACATTAAGCAACCTATTATTAGCCTATTTACACTATTATCATAGTCTTGTTTGTATTAGGAGTGACACTCATTTTTAACCGTCGTGATTTCTAGATAAGGACATGGTCTTTGTCCTGAGAAAGTAAAATCATGATAAAGCACGTTACTGGGCCGGTACTGGGATAGCTTAGCAATAATGCCACCCGCTAATAGAATCCATGTAGAAAAGCGCAAGTGGACACGAGGAAACAGAAACACAGCCGATACGTTATCACCGACTAGAGACAGAAGTTGGTAAAGTGAGGAATCATCTCATTTAGCTAGCAGCTTACGACATATCTTCACTGAACGTGGCGATGTTGGGCGGCTCAGGTTAAACGCTTAAACTTCGCCACCCGCAAACGCCGCGACCGTGACATGTACTTTTACCCGCAGGTGCATATTGAAACTTTATCAGCCGAGATACTGCAAGAGACAGTAATATGCCTAAAGGAAAGTCACTACCAGGAATGCGCGTCCCAGGTAACGTGAACACAGCGGCCGACATAGAGTTGATAGGTGAGGCCAATATGGAACAGACGGGGAACATTATCACGATTAACGTCCCCGTCAGCGGAACACAATATACAGAAACCCTGTCACATCAAAGCCCAGGTATTTCAAGCATTACCAGGTAAACTACAGGTCCCTGCCAGGTACAATAATCAGCCTATAAGATTAGCCTGATTGCATATAACAGATCTGATAAGCCCTTATTGAAAGACCTGTTGCAAGTCTTGAACATGCACATTTACAGATGGTGCAGTTTTCGCGAGGCTCACCCGTACAGACTTTAATTCTAATGGTCAGTGGATTTTAGATAGCTGCAATATTTAACAGATCACGAGATCATATGTGTGACAGATCTAGCGAATCCGAAATAGGCGGAGACCTCCTACTCACATGTATGAATGTCGACCTGGAGAGCATAGACTAGTGGCGAGATCAGTGAGATGTCTCTTTATGACAGGAAGGATTCTCCTAGTCTAAGGAATTAAGCAGACAGGGTTGGTTGTTCAGTGCCGACTCTAGGTGAAATGGCGTCCCGGGCCATACCAAACTGTTTGCGCTCCTACTGAGTTGGATTGGGGGCGGGTGTCCCTGAGTACTTCACCTGGATATTTGGAATTGTGGACGCTCTCAGAAGGCCTTTCCCGCAAGTCTAGACGTGATTTGGCGGCCCCTATTGCAGTGGCGCTGTTATTTAAATATGTTGGGAATGGCTGCTTGGAGTTGCAGTGAGTGTACGCTATATCGGCCTTAAGGTTAGTAGCTAGGTGGGGTTTTCTTATTTTTATATGCAATGATTTCCAGTATACAAATGCTTGGAATCCGCGATATGTAAATGGGCCCCATGTACGTTTCGTATGTTTCATAAACCGATTGAAAGCTGCGACAAATAACCAAATTCTTTGGAACTGTCTGCTATGCCGCGTAGCCTACATTTATGAGATGGGCTATAATCAGTGTCTCATTCGCACGCTTCATTCAAATTGCAAAAATCAAGACAAATGACATACCCATAAACACACGCTCTATATTTCTGAGTTCAGCGCATACAGCTGGCACAGCCACGGCGATAAAAGGCCCCAAGTCAACTGACTTTGAATTCCCAAATGTACCACGTGGGCTTAGTGCTACAGAAAGCAAAATATTAGAAAAAATCAATTTGATTGATATATGTTGCTGTACGAGATAGCACCAACCATTAGTGAGAATATTTTCTGAATAATAAAAATTTAAGAAATAGTAAATGCGCTGTATTCATCATATGGAATGAAACGGTTCGTCACATGGAATGAAATGTTTCAGAGAACGTTATTCAGTATTTCTATTTGTCACGACATTTATTACAGCCTCAGATTTGTCCTGAGAGCAATGTTCCAAGTTGTTTGCACAGACTCATTCATATCGAATACAGAGACCGATCTATGGCTATGCCGCGTACATAATATAGGTACACGGTTTTGAACTGGGGTTAACACATTTACGCATGCATTTATACAATCTAATTTCAAAGGTAACTATCAAAGATCTGGTAAGATACAGATACGATGTTTAATATTAATAACGAAATTAACTACTGACTGTTGCAGAACAGCCTCAAATTCAGTTAGCCTCAAATTAGTCAACATAACGTTTATTAAATTGTAAATCGGCCAATGCCATGCAATTCAGAAGCTTACTTATCGGACCTTTACCGCTTTCGTGGCGGACCTACGCCTTTCGATTGTGACGTCAGCTAACAACTAACAACTGACATATTTTGATTATGACGTCAGATACCCGCGTGACAGATCGGATCCCTTCCATGTGGGTTGTGATGTAGGCATAGTAACTCAAAGAATTATGTTTCGCGTGGACAGTAGAATGTTTCTCTAGGAAAAATGTTTGGGGGGGGGGCTGGGGGAGGAGTGGGGTGGGGGGGGGGGTCTGGTGTTTGAATAATGTCGCTGGAAAATGCTGCTAGCACAACAGCGACTTACACCAACCTTGTTTTCTTTATGAATAGCATTCCTGACCACATAAGTGGAATTATATCAAACAAGAAATCAGTCGTACAATTGTTATCGGTGCACTATTTACCTGACTGTGCTTCCAAGTTATCTGATAACACATGTTAACAGAACACGAACTTGTTGGATAAGTGTACTTATTCAGTACAAATCCCACCACACATTCCAGTTAGTTCTACATATCGTCTTTGGCGTTGCCTTAGGATAGCAAATAGTCAAGATGAGTTTCGTTTGGCTTTTTCTGTTGATGACACCGGCAGTATTCATTGATGTGACTGGACAGCCCATACAGTCTATGTACCTACAAGGGATGCACCTGTCCCTGGCAGGCTCAGGAGCAGTGTGTGCAGTGTGGTATATACCCGCTTCACTACGAGTAGGCAACTTCGACCCGACTTGCTCGTTCGGTCCAAGCCAGAACACGAGTGATAGACGAACATCTGGCGGACATGCGTACACCTACACCGCTGGGGAATTCGTAGGTAAGTGAGAATTTGTGTTGGCATTTTGAGACGTATTTAATGGGAATGACACTGCCATGAACTTCAGCGGGGACATAGATTCACACATTTAACTCTTCTACACCAATAAGCCTTTCAATCACACATTCCACTCACCCATGTTGCCAAATAGCCACCACTCCTTCCGTTACCATCGTCCTTGTTAACGAGGAGTTGTAAGGGAAAGATGCTATTGCTATCGGCTCAGTGTCGGAGATTTGTTGTAAACATGGGCGATGGGAACGGTGAAAAATAAATGTGCAGTGTTCACAAAATGAACAGTATTCAATCCAGTATGTGCAGTGATCATATTGGTTATGTACAGTTATAGAATTCTAGCAAACCAGTGACAAATCAAGTCCAAAAAGTATTCCTTCATCGCAATGTTGTCTCTGAGTTCACATCAGAATCACGTAGATCCGTCACGAAAATTGAAAAGTCATGAACATGTATGAATAAATATCTTTGATGAATTTGCAATTTAATAAACATTTAAAAATAATTTGACTTGGAGCTGCTGGTGCCTATGGTAGCAACAGCCCCCGTCAAAATAGACTCAACTATTCAACAGCTTATCCGTATAGCAGGGTAAACATCGATAAAATCGAATAATATTAGAAACCACTAATTGTCCACATTTCGCTCTGTATGAGATGCACTCCCAGAGATTTAGATTTTAAAATGTTCGGTGCGCGCGTGCGTCCGTACGCGTGTATGATCCTTGACCCCATGTGCAGTGATCAATCCTATACTCTGGGGAGGGGTAATTGTGTTGGGTCTACGATAAGACCATGCGACAGGGGCCTTATCAATGGTCTTCCGGCAGAAATTTCGTAGAATTGAACATTCTGAGATAAGATCTCCTGCATTCTCATTGAGATAAAAAGTACATTGACTGTGTTTTAACATATCTATGACCATTTGTATTATATCGAAGCTGTGAGAAGTGAGGGGTGAGGCTATGGTAACACCCATCGCCAAAAGGTGGGTCTGTACATACAACCAGACAGAGGGTGGGGGTGGTACGGGAAATCTGGAAATCTAATGCTCACAAATAACCCCTCCTGCAGTGCCATTGGAAAATATGGATCCCTCAGTTGGCTGCTAAATTCTTTAATTTTTATCCAATTAATTATAATTTAAAATCTTGCTGGGTGAGGTTGATGGTTTCTCGTTGGTGAATCACAATGACATCATGGTCATGACGGTACTAAGAATGGGCCTAATTGCGCATAGCATTCAAAATCTGAGAACAATTAATTTCCAACAGTCACATATGATTATTTAGTTTAAATGGGCTCAAGGTTGTTGCAGCCTTATGTTAGAAGTTACTGCTGCATAACCGTCCAGGGTAGCAATGGTTTCAAGCTATTGCTTCCCTGGGCGGTTACATATATACCTTCTAGTAATAAGACAGCTACAACTCTTAGTCCAGTTAGTCTAGAAAACACGAGTAACGGATTTCAGTTCAAGTGGGTCACAAAATGTATACCAGATATGAATGACATAGATCCTCACTGAACGTATAACGATAACGAATATTTGGAAGTTACTATGACTGGTCAGACTGAAAGGTGTTGCTACCTAAGGCAACGACAGCTTGCAGTCAATTAGTTGCAGAATATTCAATACCGTATACTACCCGTATGGTTGCTTTGCAATTCAGTTAGATGTGATCAAAATCCGAAATACAGTTGCACAAGTGTTGAATAATATAAGAACACCAAATTTATTAACAGACTTATGGAATTACAAAAATAAGTTTAAAATGTAGGCCTTTCGCAATTAATGGCCCCCTTCATCAACACTACAGACACAATAAGATATATTCTTGACAATATAAATAGTACTCTGCTGAAGATTTTGAAACTAATTTAACCCGTAGCTTTTGCTGAGCAACATATTAAAAAGTTTCAAAATATTCAATAACTTATAATACGGTGCATGGATGGTTGCTTTGGAATTGAAATATTGGAATTTCAAGAATGATATGGTTAAACAATCTTAGTACTAGTGTTCCTAGCGCAACAGCTGAATATTTTTGGGAGAGAAACGGTACGCCAGGTGGGGCTAGGATACTATCCCAGAGGGGCCGGGTGGTTATCTCCCCTGCATCCTATGACTCCGCCCCTGACATACCACATCCTGGGATTTACGCCCCTTGGTCTAACGTTGTAGCTGCTTTTTTCTTCGTGCGTTCGTTTGTGGCCGAGTCTCAGGAAATATTGATCAAATCTGGATCAGATGGTAGCACAGTTTAGCAGAAGTTATGTTCAAATAGCTAGTATTTCTCATCTTCTTGGACATAAATTAATCCAAACAAGCACAAAAGCCAAGGGTTGGTGATTGTTCGACATATTAAAAAAAAAACCCATTAATTTACTATTAAATACTTAGTCCATCGTTCACAGCCGCAGTTCTCTCATATTTCAGAGCGAATAAAAAAAAATTACCTTGTTTGTGTCAACGTATGCCTCAGCCAGGCCAAAATGGCTTCTGCAGTGGTCTTGAATAATGCCGATTTACAGACCAAGACAAGATTAGGCCTATTCCTGAAAAGTTAGAGTTTGAATTACTGTATCAATAGACGAGTCAGTCATTAGAGTGGTAATTGAATACAATAGTAGGCCTATTTTCTAGGAAATATTTACTGAGCAAATTCAATATGATAAGTAGTTTATATAACAGTAAACAGCATAATTATCTACCGCAGGAACACTAAACATGGTAGTGATGAATGTGACGGAAGCCTTCGGAATGTCGCATTCACGCTACTCGTACCGTTGCGGAGACCCAAACTACGGCTTTGACAATGAAAGCAGAGCTTTCGATTTACAACCTGATGGAATTGTAGATCCTGTGAGTACCTCGACCGGGACGGCCAAGATGATCGCGTTGGTTGCTGATGTCATGCATATACGTGGTCGGCCCACGATAGACAGCATAGCAAATATGGTTCAAAGAGGCGATGTCGAGTTAATTGTTCACGCCGGTGATATAGGCTATCAGGTCTGCATAAATAGCCTACATGCAATCATCATCAGCATCCCACCACCACCACCACCACCACCACCACCACCACCACCACCACCACCACCACCACCACCACCACCACCACCACCACCACCAACAACGACAACAACAGCAACACCTGCTACTAGTACTACTACTACTACTACTACTACTACTACTACTACTACTACTACTACTACTACTACTACTACTACTACTACTACTACTACTACTACTACTACTACTACTACTACTAATACTACTACTACTACTACTACTACTACTACTACCACTACCACTACCACTACTACTACTACTACTACTACTACTACTACTACTACTACTACTACTACGACTACTACTACTACTAATAGTAGTAGCTTACTTTCTTTCACGCATAGGTTCTAATACTTCTAATAATGTTCCTGTCTACATGTTTTGTGCAACCTACAACCATCATCTGGCGCAATTTTAGGTTTAAGCAACACGTTGCTTGCTGTATGCATACAGCATAGTCACTAGTTTTCCTACAGGACTCTGCCCCTCACCATGAGTGGGAGTGTTTCTGTAATCTAACAGAGCCATATACTGATAAGTTCCTGCATCTTTAGATTTTTAACTGTCTTTTTGTTGTCTTAGCTGCAGATCCAGCTTTTCCGCTAGCTTTCGCGGTATGTGGGAGAGATGTGAAATGTGCAAACTCCCATTTGATGGCAAATGTTTCGAATTGATCCGTAATAATTATACTGCGGAGAGCCATATTGTACTAAATGTCTTTTAAGTTGTGTAATTATGATAGATATTTTTGATAATCTACTTCCCAAAACTAACTATGATAGTTAATGATGCCTAAATCGTCTTGATTGTCTAATGAGAATAAATCTATACTGATTTTCTGAAATGGACGGTCAGGTAAATCATGGAAATTAAAGTCTCCTTCACCTGATCCAGGCCAAACGTTCCACATGTTTCTCTTGATATACCTGGTCAAAATAATGATTCACATGCTTCCAGTGGTTAACGGTCTGAATGCATAGTTACATGACGACCAAATGTGTAAAGATGAAATTTCTCGACCGCAACAACGACACTTAATATTTCTTTCTCAATTTGAGCCTATCTCGTTTCTGTTATCATTAATGCATGACTAGAGTAGCCGATAGGCTATCAATCGTTCAACAGTGATGTACCAAGACCGTTCGAACTTGCATTCCTTGACCTGTTGATAGTACAGCAATGCCGGAGCTGAAGCTATGAGCGTCTTATTGTCCATAAATGCGTTTTCCTGAACATCGGGCCAATTCCACTCTACACATTTCTGCACAAGACTATATATTGGCTAAATAATTCCCGATCATTTAGATGGAAATAAATAGTTGACAAATTCTCAGAATCGTTGCACATCCTCTACATTGTTACGAGGTGGCATATCTGCTATAGTCGATATTTTAGAGGGATCTGCTTTCAGTCCTTGTGCTGTGTACTCAAATGTCCTATAAATGTTGCTTCACCATGTTCAAGTTTCAATTTCTCCTTATTTAACTTAATACCTTTCTCGAGACGTCTCTGGAGAACGCTGTCTAAATTCGTATCATGATCAGTCATCGCCTCTTCAATGGGATCACCGACGCCATAAACAAGAACATTTGCTGTCATACAGATCAAGTTATCTAATCCTGACTGTGCCTGATTTAATAGTTTCTAAAAAAAATCTTTGAAGACACGGACAACCCAAAGGGCAATCGTCAGCAACGGTATTTTCCAAACGGAGTTTCAAAAGGTGTCATTGTACTTGATGCTTCATCAAGAACTAGATGCCAAAATCCTACTTTCAAGTCACATGGTGCCCAGCCTTTTATGATTTTTTGTTCGGAAAATAAGTTCGGACGAGTGCAAAAGCGCACGGGTTGCCCTTTTCAGACATAGCGTGCAAGCGCGTAATTTGTCTCTTCCCGCGTTTGCATATGTGAGCATGCTGAAATGCATACCAATCTTCATTATATACTATAACTTGTTAGTATTTGTTAATATTGTTATAATTTTATGTAGATAAATCATATGGTTATTCAGACTAATTGGGTTGACTTGGGTCGAATTTGCGCGATACAAAAACGAAAACTGGTAACAGATTAAGTATTTCAAGGATTTGCTAGTTCAATAAAAAATCCGGATATTTGACTGGATGTTCGGAAATCCAGATACCTGTTAAGAAATCCGTATCTTTTTTGATAAACCTGGAGACGTGGTCGCCTGAAGTCAGCGGTACTAAACCCTGTCGCTTTAGATAGTTTTGGCAGTACATCGTCTAGAATCGGTGACTTATAATGGTCACGTTTTAATGCTCGATTCAGCATTTGCGGATCAATGCACACTCGAATAGTTGATGATTTTTTCGAAGCTCCGAGAAAGCTATTAACCCAATCGGTGGGTTGGTTGGCTGACATTAGTATGCGTTTATTTACTAAACAATACATTTCTTTCTTAGACTTGTCTTTTAGCGCGACCGTGCACGTAATTACAACTGCTTCAACACACTTTTAAATGTACAGTTTCTTTCAACATTTCAAATTCGCCATTAAATACATCTGAGTATTTTCAAGAACATCAAGAGAATTCAACTTTTAACAGAATGTACCTGTTTGTAATTGTCTCCATACATCACAATTATCTTCATTTGCAATCCAGTTGACAGTCAAAATAGTGGAGTTTTATTTATATCCGCGACAACCCAGAACGGTACTGAGTATTTGTTCTACGTCTTAGAATTAGCTACAACACGCCTACACATTCCGTTTAGCTAACTTCCTACTGGCTTAACTTACATTGTATGCCCCATATGAATCATTTTGTTCGTAAGAGTGGGCTTTAACAACATGAATAAGTAATGGATTAATCAAGAAATAAATAACTTTTGAATCTTGAATCTTGAAAAGTGGCAAACTGTTTGAGCAATGAACGTGTATCAAGCTGAGATTTTACTGATTGCCAACGCAACATTCTAGAAATAACGATTTGTCAGAGTTGGAATCTGGAAGCTTATCAGCATTGTTTAGAATTTTAACAATGTTTATCATTTCTACTTCATCGTCCGAATCAGATATCTCAACACTATTTACTTTATTACGCAACAGATTTCTTGAAATGATTAAGACCTTTGCATATATTACATTTTCACCAATGCTCGACACTGACGTTTATCAAATACATGGCTTTTCCTTCAACATTTGCATTTCCATGTCACCCGTTCAGAGTTCAGACTAGCATTTTGACTAGGTTCATCATATCTCGTATTAGTGCCAGGCCTATCATACTGTTTATCTCTACTTTGATACTTTGCTAGAAATTTGCTAACATCTTTTTCAACAAAATTAACATCGGAACTACTAGCAGATATCACGTTCAGTCGACCCCGTGTTGCTTTCGCACCTTTACAGATATCAATGTAACAATTCACTGCCAATTTTCGTTCTTGCAGCAAACGTTTCTGTCGATTATTGTCACAAATTCCAGTAACTAATCTGTCACGGATTAATGAATCACGCATGCAGTCGCAAAGGTTACATCGCTGGGCTAAATTTCGGAGTTCATTCGCATATTTGTGAATATTTGCATCACAGATTGGTGTCTATTGTTAAATGCATACGAACTTCACCAATAAGAGCAATCATCTTTATTGTATCATAAAGTTTATGCTTATCTTCGCCTGTAGCAATGCCAAAGTATTATACATTTTCAGTGCGTCTGGAAATAATGGAATCTTATATTCTTGAGATTACTCGTCTACTTTCGTCAGAATCGGAGAGTTACTCCACATTTGTGTAAATGCCTTCCAGTTCTCCATTAAATTGCCATTCACAGCAAGTTCCTTCCCAGCAAGTGAAGGTGGCGGATTAATGTTAGGCATCGATATTTTGACAGCTACGAATACTAGTAGCTCTAACTGGCACTGTACTTTCATTTCGATTCACATAAAAATAAATACACTGATACCAAAAACACTGCGTAAACTTGCAAACCACGTGCCGCCATGTTTCAACACGCCGCTTAACATGTAAATGATGAATAACGCACACAGTCGTAAATAAACATTAAACTATAGTTTAACTTAACTCACACTTTAATTTAGTACCAATTCTTATTATTATTATTATTATTATTATTATTATTATTATTATTATTATTTATTTATTTATTTATTTATTTATTTATTTATTTATTTATTTATTTATTTATTATTTATTTATTAGGAACTACTGGGTGGAAAGGCGTCTGTCTGGACAGGCTATATGGATTCGTTTAAGGGCGGCATAGACGAGGCCATGTATATGACGGTGCCAGGAAACCACGAAACCCAATACAACTTCGCGGTATACAGTCTAACGCTCATCTACACAAGTCTCATTTTAATTTGACAATGCTGTTCCGTTATTGTAGCAATTTTAGATAAAACTGTGTCAGAAATTTTTATGTGCAAAAGTAATATATATATAATTTGTTTTGGGAGGAGACTCTATTTTAGGTCAGTAGGCCTAGTTCACCGCGTATTGTACTATTTAATAATAGTAAAATATGCGGTCAACTACTGACTTAAAATAGAGTCTCCTCCTCTCCCAAAACAAATTGTATATTTTATTTTATTAACGCCCTAAACCTTGGATTTCATATTGATTTTCTAAAAATATAATCATGTAGGTATGTTTTCAATGTTTAAAAATTAATTAGACTGAACGTTAATGCTGTCCTACGCACATTGCAATAGATATGCTCAGCATAATGTGTGTTTGACAGTTACGAATCTGAAGAATATATTGTATAGGCATATTTGATATATCGGCATGAACGGCTAAATAACAGGCAGTCTCCGGAAACACTTTGGCACATATATTTACACTCACATCATCACTCCTTTGAGAAACTCTCTATATCATTTGTCGCCATTCTCTTTCAGTCGTACCTCAACTGGATGAAGATGCCATATGCAGAGAGTGGCTCCACCAGTCCATTTTGGTATTCATTCAATTATCTCGGTGTCCACTTCTCTATGATCTCCACCGAGCATCCTCTGCAACCAGGAAGTCTCCAGCATAACTGGCTCATTCAAGACCTTACGACAGCCAATCAGAATCGCGCAAATGTACCGTGGATAATAGTTGTAGGCCATACGCAACTCTATTGCAGCTCCATGTTTTATTACTCAAGGTAAATGATATTACATTCCTTGGATGTTTGCTTGGCAAACTGCTTGACCACTAGACTCCAAACCAGGATAGAGGGATCCATTTCTACCTATGCCCCGCCCATTTCTAGCCATGCCCCGCCTACGCCTATCCCGCGTCGGGCTTGATTTATAAATTTGAATCCTAAATTCCCAGAATTCCAATTTCATGGTAACTATACAGCTAATCTGTTGAATATTTTGAAACTAATTTAACTTGGGTCTGTTGACGCCTATGCCTATGGCAGCAACAGCGCCCAGCCAAATGTGTTTCAAACATTCAAGAGAATGCTTATTAAAGGATAAACACATACACTCCGTTCATGTCGGACCTTGTTACGTCATTCACTACGCAATTTAATTGTGGCGTCTGCCTACATGCGACGTAACTGATTATGACGCCATATGTTTGATGGGCAGATCAGATTCATCCATTGGAGCATATATGCGCCAGCATGAGGGCACTGTAACACGTACTCAAGTTTGAGTACAAAATCATGTATCCATCCAGCTCTTGAATAAATGCACAATTGAGGGATCTTATATGTCACTCAGGTACATGCCGTCATACGCAATTACATCATATGTAGGCTGATTTCACAATACATAGATGAAGTATCTAGCTCCGTCGTGAATATTGAGAAGTTCGGAAGGTGTACGAATAGTATATCTTTGCTATTCAATATTTTTTAAACATTCTGTTGAATTGTATATTTTGAAAGTAATCTGACTTGGCGCTGTTGCAGGACATAATCAAGTTATTTTCAAAATATTCAGCATCTTACATTTAACTTGGGAGATTGTGAATTTAGAATTAAATGTATGTAAATTGATTCCATCACGCGAAAAATTCTTGAAACGGGCAGGGTATTACTAGAACTGGATCCCTACATGACGTCAGCTACTTGAGTGGAAGATCGGATCCTTGAATTGAGTGTGTGTATGCATCTGTCAAGTTTTCTCGCCACAGTAAAACACACTTCTTCTGAGTATCTGTTTGGGTTAGGCCTACAAATTTCATCCATATCTCAAACACATGCTATCTAACATTTGTTTCGCCACATCTGTAGATAAATAATCTGCACAGAAGTTAATGAAGTATTTTGTTTCTTTGTGTCATTTTCCTCATTTCAAAAATTACCAAGCATAATGCATTGCATCAAAATGCACGCAGCGTGTAGCAGTTTTGGCATAAACACCATTCGATGACCGATTGCGTTAAGATTCTGATCTTTGGAATTCCAGTGTCTCAATTTCAATACTTCTATACTTGAACGCTGTTGCATTTTTGAAACTAATTCGCCTGAGATCGCTCCCGGTCAAATTAGTTTTAAACTATTCCACAAATATTCTGCAAATTGAGATTCAGGGAGCTCAGAGTTCGATCAATTCCAACAAGGGCAACGCGTAGGCGGAGCTTAGCTAGGAATGGGCGGAGCATATCTAAACCGGGATTCCTTTATTGTGTGTTTATGACATCATCAGTATTTCTTTTCATTTACATATCACGGTAAACTTGGAAGTACGACATCAGATAACAAACCTATTTCTAGCTATACCCCGACCATTTCTAACAAAGCTCCGCCCACTTATTACGCATATTGGAATCGATTTGATACTAAATTTCAAGGTAAGCAGTTCCATGTTTTGAAACCAATTTGACTGTGTGATGTTGCTGCGAATGACAGCAACAGCTCCAACTCAAAGTAGTTTCGGAAATTTCAACAGACTGTTTATTAAATTATAACTTCATCAAAGACATACAATTGGGAACAAATCATTTTGACAATGTCAGCTAACATGCAACGTATTTGATTATGACGTCAGATACTTGAATGACAGATTGTATCCCTATATTGATGTGTGTGCCGTAGGATAACTAGTGTAAATATTTGCGATTATATATATCCCAATCAAAGGCCAATGGCGCACTGGCCCGGTACCATTGGTTAACGACACCTCACCAACATTGCTAATTAGCTCGAATGGATGAATCCAGCTTTATCTAAGCCCCACGCACGCTTTGCTCGTGTTGAGATCGATCGAACCCTGACCTCCCTGAATCTCAATTTCCAGAAAATTATACAGAGAAGCTGTTGATTATTTTGAAATTAATTTGATTGGGTTCTGTTGCTGGAATGTGCCTGCCAAATTGGTTTCAAAATACTCAACAGAATATTTATTAAAGACGTACATTTCGTACACATGACGGATTATTAAGAGTTCCTGATGGATTTAGATACGCCGATCATTACGTATTTCAAGTGTTATTTAATTGTGACATCAGCCTAACCGTAACTTATTTGATTATGACGTCATATACTTGACTGACAGACTGAATTCTTCTGTTGCATATTGGCTATTTACATTCATTCAGGTGTTATACTGACGGTCCACAATTTCGTGCTAAGATTGAGTTATTACTGAAGGAACAGCAGGTAGATGTGTATCTCAATGGGCACGTGCATCTGTATGAGAGAACGTGGCCAGTTTATCAAGGACAGCGCACCCAGTCTGATTATATCGATCCACGCGCGCCCGTCTATATCAACAATGGCGGCGGTACGTTTAGCATATTCAAATAACCAATGGACCTTTCCACTTTATCCACCCATCGTATGGCGTCATAATCAACCACGTGGCGTGTAGAATGACACCACAATGAATGACGTCATTATGAGGTCATACATGTCGTG